>ML796367.1:139258-163942 GCA_009831015.1 Picea engelmannii
GGGGTTGTGGTTTATCATATTATAACTATTCATGTTGTTAAGTTTGAAATTTCAAGTTTAAAAAGCGTTGCTGTGCAAAACAGGCAATGTTTGCCTTGTAATTTGGAAGGTCGCAATCGTATTAGGTGACCAAATTAAAATGCATGCCCAAGCTTCTCTGTAGCTCCAAAAATTGTTTTATAAGTTTTATTTGGAGTTCCATATATCGAAAATTTACCCATGTCATCTAAAGTGAAATTTAAGAACAAGGTAGGTTGCTTTCATGCACCTAGATTTGGGATTACATGTAAATTTGAAGTGAAGATGACATTAGAGTAAAATGCACACCCTAGTCTCAATGTTGACCCAAATTGATTGGTTCAAATTGAATAAGGTGTAATTTGTGATTATACACCTGCATATTTCCTTATAGTGGAAGTGTCATACAAACACCTACCTCATGTCAATAATGGCTAACAATTGCCTTGTAAAACCAAAGGGTGAATTTGTTAAAGTTGACTAAAGGAAGATGCATGCCCAAAGATGGATAAGCCTCCATAATTTAATTTTTACATTGTAACTTGATTATTACAATATTTTTAACATGTTTTTACAATTAGGAGTGCATTTACACTCCAAAAAGGATGATTTATATGAACAAAGATTCATGAGTTTTTCATGAAATATAGAATGAATATGCCAATATTATATGAAATATTACAAGCTACATGGTTGTACAAAAGTTCTAGAAAAACCACAATGGTGAATTTTTTATGATGGTATGATGTATATATAGTATAGTGAGTAATTCATTCCTTAATACGAGATAAGTATTCCTTAAGAAGAAAATGCACACTAAAAAATGGAAATTATGTGTTTTTTGCTTGAAAATAGGGCATGCTGTAAAATGCATGCCCTTGAGTAAAAAATGCAAGCCCGGTGTTACAATTTTCATGATAAATTCTTGAAAGTTTAACATTTGGGAAAATTCATATCGTTAGATGAATTATGCACGTTATGCACACTTTCCTTATGAAATTTCATGAAAAGGGGGCATTGAGGAAAATGCACGCCTTGTTAGGGAAAAATGCAGGTTGTACATACATTTTTTTTTCCTGAGATGGTGCAGGGTGAAATATATATGTTGGTTTCGGGTTGCATGCATGAACTGATATGTATTGTTAGATATGCAACTCTGAAATTCTTTATAGTGATAGATTATAGATTAATGATTACGAAAGTGAAATATTGTGGTTGTAGATGAAGTTTGAACATACCCTGTAGTGAAGACTACAATCCTTGTGTTGGTATTTGCATTATATCTTCATTAAATCACAATGGTATGGAAAATTCATATCTTTAGATGAATTATGCACACTGTCCTTGTGGAATTTCATAAAAACAAGACATTGAGGAAAATGCATGCCCTGTTATGAAAAAATGCAGGCTGGATATATGTTGTTGATCCCCAAAATTTGTAGGGTGAAATACACGTTTTGGTTTGGGGTTACATGCATGAAATAATATGTATTTTTACATATACAACTCTGAAATTATTTATAGTGATAGATGATAGATTAATAATTCCTCAAGTGAAATATTGTGGTTGTGAACTGTTGTTGTGTATGAACATACCCAGTAGGGTATCTATGCAAGTTTGCTTTCATATTAGGGTTTAAGACTATGTGTGTATATAAATATGCAATCTTTGGAAGTTATATATATATATATATATATATATATATATTGCATGTGTTAAGTACTATTTATATATGTTTTATCCATATATTGGATTATGAGTGGTCATGGCATGGAAATAACGATTGTGGAGGAAATTGGGAAAATTTTGCATTTCTATCTTGTTTATGTATTTGTTGACGAGAGTTTATGACACACTATCAATGAGAAGGGAAGATCCTTTTCGAGGTTGTCTTATTATCCCAAGTCGTTTAAAGTAACCTACCCCAACAAGTTTTACGGCTCCATTGGTCGGTGAAAATACTAAGGTAAAATAAGAAAAGAAAACGACTATCTATCTATACAAAACTACTAAGTACTTTTGCTACTTTAACAATAAAGTATACCACACAGTCTTATTCATATACAATACATATGTACAAATATAAGGTTTTATATAAGCCTTGTGAAACTGAGAATTACACTATTTAAGTAGAGTTTTAAGTCACACATGAAAGATAAGGAAAACTGTTCTGTAACTAATTAATAACAAGAATGAATATCATTCGTAATGATATAACTAAAATGATCAAAGCATTCAAAGTTTGAATTGTTCATTGTTATTCATTCAAAAATAAATAAACTAATAAAAGATAACTAACCTGCTGCTGATCAACAATAAAATAAAGCACTAAGATATTTGTCTTTTTGTGCAAGTCATGCTCCAACAACCTATTTTCCAAGCATAAATCTTTGGCAAGCACTTTACGGAAAAAAATAATATTTATGATAATACTTGAAGAAATTCAAGCAATTTTAATAATTTGAAAGCGATTTGTAAGAAACAGAAAGACAAATATTTTCCATGTGGCGTTATGTGATTCAAAATTTAGAGATGGAAGCAACTCCAATCTTCCAAAAATGATATAAAAAATTCTAATGTTCGATAAAACTTAGAACATAAATATAAATGTTTTATATTTAATAAGCCACAGGGATTATAATAACCAGAAATAATGAACCATATCGTGAACAGATATAAGAAAAACATAAAAGCATATAATGACAAACAGACTAAATCTAACTCATACAATATATGTTTTCATTCTTTGAAAAATATGAAAAAATAATATGACTACTAAATAATCACATCATACAATTTTTTATCCAGAGTAAAGCCAAAAAGCATATTGTATGTTCATATCATTCAAAAATTAGTCCATGCTTTCAGGTTCCAAAAAGAACACCCCTATATCTGGGAAAGTATGAGTATTTAAAACATGCATTGATCCGTTTCTCATATCCAAAAGACAGAGACAGATCTTCATAAATAAAGTTTCTTAAAAAATAACCTTTAATCTAGGTCTGTAATAACAACCTTCTGGTAATTTTGCAAAAATGGTTACATCATTAAAACTATTTTTTGAAACTGTTTAAAAAAACAACTTGCAAATTAGAAACATCTCATAATGATTCACTTGTTTCAACAACACTTGAAATTATCTCCTCAAACCTAAAAAGAATAAAGATAAAATTTAATTAGAAAAAATCTCATAAACTAATTCTAGACAAGCTACAAAATCTGCGATTCTATAGCTAGTCTAATGAAACATGAAAATAAATTTTGTTGCAACAAACCAATTAAATCATTAACTCTAAGAAATTGTTTACCAATTCAAACATTCGAAAAAGAGGAATCTGGATTTTCCGAATTCATAACAAAACTAACATTAGATGAGTGTTTAATAATGATGTCCCCTGATTTCTTGGATCTATTGTTCACCCTGGGAGATGTTTGTTGCATACCGGCTCTCAAGTTTGAATTTTCTCTTTCCAAATCTATATTTCGAGCCATCACATCGTTAAGACAGGCTTGCAAATAAGGGATGTCTTGATAGTATCTTTGAATACAAGTGAAGCATTCCTCACAATACACCTGTTCCAGTCCCGGTAGAGGATGCGTATTTTCTGAGTTTAAAGTTTACTTTTGTAACACCCTGTTTCCCCCAATCTATAATTATAACTATATTGGCCAAGGAATTATGGAAAACCTAAAAGTGTGAATGTTTGATTCGATGGACTTTTGTACAAAAGGTCGATGAATGTAAATTTTGTTATTTTAATAGAAAATGGTTATGTGTTGCATGACTGCTGAAAGAGGGGATGTGCTAAGAGAAAACCACAAATGCTCTGAAAGGTGGTGGAGGAGACCTAGAATGGTTGCATTAAACTCCACCGAACCAGTACCATGCTGGAATTAATTGCTCAAATCAGAACAACCCTCTGACCCAGGAATGAATTGCAGTTGGGCTGGTAGGTGGGAAGACCTCCTCAATATTTAATGAGGGGATGGGGCAGATCACCCATTAGTAAGGCTTCCAGACCTGACCACAGACTGGGAATTCGAGCCACACACAATCTTTCTGAGGAAGGCAAGAAAGGAAGTGTGGTGGGTAGAGGAAGACCTACGAAAAAAATGAAGAGACGAGAGCGGAAACTCTCAGGTCCGAGGAAGGACTGAAAGAGGAATAATGAGTTCTGATCACAAAAAATAGAGATTGAGCTAGGACAAGGAGAGTAACCTTTGTCCTTATCTATTTATGTATTGGGAGAAGGAGAGTAACCTTCATCCCTAACTTCCATTGAGATGGAAGTAAGATATTGAATCTCAAAGCATCGTGGCTTAAGCTCGGGGGTGGCCAATGATAAATCCATTGGGAGTGACTGAGCCTATGGTTGGGTGGAAACAAGCACCCCTTTCAATAGTTGCATCACACTCTATGGTTTTGATAAGTGTTTTCTTTCCTTATGATTTGAATTGTAAATAATGGATGCATGGGAGTATTTACATGTCTATAAAGGGTTCTTTCTCTGTATTAAATGATTAAGTTATGAGTATGTGTTCGCTCCCTTGAGAACCTATATTTCTACTTGATTTTCTATACGCCCCAGTTTAATCACTCTAAGGTTCTTTCCCCAAGAATTTACATCACCGTTCTGGATTCGGAGCAAGCCTCTGGGCATATATACCGATTTGGTAACCTCACAAGTTACTTTACCTTGATTCAGAGCTTAAAGATCTGCGAGTTGGGAAGGTGTTCCCTTCAAACTAGTAGTCTAGGAGACTCTGAACTTGTGCCTATTTCCTTAACCAAAAACCCGAATAAGAGTGGGGATCATAGCCCAAGAGTTATATGAATATCCATGTGACCTGGGTCTAGGAACCTTGGAGCTCGAGGCTCCAAGATGTCAAATTGCATGATAGTCAAGTTGAACCCCGCAATTGCTATGAACCATCAATATATGAAGGGAGATCGAGGGTGGGGAATCATTGCGGAGCGCGAAGGTGAAAATAGCAGACGTGCTAGTTTTTGGCCTGCAATTCACCCTTGCCATTGATCTCGACAGGCTTGAAGATCAATGATCCTGGTTAGACTAGAATCGAGCGAGCACTTGCCAGATTGTGGAGGTCAAAATCTCTGGTAAAGAGCACGCATGTTGGGGCCCCACAATTTCTGTGAACCGTCGATCTTATTTGACATTCGATATCATCCCGATCACATTCGTTGACCTTCGTTGACCGTCGATCAAGGTTTGTCACGTTCATTAGATTTGAAGAAGGAGTGGAGGCATTAACACCTCGACTCCTTTAGTCTTCGCAAGTTCGACGAATGTTGGTAATCATAGTGAAGGGGATGGATCCTCTGAAGTCTGAAACCCAAAGTCACGATTCGATTTGGACCATAGATCCAAGGATCTATCAGGACCCACCTTGACCGTCAAATCTGTGAGTTTGGAGTTCACGCGACGGGAGAATCATGCGTTGGTGCGACTAAACCTCTGAAACCCAAAGTTGTGATGTGACCTAAACCATTAGATCGAGGAAAGTCGTGGACCGTCGATCTGACACGAGTAGATTTTGGGGATTGGGAATCGAGGAAAAGAGGCAAGAAAGCTTCCCACTTCGCGAAACGAGAAATCCCGATTCACGAAGAGGTGATCTGCATCGTTGGATCGCAAAAGGTCGTGGACCGTTGATCTGACATAAGTGAAGTTTGGAGTTTGAAATTCAGGGATAAGGAGGTGAGATAAATTTTGAGTCCATGAAGTGTGAAGTCTCGAAACATTCGAAAGAGGGCCCCAGTTCATAGCTGGAGGTCACATCAGTGGAGAATAAGGGAAGGAGCTAGCGCTCGCTAGGCTCTAGTTCAGAATTTGAGAAGTTGGGAGAGTCGGGTGACTCACAACAGAATACCCAAATCCACAAAGCACCTTTTGATTAGGCGTATGGTCACAACTTGAGGTCATATGAAGGAAGGGGCTAACATGAAGAGCTAGCACCTGTTGTTCAAATCCTTAAAAGGGGTCAGGAAAGATCCCGCGGGTTTGGAGGAACCTGCAATGTGAAGAAAGGGGAACCTAGAGAGAGTTAAGGAAAGAAAATTTTTGATGCCCCACCCCTTAAAAGAACACTCAGGGGCCGGGTGTGTTACAAATTGGTATCAAAGCATGGTTACAACACTTGGCCTTCTTGGGCACATGGACGAGTCGCTTAAAAAAAAAAAAAAGACTCTATTTGGAGTACTTTTAAAAGAGTGACACTCTACCTTACCTCTTTCTTAAAATTTTGGTTAAAAATGTTATTAAATTAAGAAAATAATGAAACTTTCTACTGTGTGTGTGCATTTAAGAAATTGAACTGCGTATTGTTCATGAACTAATAGACTGTTAGCTAACAATAAGTGTTTTTTTCAACACTCGAGAAGTCAGTAAATCATGGGAAAAGTTCAATAATAAAGGATGGTCATGTGTCATAAAGTGGGGGATGTCTCCCACAATAGAGACGAAGAATCTGATGAAAGGAGGGTGGTGGAAACCCCTCCAGATCTGGCTGAAAATGTAAGGAGCCTCAGGGCTGAATTACAAAGTTGCAAGGCTGACAACGAGAGATTGATAAAGGAGCAAGAAAAACAAACATAAATTAACGTAGTCTTGCTGTAGATCTTGTCCGACATACAGAAGAAACTACAACATGAACTCGCAACTAGACATGTGGAATGACGACATAAGAAGAGAAGTCAAAGTCCATCTGAGATTCGAAAACATGACTCCATAAGTGACCACACTGGGAGAATCACCTCGAAGAAGGCCCAAATTGGAGGCAAGGGACACTCATCGATAGAGTCCTCTGGAAAGAAGCTAGAAAATTCCAAGGATCTTCTAGTAGTAGAGCAAGCTCACATTCTCAAAGGAAAGGAAATAAGCGTAAATGTTCCAAAAATCATGATCCCGAAGAATTCAAGAAATCCAAACCACCCTCTTTCGATGGAGAGATTAGGAAGGGAGAAGAGGCTGAAGTTTGGTTGCTTGGTTTAAATAAATACTTCAGAGTCCATGACTACTTTGAAAACTTGAAGGCTCGAATAGCCATCTTTAACCTAAATGGAAAGGCTTCCATTTTGTGGGAAGACCTTAGGAATGTGAAAGGAGTCCACGAGAAGGAATTGTCATGGAAATAGTTTGAGAAATACTTCAAGAAGTAGTATCTGTCAGAGAAATACATGGATGGGAATACTAAGGAATTCTATGAACTCAGGCTAGGGCAACTCACCATAGATGAATTTGTCAATAAATTCCTTGAACTACTGAGGTATGCACCCTACATAAAATATGAAAAAGTTAAAATGCAGCGGTTCATTAGTGGGTTACCTCAGACATATCGGGACATGATTAAATTCGACGAACCAAAGACCTTAAAAGAAACTATCCGGAAGGCGAGGTATTGTTATGAACAGTTTGGGAGTAAGACAAGACCTCATAAGGACTGGAAGAAGAGGAGTAGTTCGAGATTCCAGAAGAAGGGGTTTAAATCCTCAAGATTTAAGAACTATGGGAAAGATTCTAGAAGGATCCTCCTTATTAGAAGTGTATATCAAAAAATTTTCCCCTCTCAAAGTAGAAATAAACCTTTTATGATAGCCCTAGAAAATACTGATAACCTAAAGAAGGAACCCTTAAAATGATGGGGTTGTGGAGAATATCATCAATTGAGGGACTACCCACACAGACAACAAAATAGTAAGAGAATATACAATATCCAAGAATATACCACTGTCAATGATGTGGCTAGGATCATGCCACAAATCTATGCAGCCTTGGACAATAATCAAGCCGACCACCAAGATTCAGTAGTGGAGCTGGAAAGTATGATCGCCAACCATCTAGTTTCTATTTTAATTGAACCAGGTTATAATTTGAGTTATGTGGCCCCTTAGACTGTTGATAAGTGTAAACTGCAACCAATTAGACATGTTAAACCATGGTTGGTGTGATTATCCATTGGGACCAAAAGAAAGGTGGCAGAGGTCATACCAGCCTGTCAATTCATCATGGGTGGATTTCCCACCCGAACGACCCTTAACATACTTCCCATGGGATCTTATGAATTTTTGAATGGTATGGATTGGTTGGCTACTTATAAAACTAAATTGGACTGCTATCATAAAACTTTAGAATGTGTATATGAAGGAGGGAGAAAAATGACCCTCCAAGGGATTCAAAAGCCTATCTCAGTGAGACAAATATCATCCCTTCAAATGAAAAAGTATTGCAGAAAGGGGTGTTCCTTATATGCCATACAGGTACCGGAATCTGTTGAGAATGAAAAACCAAACCTAGAGGACCCCCCGATATTAATAGAATACAAGGACGTGTTCCCAGAAGAGGTACCAAGTCTACCTCCGAGAAGGGATATCGACTTATTGATAGAACTTACACTAGGAGCGGTACCAACATATAGGATGCCATATAGAATGAGCACACTAGAGCTGGTTGAGCTCAAGATACAACTAAAGGAGATGATGGACAAAGGCTTCATCTGACCCAGTGTATCTCCATGGGGAGCGCCCATCTTGTTTGTGAAAAAGAAAGATGTCACACTCAGACTTTGCATAGATTACAGACAACTCAATAAGACAACCATAAAGAACAAGTACCCCTTACCAAGAATTGATGACCTATTCGACCAATTGGGAGGTGCTTCCATCTTCTCAAAGATCGACTTAAGGTCTGGCTACCATCAAGTCTGGATTAAGGATGAAGACATCCAGAAAACAACCTTTAGGACAAGGTATGGTCACTATGAATTCATGGTGGTGTCGTTTGGGTTAACCAATGCCCCCCCCACTTTTATGTTCTTGATGAATAATGTACTCAACAAATTTCTGGAAACATTTGTATTGGTTTTCATTGATGATATCCTAATCTACTCCAAGAACATGGAGGATCACAAAGAACACCTTAGACTCGTACTTCAAGTACTAAGAGAGCATCATCTCTACACTAAGTTTAGCAAGTGTGACTTCCTTCAGAAGAAAGTCCATTGCCTAGGCCATGTCATTTCTAAGTAAGGGGTGGCAGTGGACCCCAATAAAATCAGATCTATTATGGAATGGCCTACCACAAAGGATGTATCAGATATCAGATCCTTCATGGGATTAGCAAGATACTATAGAAGGTTCATAAAAGGGTTTTCCAATATTGGTTGTCCAATCACTACCTTTCGGAAAAAGGGGATCAAATTCATTTGGACATCAAAATGTGAGGAAATATTTCAGGAACTGAAATACCTCTTGAGCCATGCACCTATGATGAAGATTGCAGACCCGGATAATGATTTCCTCGTGTGTACATATGCCTACAAGGAAGGACTTGGAGGAGTCCTTATGCAACAGGGACGTGTAATTTTCTACGCATCCTGGAAATTAAATGAGCATGAGATCAATTATGTGACCCATGACCTAGAGATGGCTACCATAGTACATGCTTTAAAAATGTGGAGGCACTACTTCCTGAGAAGGAGTTTTGTGCTTATGATAGACCATTGTGAGTTGAGGCACCTGTTTGATCAACTGAAACTCAACACCAGGAAAGCTAGGTGGATGGCTCTTCTAAGTGAATTCGATTTCAAAATCAAACACATAAAAGGAAAGGAAAACAATTCTAGGAAACAATTCTATTGGCATGGATTGAAGAAAGATATAGATAACTATCTAAGTTCCTAGAATTCCAGCAAGTTAAGGCAGAACATCGACATCCAACATGATTTTTACAGCCCCTACCAATCCCAGAATGGAAATGGGAAACCATATCCATGGATTTCATCACCGGATTACTAAATTCGACCAAGCAAAATGATTCCATCATGGTTGTGGTGGAAAAACTGAGTAAGTCTGCCCATTTTGTCCCTATCAAATCAACCTACAAAGCCATAGATATTTCCAACATCTTCATGAAGGAGATATTTAGACTGCATGGCATGCCCAAATAAATTGTATCTGACCGAGATACCAAATTCACTTCAAGCTTTTGGAAATCCCTAATGGCTAGTTTTGAGACAAAATTGTTGTTCAACATAGCTTATCACCCTCAAATTGATGGACAAATAGAAAGAGTGAACCAAATAGTAGAATACATGCTAAGGATGCATGTAATGCATCATCCTAATAAGTGGGAAGACTACCTACCATTGGTAGAGTTTTCCTACAATAACGGTTATCAGGAATCCTCGAAGATGAGCCCTTTTGAAGCCCTCTACAAAAGATAGTGCAAGATTCCAATCAACTAGAATAATCCAGTGGAAATAATTACAATCAGACCCGACATGCTGAAAGAAATGGAACAACAAGTAATTCAAATAAAGAAAAATCTGAAGATTTCTTAGGATATACATAAAGGTTATGCCGACAGGAAAATAACTCCCCGAGAGTTCAAGACCAGAGACCATGTCTATCTCAGAGTTAGACCCAGGAAGATTTCCCTGAGAATGGGAGCCTGTGCCAAATTGGAACCTCAATATTGTGGACCCTTTGAAGTCTTAGATATAGTGGGACCTGTAGCCTATATGATAACACTTCCTCCCACTGTAAAGGCACATAATGTTTTTCATGTTTCATTATTGAAGAAATATGTACATGATGCTAATCATATAATTGACTGGTCTGGGATCCAGGTGGAGCCAGAGGGATAATTCCTGCCAGAGACCCAATGCATATTAGATAGGAAGGAAACCTCACTCAGGAACCGAACCATTGCATAGGTCAAGGTGCAGTGGAAACACTTTGGCCCAGATGAGGCTACGTGGGAAATGGAGGATGCTATGAGACATGCATATCAAATTTTGTTTACTCTTATACATACATGTCATGTTGACAGATAGAACATCGAGGATGGTTCTCCTTTAAGGGGGAGGGAATTGTAACACCCTATTTCCCCCAGTTTGTAAATATAACTATATTGGCCAAGGAACTATGTCAAACCTAAAAAGTGTGAATGTTTGATTTGATGGACCTTTGTACAAAAGGTCGATGAATGTAAATTATGTTATTTTAATAGAAAATGGTTACATGCTGCATGAATGATGAAAGAGGGGATGTGCTATGAAAAACCATGAATGCTATGAAAGGTGGTGGAGGGGACCCGAAATGCTTGCGTTAACCTCCATTGAACTAGTACCATGATGGAATTAATTGCTCAGATCAGAACAACCCTTTGACCCAGGAATGAATTGTAGTCAATTTGGTAGGTGGGAAGACCTCCTTAAGATTTAATGAGGGGATGGGGTAGACCACCCATCCATAAGGCTTCCAGACCAGACCACTGACTAGGAATTTGAGCCACACACAATCTTGCTGAGGAAGGAAATAAAGGAAGTGTGGTGGATAGAGGAAGACCTGCAGAAAAATGCAGAGATGAGAGAAGAAACTCTCGGGTATGAGGAAGGAATGAAAGAGGAACAATGAGTTCTGATCACAGAAAATAGAGATTGAGCTAGGATAAGGAGATTAACCTTTGTCCTTATCTATTTCTGTATTGGGATAAGGAGAGTAACCTTCATCCCTAACTTCCATTGAGTTGGAAGTAAGAGATTGAATCTCAAAGCATCGTGGCTTAAGCTCGGGGGTGGCCAGTGATAAATCCATTGGGAGTGACTGAGCCTATGGTTGGGTGGAAAAGAGCACCCCTTTCAATAGTCACATCATGCTCTATGGTTCTGATAAGTGAAAATAGAAAAAAAGTGAAAAGGTGAAAATAGCAAACGCGCTTGTTTATGGCCCACAATTCACTCTTGTCATTGATCTCGATGGGTTGGAAGATCAACGATCCCGATTAGACTAGAATCGAGTGAGCACTTTCCATATTTCGGAGGTCAAAATCTCTGGTAAAGAGCACGCATTTTGGGGCCCCACAATTTCTGTGAATCGTCGATCATCGTTGACCTTCGATATGAGTTTGACACAATCCCTGAAATGCAAGGAGCATGTGGTATGATGAAATCTTCAAGAAGATCAAGCTCAGAAGAGATAGCGAGAGAGGAGACACTAGATGAGGGCGCAAGCTCGGAAGGAGGTGCACAAACCAAAAAGCGAGTGCAGAGAACATAACCTAAAGAACCAACACATGAGCTTGATGCTGAGGAAGCATCTGATAAACCTCAGAGGGTCTATATGGCAAAGAGAGTCTCTCTGAGATATGGCATAAATTCCCTAGTGATATCATGGCTTGGCATGGGGGTGGCCAGAGTGCTAAGAATGAATGCCTCTAAGCCTATGGTTGGGTGGAAAGGCACACACCCACAATCAACTAGTTGGCTGCAACCTGTAATAGATAAGTGTTCTCATACCCTGTGTAATTGAGATGTAACTATGTAATAAATTTGGATATCCTGTGAATAACTCAGGGATATGCATGTTTGTTTAATGATTATACTGTATCTCTTTATTCTTTCTTAAATTGTGTATTTAATTAAGTATGGAATTGTTTGATTTGTATACGTAAATGCCAAAGCCCTGTGGTGGCTTAAGTTAAAATAAGTGGACTGTGGGTTCTTCGACCTTGGCCACGGTTTTCACGGGTGCACGTCAACACTCCCAGTTTCCAAGAGTCTCTGGGAGGATGGATTTTGTTAATCTTAGGAGAGGTAGTGCTGATATGCATAGAGTCTCTATGAGGCGGGCAGAGGTCAAGAACTTCTTAATTCCTAGAAATGAGGAATGAACGTAAGGGGTGCGTGAAAGAATTCTTCCAAGCATTACATTCAAGAGAAAGAGCGCAAAGATCTTAAGCCTTTCAGAGCCAACAAAGACCAGGAAGAATAGAGAGAGTCAAGTATCAAAAGGGAATATCCTTTCATTTGGAAGATGAATGGACAAGATCTGTTTGGGAGGGTCCAAGGTATGTCACGACCATTAGATTTGAAGAAGGAGCACATGTGTTAATGCCTCGACTCCTTCAGTCTTCCCAAGTTCGACCAATTTTGGTAATCATTGTGAAGGGGACAGATCCTCTGAAGTCCAAATCCCTAAAGTTGCGATGCGATCTGGACCGTAGATCCAAGGATCTATCGAGACCCACCTTGATCGTTAGATCTGTGAGTTCAGAGTTCACGTGATGAGAGAATAATGTGTTGGTGTGACTAAACCTCCAAAACCCAAAGTCGCGATGTGACCTGGATCGTTGGATCGAGGAAAGTCGTGGACCATCGATCTGATGTGAGTGGATTTCAAGGATCAGGAATCGGGGAAAAGAGGCAAGAAATCTTCCCACTTCGTGAAACGTGAAATTATGAAACGTTTGAAAGTGGGCCCTAGGTTATAGCTAGAGGTTACATCAGTGGAGAATAAGGGAAGGAGCTAGCGATCACTAGGCTCTAGTTCGGAATTCGGGAAGTCGGGAGAGTCGGGTGACTCACACCAGAATACCCGAAGTCACGAAGTGCCTTTTGATTAGGCCTATGGTAATAGCCTGAGGTCATATGAAGGAAGGGGATAGCATGAAGAGATAGCGCTTGTTGTTCAAATCCTTCAAAAAGTATAGGAGAGAGCCCACGGGTTTGGAAGAACTTGCAATGTGAAGAAAGGGGAACCTAGAGAGAGTTAAGGAAAGAGAAATTTTGATGCCCCACCCCTTAAAAGAGCACTTAGGGGCCGAGTGTGTTACAACTTTGTGCTATCACCATTTTTATATCATTCTGTATCCCTATAAATCCTTCATGTTCCCTTAAAAACGAAGGCAAATTCAAAATGAAATCATACTGTGGTGAATCCACTCTATTGGAATCAAATCTTAAATCTTCGACAAAATTAGTGTTTTCTATTACTACTGTCAGAACGAGATTGTTATGATTTTGACATCGGTTCCTTGTCATCCTTGACAAAAGCCAACCACTTCTGTTATTTTTTAAATCTAGGTCACTAGCAGAATGTTTAATTTGCTTCCCCTTTCTTTTAATTTTATTGTTATCATCTGTAATCTTAGGTTGTATAGGACCAGGGGCGTTTAGTGACCTATCCCTCAAAGGACTCATGATTTCTTCCAAAGGACTCTTTGGAATGAAATCGCATTTTTTGGAAGTGATTTCAGTTACAGGAAGGAACTTGATCGGATCACTGGAAGGTAAGAAAAAGTCTTTCAGGACCTACACCTCAACTCATAAATATTAGAGAGAATGAGAAAAAATACTTGGACATACAGGTTCATCATTACCAATATGTAAATGAGAAATGGGCTCAGATTGTGAAGCAACAAACCCATTCCTAAAATCAAAATTCTGCTAGGTATCCCCTGTGTTCAACAATTGGGCGTTCACTAAAATGTGAATCAAAACATGATGGAACATGTTAGATTATAGGTTAGGGTTCTGCCTTTGGTAGAAATTAGACATTTTCTAAAGGATATTGAACAAATAAAAAGGAAAATTCAACTAGAACCCTAGGAAAATCATCAGAAATCATATGTGAAACAAAAATACCAGCCTGTAACACCTTCACAAGTAATAATTTTTTTTATTACCAACAGTAAGCCATGCCAACGGGTCTTAAACAATTGTATAGGCATACCTTTCACATTGTAGCTTGACCTTTTGGATACCAACAAGGAATGCCATGGTATACCATCTATATTCAAATTCTTAAACCGTCGATCACCTTCCCATGACAAACTAGTTTCCTTGGCTATGGATTTCTCGCTCACCTACAACTGAATGTCGCCTACCTTGGCTTTGGTTCCGTCAAAAGTTATAGAAAAATCATGTGCAACCTCTAGGTTGAAACCCTCAAAATACTAAACGAATTTTATCCAACTGAAATGGACTAGGTCATCCACAACGTCGTCGTGAGATAACAACACTTATGAGCCATTCAGCTCCAATCTAACCACATGGGCCATCAGCTTGCGAAAAATGTACCAGAAGACACAAAAAAGAGGAGTCTGTTCTCGAGCAAACCCAAAAAAATAAATGATTGAGTTTGCATGGCTAATGATGAACCAAAAACTAAGGGCTCGAAGAGACACTACCATGATTTCCACCCTGAGATTTGATTAACCACCCAGAACCAGAGGATCGAAAACTCAAAACCCACTTTGTTTTCTAAAACCTACTCTTTGGTCATGAAGGACCATCCTGAAGACGAAATGAATGCGGTTATTGATGAACATGAAAAGGAGACGATCATTTCATTGAATGGATGCTAACCATGTTAGTTGAAAAGACAGTGACGAACAACCCATCATAGACATTCAGATCATATGGTGGGGGAAAAAACGCATAACCCAAAATTTGCAAAGAATAAGAAATGTATTAAAACTTTGAAAATTGGTTTAATAACAAGATCGAATAAATAAAACATTGATTTTTTTTTTACCCTAAGTTATGAACTTTTTTTGCAAAATTTTAACATGGTTGCACATTCACCATTGAATCATAGTCTAAATGCTTTATGATTTTAGATTTTCCAAA
Source organism: Picea engelmannii (assembly GCA_009831015.1). NCBI lineage: Eukaryota > Viridiplantae > Streptophyta > Pinopsida > Pinales > Pinaceae > Picea > Picea engelmannii. Next base: position 154,710 of record ML796367.1, read on the forward strand.
TAGTTTTTTTCAGTTACACAAGGTGAACACCTTAAGAGTTCAGTCACTGTCCTTGTGAAAAGATTTCAATTTCATGATTTCCATTCATGAAATTGAAATGGATAAACACGTTATCTATCAACAAAATAAAATCAAAACAACTGATCAACAAAATAATCACCAAAAACAATCAATTCTGTCGTATATACAATTTAAGCAGTGGGTACAATTTTTTTTTCTTTGCAATTTTGTGTTTCAAAAATCAACCAAACGAGATGATAATTTGGCTGCCAATAATGGTGACTCACTGGGTGAAGTAGTTATCCCTGCATCATCAAACCTTCATGTCAGGGAAAAATAAAGACTTGGATAGCACTTAAAGCTGCCTTGAAATAGATCTTATTTTAAGATTAAACATATTAAGATTAGTTTAGAAAAAAGATTACCACAGTTATAATCAGAAAAGAAGTGCTTTAACAGACGATTATAGCCTCACTACTACATTGGGTGCAAATTATGATGGTTTAAAATTTCATCGTATTTTTTTTGCTTTTTTTGGACTAAATATACTTTTTTTTTTCGGGGTCCAACTATTGGTCGCTCTAGCGACCAACATTCCAGGTTGGTCGTTTTAACGACAAAAGTTAGTCGCTAGAGCAACCAACCACTAGTTAGTCGCTATAGCAACCAACAATGGCACGTGTGAGAATCAAATGGTCATTTATGACAAATCAATCCTATATATATCTCAGTTACGAAAAATTTGCTATAGTTGCGACAATCATTTTCTACAGTTGTGAAAATCATTCGGGTGTTTTGATGCAATGGTGTTTTGTTTTTTTATGAAATCTTGATTTCAATTCTCTTTCAAGAAGAGAAACATTGAATTGATCAGACTCTACATAGCTGAGATTTTGAAGGTCAATACTTAAAATTTTTCTGTGTGATTTAGTAATTTGGTGCTATTGAACTATTTTATGGTTTATTTTCACTCCTTAAATCAGATTTTATGGTTTATTTTCACTCCTTAAATCAGATTTTATGGTTTATTTTAACTCAGAAAGATTTTATGGTTTATCCACTTTTGATAGAGTAAAAAGATTACTGATTCAGGTATAATCACTCTAATTAGATTCAATCACTCTAATTTTGTTCTTATATTTCATGGAACTTCTTGAATATCTAAGTATCCTTGCCTTAGTAAATTTACATTTAGGGTTTCCTCCTTGAGTTGGAAAGGAACCAATTAGAAGTGAAGAGCAATGGATTTTTTATTGATATTGGGCATTAGTACTCTTGTGTATCCCTAAAGCTACCCTAATTTTTATTAGGGACTTAATATTATATAGTGTGATTTTGGGTGATAATAGATCCACCTCCTCTTATTGATGTTTCATGCTTTTAGGTTTCATACTTTGTCCCTTATTTTTTCTGAACATGCTGTATAATTTTCATTACAAATATCTAAATATATACCAAATTATTTGAATAGATTTGTATATTGTACTTATATTGTTTCAATGGATTTGTTGTAATAGGTAATTACAATGTCAACTCCAGACGAGAAAAGAGAGGTTGCTATGTTAAAGCGACATATGGTGATTCATGTGTTAAATTTGGTAGCATCGACAATCATTCTCCAATGAGAGGCCATATGGGCCACCCTGAGGCTAGCCAGGGATAATTGGAGAATCAACCAGTCTTGTGAGGTATTGACAAAAGCCAGGGGGAACATACAACCTCTGTGAGTCAAACCAAAAGTCAGGATGAATGAGATGCTATGTGAGTCTAATGCAAAATTCAGGGGGAACGTACAACCTCTGTGAGCATAGATAGTCTAGTGCAAAAGTCAGGGGGAATGTACAACCTCTGTGAGAATAGACAAACTAGTGCAAAAGTCAGGGGGAACATACAACCTCTGTGAGCCTAGTCAAACCTTGTGATCCATGAGCAAAAGTCAAGGTATCTAGCAAAACTTAGGTTGAATGTTAAATTCCTATGAGCTAGAAACAAACGATATTCCTAATATTGAAAATGATGTAATTGTATTGATCTAGTGCATTGGCACGTGTAAACATTATCCACCATGAAGAGAATTTCGAATTGCCTTGTCAAGAGTTGTAACTAAAGTATTGAGTCTAGTTGTATGTTAGAACTAAAGTGTAATGCTAAGTTGCAACTAAAGTCTCGAGTCTAGTTCTATTTTTAGTAATGTTGAGTTGCAACTAAAGTCTTGAGTCTATAACTAAAGTGTAATGTTGAGTTGCAACTAAAGTCTTGAGTCTAGTTCTATCTTAGAACTAAAGTGTAATGTTGAGTTGCAACTAAAGTCTTAAGTCTAGTTCTAAGTTTGAACTAAAGCATGTGAGTCTCAAGTCTAGTTCTAAGTTCGAACTAAAGTGTAATGCTGAGTTGTAACCAATCTCAAGTCTAGCTCTAAGTTCGAACTAAAGTATGAAGCTGAGTTATGACTAATGCATGCATTCAGGTTACTCTTCCCCTCTTCAGCCTATATAAGAAGAGGTCGAACCCTCTCCTCAACACAGTTCTGCAATACAGTTTTGCAACACAATTTTGAAACAGAGTTTTCATATGCAGGTTGAGGGTGAAGTAATAGAGGAGCACATCAGTGATAAAGAGGCAGCATATCAAAGGTGTATTTTAGCAAGGTCTTGTAAGTCTTTGTCAGGCCAGAGTCATCTTGGAAAGCTCTTTGAGAGAAGTAATTCATGGTGGATATTTGTAAGAGATATTACATTATTAATGCAATAAAGGAATATTGTTTGCTGGGGTTTTTATCCCTGTACAAGGTTTCCCCAGGGTATATGTGTTGTTGATATGCATGTTTACTTATCTACATAATTATTGCTATTCGATTATGATTTGAAATTGTTGAAGTGTATTAAGATGGAATCAAAGTATTGAAGAAAATAAAAGAATTAATCCGCATAAGAAAACAAGCTCATAATTTAACATGGTATCAGAGCTTAGGGTGTGTTAAACGTGTTGAAGTGCAGCAACATGTACACACAGATCCAAGAAAGCTTGATTAAGTTTCCAGTGTGAGGACCATGGCATCCTCCATTTCAGTCAGGGCCGAAGATAGGCTCGAAGGATCTACCAAATTTAATGTGTGGAAGCTCCGTATAACAAATATCTTGCAAGAGCATGATATTGAGTAATATGTGACCACAATGGTGGAGGAACCAACGAATAATGTAGGAAGAATGGATTTTAGGAAGAGTCAAGCAAAGGCCAAGTGAATCATCTTTGAATAGTATAATGCTTGTAATGACTTCGTTGATGACTACCAAGGACTGTATGGATACCTTGGTGAATATGTATGAGAAACAGTCTCCAAGTTAGAAGAGGACACTTAAGAACAAGCTTAAGTGTTTGAAGATGGAGAAAGGTGAATCAATGGCATCTTTCTGTTCCAGGATAGCTCAGATCAGAGATCAACTTTTGGTCACAGGGGTGACAGTGGACGATGATGATTTAGTGCAGGCCATTTTTGACAGTCTTCCTTCTTCATGGGAGATCTTCTTATCCAGTGTAAGTGGGAGAGAGATTCAACCCATGTTTGAGAGGTTATGGCATGATTGCTTCTAGGAGGAGAGTCTCACAGCTACCAGGAGCAAGCCAATGAAAGAAGATCACTCAGCTTTAGCATCAAGATTCAAGGTAAAGAAGAAAGGCACTTTCTAGAAAGGCTCTCAATGGAAGCCAAACATCAAAGGTACATTCAAAGGCAAGAATATTGATACATCTAAGATTAAATGCTTTAGTTGTAATAAGTTGGGTCATTTTACAAAAGATTGTTGGTTTAGAAAGAAATATCCTAGGAAAGGGAAACATCATGCCTCAACTGCCGAGGATGAGGAATCCAAAAGAAATCAGAAAAGTCCTTCTAATAAGAAAGAAAATAGGAAAGCATATTATTTGGTTTCTGCTTTATCCAGTTCAGTTTCCACGGGGCCGAAAACTTGGTTAGTAGACAGTGGTGCATCAAAGCACATGACAGGGTACACGGATATCCTCTCAGATTTTGAGACAAAATCTTTTGCAGAGAAGGTCGAGCTTGGGGGTGAAAAATGTTACAAGATAGAGGGAGTACGCTCTGTTTCCTTCAGATTGGAATCTTGGGCTAGACTTCATGTTGATGAAGTATTATATGTTCCAGGGCTCAAGAAGAATATACTATTAGTTGCAACCCTTGAGGACAAGAAATATTGGGTGATCTTCAAGGATAGGAAGGCACTACTATGGGCTAAAGGTAGACACTTAAGTACAACAAAACCCATTGGAACTCGTAGTGGAGGACTGTACGTCATGTCAGGACAGTTAGTTCAGGAATTGTCTCATGATGCGACTAGCTCCAGCGAGTTGTGGCACATAAGACTTGGAAATCTTCATTACAAAGCTCTTCTATATCTACAGAACATGGTATGTGGCATGCCCTTTATTTCTCTTAGTAAAAATGAAATTTGTAAGGTATGCATGCTAGGTAAAAATATAAAGAAAGCATTTCCTAGTAGTGACAACAGAGCTCAGGGCATCTTAGATCTGGTTCATTCTGATGTATGTGGTCCCATGTCATATCCCTCACTCAGTGGTTGCTTGTATTATGTCATTTTATTGATGATTACTCAAGAAAATGTTGGATATATTTTCTTAAAGATAAAAGTGACACATTTGATAAAGTCAAAGAGTATAAATCCTTTATTGAAAAAAAGACAGGGAAACACATTAGAATCCTTAGAACAAACAATCAAGGAGAGTTTGAATCTCTTTAGTTTGAGGATTTCTTCAAGTCAGCAGGAATCAAGAGATAGTTGACCGTTCCATATAACCCTCAACAAAATGGTGTTGCTGAGAGGAAAAACACGACTATTTGTGAGGCACCGAAAGTAATGATGTTTGACCAGGATCTGCCAAATTCTTTATGGGTAGAAGCTACCTCCACTGCCGTGTATATTCAGAACAGGTGTCCACATGCTATTTTGAAGGAAAAGACTCCTGAAGAAGTCTTCTCAGGTATCAAACCTAAAGTAGGGCATCTAAGGATATTTGGATGTCTTGTGTATATTCATGTTCCTAAGGAAAAGAGGACAAAGATGGAACCCTCAGGAAAGAAAGGGGGTTTTGTGGGGTACAATGAGAACTCCAAATCTTACATGATTTATGTACCAGGTCAGAGGAAAATAGAGGTAAGTGTAGATGTGACTTTCCACGAGGAAGCCACATTTAAGAAATCCAAAGATCTTCAGCAGGATTCAGAAGCACTTCAACCGACTTCACCCTCTTTTGAAAATGAAGAGTCAAATGATCAGAGGGAGGAACCTCATGAAGGGACAAGTAATGAGCCCATATAACCTGCTGAAGTGTTAGAAAAAACTCTTGAAGAACCTCCAGCCAAAAGGAAGCCAGGGTGGCTTAAAGAAATAGTGCGGGAAGCAGAAAGGATAACTGCTCCCAAAGGAACTTTCAGGGAAAGGAAGAGGCCTCATAGGTTTGGAGGCTATGTTGCACTGATGAGCAACATTAGTGATGTCGAACCTTATTCATTTGAAGAATCAAATAAATTACAAGTATGGAAGGATTCCATGCTTGATGAATACAGGTCTATTATAAAGAACAATGTTTGGGACATTGTGCCAAGGCCAAAAGACAAATCAATGGTTTCTTCCAAATGGATCTATAAGATCAAACATGCAGCTGATGGAAGTGTGGAAAATTTCAAAGCAAGATTTGTAGCCAGAGTCTTCACTCAGAAAGAAGGAATCAACTACGAAGAGACTTTTTTCTCTTGTAGCCAGGTATACCCCCATTCGAGCTATTATTTCTTTAGCTTCCGTACTTGGTTGGAAACTACATCAGATGGATGTAAAAACAACATTCTTGAATGGAAAGATTGAATAGGAGGTCTTTGTCAAACAACCATATGGTTTTATACTACATAGCAAAGGCACTCATGTATGCAAGCTAAGGAAGGCCTTGTATGGTCTTAAGCAGGCTCCCAGAGTTTGGTATGACGGGATTGATGGCTTTCTTAAAAGCCCGGGCTTTCAGAAAAGTGATGCTGATGCAAATCTATACTTCAAGGTAATAGGTAACCAACCTGTTATACTAATCATGTACGTTGATGATCTATTTCTAATAGGAAATGAAGGGCTAATAGCTTGGTGTAAGAGGGAGATAACCTCAGAATTTGAGATGAAATACTTAGGCTTAATGCATTACTTCCTAGGATTGGAAGTGTGGCAAAGATAGGTGAGATATTTCTGGCACAAGGAAAATACACAGTGGATGTACTAAAGAGGTTTGGGATGATGGATTGCAAATCCATGTCTACTCCAATGGTTACCAACCTGAAGAAGCTGCATGATTCTGATACAGGTTCAAATTTAGTGGATCCCACCATGTATAGGCAGCTGATTGGATCATTGATGTACATGATCCACACTAGGCCAGATATATGATATGCAGTGATTGTAATGAGTCAGTTCATGACTGAACTAAGATAGAGACACTGGGTGGTAGCAAAGCACATCTTGAGATATCTCAGAGGGACCATTACTTATGGTCTGAGATATACATCTAGTGGTGGTTTATTTTTGCATGGGTATGCAGATGCTGACTGGGCAGGAAGCCCAGTGGATCGGAAGAGTACTTCCAGATACTGCTTTGGTTTAGGATCCTCTATGATCTCTTGGTAAAGACGAAAGAAGGGATCCATTGCATAGAGTACAGCAGAGGCTGAGTACATTACAACAAGTGATGCTAGCAAGGAAGTAGTATGGCTCAGAAAATTGGTTTCTGGGTTGTTTGGTGACAAGCTCGAGACGACAGTGGTTCACTGTGATAATCAAAGTTGCATAAAATTGACAGAGAACCCGATATTTCAAGACAGGTCAAAACATATTGACATGAGGTACCACTACATTCGAGACTTGGTCCAGAGAAAACTGTAAAGTTACAGTACATAGCCACGAGCGATCAGGTAGTTGATATCTTGACCAAGCCTCTGACCTCGAGACAATTTGTGCAGTTGAGAGGCAAGCTTGATGTGGCTAAGAATGACTCCCTCGCTGAGAGGGAGTGTTAAATTTGGCAGCATCGACATTCATTCTCCAATGAGCGGCCATACGGGCCACCCTAAGGCTAGCCAAGGAGATTTGGAGAATCAACCAATCTTGTGAGGTATTGACCAAAGCCAGGGGGAACAGACAACCTCTGTGAGTCAAACCAAAATTAAGGACAATGAGATGCTATGTGAGTCTAATGAAAAAGTCAGGGGGAACGTACAACCTCTGTGAGCATAGACAGTCTAGTGCAAAAGTCAAGGGGAACATACAACCTCTGTGAGCATAGACATACTAGTGCAAAAGTAAGGGGGAACATACAACCTCTATGAGCCTAGTCAAACCTTGTGAGCCATGAGCAAAAGTCAAGGTATCTAGCAAAACTTAGGTTGAATGTAAAATTCCTATGAGCTAGAAACAAACAATATTCCTAATATTGCAAATGATGTAATTGTATTGATCTAGTGCGTTGGCACGTGTAAACATTATCCACCATGAAGAGAATTTCGAATTGCCTTGTCAAGAGTTGTAACTAAAGTCTTGAGTCTAGTTCTATGTTAGAACTAAAGTGTAATGCTGAGTTGCAACTAAAGTCTTGAGTCTAGTTCTATTTTTAGTAATGTTGAGTTTCAACTAAAGTCTCGAGTCTAGAACTAAAGTGTCATGTTGAGTTGCAACTGAAGTCTCGAGTCTAGTTCTATCTTAGAACTAAAGTGTAATGTTGAGTTGAAACTAAAGTCTTAAGTCTAGTTCTAAGTTTGAACTAAAGCATGTCAGTCTCAAGTTTAGTTCTAAGTTCAAACTAAAGTGTAATGCTGAGTTGTAACCAATCTCAAGTCTAGTTCTAAGTTCGAACTAAAGTATGAAGCTAAGTTATGACTAATGTATGAATTCAAGTTACTATTTCAAGATTCTCCTCTTCCCCTCTTTAGCCTATATAAGAAGAGGTCGAACCCTGTCCTCAACACAGTTCTGGAATACAGTTTTGCAACACAATTTTGAAACATAGTTTCCATATGCAGGTTGAGGGTGAAGTAATAGAGGAGCACATCAATGATAAAGAGGCAGCTTATCAAAGGTGTATTTCAACAAGGTCTTGTAAGTCTTTGCCAGGTCAAAGTCATCTTGGAAATCTCTTTGAGAGAAGTACATTCATGGTGGATATTTGTAAGAGATTTTACATTATTAATGCAATAATGGAATATTGTTTGCTGGGGTTTTTCTCCCTGTACATGGTTTCCCCAAGGTATATGTGTTTCTGATATGCATGTTTACTTATCTACATAATTATTGCTATTCGATTATGATTTGAAATTGTTGAAGTGTATTAAGATGGAATCAAAGTATTGAAGAAAATAAAAGAATTAATTTGCATGGTGATGGGAAATGTTATTTCCCTTGTTGTGAATGCAGGGGTTTTAATGGAAGAAGACTACCTTTAAAAATAGTTGAAAAACATTATAGGGAGAATAGGCACGTTTAAGTGGGCAATGAATATTGTCCCATGGTAAGTAATTAGTTATTATAGATTTTTAAGGGTATTATACATTAATTGTTTTTTTTTTTTTTAATTTATCTTTCAAAATAATATTTGTGATATACTCTAATTGTATTTTATTGCTTCCATTGTTTTTATTAAATAAAAATCATCCTAAGAATGTGATTCCGCCTAGCAGGAGACGTTTTCATAGAGATAATACTGAAGAACGAGCTAAACGTAATCGTGTGGATAATGGTGATCACGTTATTCCTATGGAAAATGATGATATTAATAATACAGTTGATGATGATAGGACAAATAAATTGATCCAAGACATTTATAATGCTCTAATGGATGATGATGTCAACATTGATGAGGACAACTTGCATGATGATAATGATGACAGTGATGAGGACAATGATGATGAATATATTTTTGATAAACCTATCCTTCAAAATACCATTGAATCCCTATATGAAGGCACAAAAAAAAGTGTTCTCTTTGCTGTAATGTTGTTGGTCAACTTGAAGGTATCAAATGGTTTGACAAACACATGTATGACACAGATCCTAAGGTAAGCAACATAATTTTACAGTTTTATACAATTTTCAACTTTTATTTTATTTTATTTTCAGTGTCAATTGATGTCTAAATTAAGGATGCAATATTTATAATGATTAATATAATTT
>ML796367.1:167971-178963 GCA_009831015.1 Picea engelmannii
GGGGGCATAATTAGAGATTCTACCTTCACGTGGTTTCCCCTATTTAATAGAGAATGAAATATTCTTGAAACCAAGAGAAGCTCATGAAAAACGAGGTTTTCTCATAAAAGTTTTGGTTTTTTGAGCCAAATTTTTCATTTTAAGCTAAGTTGGCTCTCGGTTTTGGGCATGGTAAAAGTTGACTTGACTTAAAGAACTTAGCCCAAAATCCAAGTTCTAGTTCCAAGTTCCTATGCCTAGAGCTAGTACCTGCACACAAAGACAAATAAGGTTAGGTATTCTTGGCATTTTGGCAAAAAGGTATAAAGGGATTTTTCATGGCACCTGCTAAAGGTGCGTGCAATTGGAAAAACTAACTACCCAAAACTAAAAGGGATCAATACACGGACTATCAATGAGAGGTTATTTGGCCGTGGTGTGTAGGAAAATTCCTAACACCTTCAAAATTATCATTCTCCAAATATCTTATACAAATTTTACAAGGAAATTGTACTAGGACTAGACACGGGCAACAATGACCTGTGAATGGGGCCAACGTTGAAATTTTTTCAAATTGTTTCTGAATGCATTGAAATTTGACATGGATAGACTATTCACATGCCTTAATGATATGGGAGGGTTTCTAGACTCAAATTTGACTCGCACACCCACTCTCTTCCATCATCAATTCATCATGTAAAACATAAACCCTAATTTAGTGGAGTATTCGATTTGTTCCCAATGAATGGATGCTCATTAGGAGAGAATTCCTTTCTTACAATAGTCATTTAGTGCCTACCTATCATGGGTTGGTCTATTTAACACCTCTTTTTTCCATTTGGTGCCCATGCTGACCCTTTCTTTTATTCCCAAGAGCCCCATTAGCCCCACCATGACTTTTAGTTCAAAATACACGAACTGTTGATGAGAGGTGATCTGGCCATGGTGTGTAGGAATAGGCCTAGAACCTTCAAAATTATCATTCTCCTAATATCTTATACAAATTTTACAAGGAAATTGTACTAGGACTAGACACATGCAACATTGACCTGTGAATGGGGCCAACGTTGAAATTTTTTCAAACTGTTTCTGAATGCATTGAAATTTGAAATGGATAGACTATTCGCATGCCTTAACGACCTGGGAGGTTTTTTGGACTCAAATTTGACTCGCACACCCACTTTTTTCCATCATGAATTCATCATGTAAAACATAAACCCTAATTTAGTGGAGTATTCGATTTATTCCCAGTGAATAGATGCTCATTAGGCGAGAAGTCCTTGCTTACAATAGTCATTTAGTGCCTACCTTTCATGGGTTGGTCTATTTAACACCTCTTTTTTTTCCATTTGGTGCCCATGCTGACCCTTTCTTTTATTCCCAAGAGCCCCATTAGCCCCACCATGAATTTCAGTTCAAAATACATGGTCTGTCAATGAGAGGTGATCTGGCCATGGTGTGTAGGAATAGGCCTAGCACCTTCAAAATTATCATTCTCCAAATATCTTATACAAATTTTACAAGGAAATTGTACTAGGACTAGACACGAGCAATAATGACCTATGAATGGGGCCAACATTGAAATTTTTTCAAACTATTTTTGAATGCATTGAAATTTGACATGGATAGACTATTCTCAGCCTTAACGACATGGGAGGGTTTCTGGAATCAAATTTGACTCGCACACCCACTTTCTTCCATCATCAATTCATCATGTAAAACATAAACCCTAATTTAGTGGAGTATTTGATTTGTTCCTAGTGAATGGATTCTCATTAGGTGAGAAGTCCTTGCTTACAACAATCATTTAGTGCCTACTTGCCATGGGTTAGTCTAGTTAACACCTATTTTTTCCATTTGGTACCCATTAGCCCCACCATGACTTTCAGTTCAAAATTGTATGCTTCCTTATCATCTATTTTTTATTTATTTCCCTATGGGATCTTATTATCTTATTATCATATGTTCACAATTTATAGAATTAAGACAAGAGTTCTTATGATAGTCTTAGGTCTTTGAGGAAAACACATTAATAATACATGGCAATAGGATGGGGAAAAATGGTAATCTAGGGGTCCATCATATTATTATATAAATCAAGGTATTGCTACCACATTTGATATGTAAAAAAAACATATAAGTGTTCCACATTTTTCTCTCGTGCCTCAAAGAGATGATACAAAATACAAGGAGGGAAACCATTAGCCTAATGATCCCATCATGGGATTGTAAAACTACTCATTTGTGATCAATTATAAAGACACCCACACACGGTTTCATGATATAGAATCCTATTACTGAGTGATGAATAGTTTACAACCCTATAAATTATTAGAGATGTAGACACACACCCTACATTAAAGATAAGAAAGAAAAATGAGTGTGGACAAGGTTGGCACTAGCACTAAAAAGAAGAGAATAATAGTGAAGAGAATAGAGCAAGGAGAACATGGGACTCAATGTATAGAAATTAAGGATATAGTTGAAGATATTTCTACCACATTATTGGATATAGGGGGATCATCCCATATATAAACCCCCATCCTCTAGATCAAAAAATCACAATAGTGGTGAGAAATATAAAAATAAATAATCCAAGATATAGGACAAGAGCCCATGTAGCCAAGAAATAAAGAACTCATTCACCTATCCCTACACCAAGCATGGAATATACCTCAGATCTTACTAGTATGGGAATTGTTGGGACAAGTACATATGACTTACTATATATACTCAAGGAATTGAAGGTATAAATCATGAAGTGAAGAACTATAGTTGAATACAATAGAGAAGTAGTTATCCCATTAGCATAGCATGAGAAATTAATTTCCAATCTATAATGAGAAAAATATCATATTTTAAAATTGTAACATATGGATATGATCAAGCAATCGAAGAATCAAAATTTAACCTTAAGAGTGTTATAAGAGAGGCAAAAGCATGAGACTGAAACAAGAGTTGAAAATATTGTATATATTATATATATTATATATTATAAATAATATAAACCCCCCCCCCAAAAAAAAAAAAACATTTAAAAAAAACTAAAACCAAAATCGTGCTCATAATTTTTGAGCTGGCTCATGAATATTTGCATGCGGTCTACACACAATACAAAGTGGAGGAGAAGGAGGGAGAGGAGGAGGAGAAGGAGGCATGGGAGGCCGGTAATAGAGAAGGAGACATATAGATAAGGAGGCACGCAGAGAAGGAGGGTAGGGTAGCAGGGGAGAAGGAGGCATGCACAGAGAAGGAGGGTCACATGAAGGAGGGGTGCACAGAGGAGGGAGAGGCACAACTGGCCCAAAGAGCTGCACGGAGGAGGGAAAGGCACACGAAAAAAACCATGGTAAGTCTGCTTCTTCTTCTTCCTCACCTTCCTACTCTACTTCTTCTTCTTAGAGTTTAGGGTTTAGTATTTTTCTTAATCCATCTTCTACATGAGAATAAGGAGCCCTCAATATAAGAATGAGGATAGGGTTTTCATAAACTACAAGAGTGATGAATTGTTGGACAATGGAGAAATGGATGTAAGATTGCATCAAAGGCAATGTATCCAAAAACTGTGGAATAAACCCTTCATAAGCTTTAAGTAATAATCCATAAAAAGTCCAAAAGATATCTCGAATGGTCCCATAACCAAACCCTTAGACATGTTTGTCCTCGCTTTCATAAGCCCACTTAAGAATCTTGGACCCCGGCACTGTCTAGAGCCTATAATCGAGATAAAGAACTTCTTTAGAGAGAGCATCAATTGCAAAGTTAGGCTCTTTTGGTTCTTTCATTTCACCTGCATTATAGTCTATTGGTTCTCACTGATCAACCTCACAAGCAAAATATCTGAAGAGATTTTCAATGGACAAGTTCTATCAATCCAAATTCTAAATTGTTTTCTTTTCTGGTCTCTATAACATCATTTTAGAAAATCAATTCTTGTGGAAATATTATTTTCAACTCCCCATGGATGCAACAAGCTACAGTGAGGATAAATTGCAATTTTAAACCACTTAAATATCTCATTTGAATCTTTAACGTTTGCTCGACACCATCTAATTCAAGGTGAGTGTTGCAATTTTGTCATAACAAATTGTTGTAGAAAAACTCATAATCAGAAAAGGACGAGAATCTTCGAACCAAAGCCTAATGCATCATTATCCGTTATATAACTAGCAAGGATTCCTATTGTTGTGCTCAAACCAAAGTCGTAAAGCCTCTTCAACTGTAGAACAGAAATGTAGAGGTACATGATAAATTCATTTGTTCCACTTTATAATAGCTGGATCTTTCTGAACTCGCTTTAGAGAACCCATGTTGTCGTAATTTCAATTGTTTTGCTTCAACACTATTGGTTTTATCTCTGGGAGTGAATTTGTTTTTAGTAAAACCATGAAATTCTCTAAAATTCTAAACTTGAAGTGATCCTTCTCGTCCTTGTAGAAAAGAAACAACATGAATTTTACACATGAAATAAATTTAAAAGCACACTTCCCATTTGCATAAGATATTGCATAACAAAGTACTTTCTTTGACCAAGGAGATGCTCTGGAATCCTGAAGACAATTCTCCTCATGGAAATCATCTGAATAAAGGTATACATGAACACCCAAAACAGGGTTACCCTTGTCGGTACTATCAACAACAACAACAAGACTCCCAACTGAGATATCAAGAATCAAGATGAATGTTGGATAACATAGTTCTTGCTACCTTTGTGTATTAAGAAAAATATCCATTTTTAGTTGATATACCAGGCATGCCTGACTGTATGGGTGGGTTTGGTAGCAATATTCTCTCTTCCGCCAAAAACAGATCCTCTTGAATATCCAAATGATGTATCACTGAAACTGGTAATTGGAGTACTCGGTCTATCCTCAAGAGTCAGAAACTCAAATTTATAGTCTAAATCGTTAACAACCATATCCATATGACCAATGCGATCCAATGCTTTATTTATTGACTGAATAGGTGAATCCCAAAATTTCCTAAAATTTCCTAAAATTGACATTAAAATTTCCTCTATTGACATTAAAATTTCCATACTATGAAGATGTCAAAGACACACACTTCCATTCTTGCAAATGTCTCCTCTAGGTCATCCTTTTGAATGATACAATATCCATACACCATGAATAGTGTTTGGATCTGATTTCTTTCCATCATTTTTTAGATCCTACAATATTCCATGGAAACCCCATACAAAACTTCTCTAATACCAATATGATATATAAACTATAGTCTATCATGGGTATTACATTGGACACTTTGTTACAAGACATCTTAAATTCTACTACAAAATACCATGAGATTATACTCATTTATACAATATTTTCTTTTGATCAAAATGTAATATTACTAGTATATTAGTCAAAATATTGAAATGAACTGAGAATATAAGAGAGAACATGTATAAGTAAAATGAGCACACCAACACAAGGAATGACAATATGTACTATGGTAAACTTGATTTGGGAAAAACCAACAAGAAAATGAGCAATGCACCTTGTTGTTTACAAAGAAGCATGGACTCACTATGGAGTTACAATAGACACTATCACTTGTGAAAAACTTCTATAAGGTCTTTTTATACCTTTGTTCTACTCAAATATAACAATCATTTTCTCTAGTCATCTATATTACAACTTCCTTATTCAACATTTGGTGTATCGAGGGAACCCAATGCTTCTGCATATAAGAGAAATCCTTTTGACCATATAACCTACTCACTAGCATGATGAAATCCCTCATGGGTTCTCATAAATTAGAGGTGGGCTACAAATTAGATGGGAAATTCTAAATTATTTCTTCTATCTTCCCACATAATTTTGGCCCAACACCTACCCAAAATATTGAGTGAAGAAATACTTTGTGTTTTCTCAGAGGTTGGGCTCCAACCCTAGATGCAAAAGTCTTACATATCAAGTTATCTTTTCAATGTTTATCTTTAGCTATAATATAATATGAAGATCGTTGGCCTAACGTTTCCTTCTCCCTCGATGGAGTGTAGGTACAACCAAATATGTATCTATCAGACCTATCATCCATCTTGAGCGATGAAATTTCGAGAGGGACAAGGGAAAACATATCCAACACATGTTACAAGGTGAAATCAACTAGAGGTGAAAAGGTCAGAAGAAAGTTTGGCAGGTGCATGAAATTCTTTCTTGTTGAAGGAATATCATGCTCTTATGACAATGAGAGCATAGGTGACATCGAGGTTCCCTTGAGGTACAAACACCTACTAAAACAGTGGGTACCCAAGGAACTGCCAAAGTTGGACACCGACTTCTGTGTTAATGAGAGGATGTATCACATTGCTCCATCATCCATCCATGGACTTGGTTTATTCTCCATGGATGGAATAAAGGTAAAATATAGCGAATTAGTTGAATTGTTTTAGTATGTTGGACCATGTTACACTTATGGAGTATGGTTGAGGCTGGTCCAATATATGCCTAGTATACGGAGATACGCACTCGCCGCAAATTATATACAATTGAAAGACAATAATAAAAATAAAGGAGCGACTATGTATATTGATGGAAGGCCAAAGGCATCGAGGAATATTGTAGGTCTTATAAACAGTAAAAGGCATGGGACAACAAGAAAGGAACCCAATTGCATTTTTGAGGAGCGTGAAGGTAATAGGATATTTGTATGTGCAGTGAAAACAATAATGGAAGGCGAAGAGTTGATGGTCGATTACAATCTGAATTGAGACGACCCAGGAACATCTTCTTTTTCTACGGTGCAAAACCCATTATACCCAAACTTAAAAAGAGATTACTTAATTTGTGAATGTTTCATTTGTGACGATTTTATTTATTTATTTCTGAAATATTTTACTTTTAGGCATATTTTGTGTTCCTCTACACTTATCCCTCTAACATCAAGTGTTCTTGTATCTTCACACAAGCATGGCACGACCTAAAAATTTCCAGTCAACATTTACAATCTTGGGTTACCTCATTCCATCCCTCTCTTATCTTACCTACAATTTCCCAACTATAATATCACCAATTCATGGATAGAATGAAGCATGTGCCTCTTTTGTTATCTTTGAACAACTACAATGGCATCTACATTACATTTTAGAGGGTGCATTATAAATCATTTGAAAGGTTTTTATGTTATCTAAAATGGGGTGTTAGAATATTTTTTCCTAGTTTGGGAGATATAATCACTAGAAGCACCAAAGCTCTATAACATGGTGACACTACCTCTCTCTTGAGTTTCAACATGTATTTTCTTTCTCCATGGGCCATGATAAATCCCCCCCCTCTTGCATCTAGTCACTTTCTCTCTTATATCATTTCAAATCTTGTGGTTAAAGGAACTTATCCCTTGTGATGAAAATAGAGGTTCGAATTCCTCCAAATCTTCCATATTTGACCTTCATGAAGTTAGCCCATATTGCTTGGGATTTGGATTGCACCCTTGAATCTGTTATGCACATCCTTTCTAATGGTTTGGGCTTCAAGCCATCCTTTGGCCCCATTCAAATCATCTTGGAAAAACTTTCGACCCACTTTGCCTCATTTGTTGCAACACCCAAAAGGCTCCTTTCCATTACATCCAAGGAACATGGGAATTTAAGACAATGTTATAGACCACAACATTCGGTTCAAGCCGAGGATCTCATTGAAAAAATTCCACATTATTAGCTTGGAATGACACACATCACATGAAATACATCCAATGCTTCTACTGACCTCCTCACCTTTCCAAGAACATAAATCAATGTTGTATATACATACCTCCATTGCAAGCCTTTATGTTGCACTATATGGCTTGGAAATGTTCATTTGATAGACCTGACTTATCACGTGCTTTCATGGAAACTACCTTACTACATCCTTGTTGAATTCTCTGATTCTCGGATCTGATAGTTATTGTTTTATAATTTCAATGCAAAATTTTGTTTCATAGAAGAATCAATTCAAGAGTTTACAAGTTTATCACCATCAAAATAGACCAAGAGATATCAAAAGTCACCTCCCCATCCTAGCACAACTCCCAAGAGGTAGCGCACAAGATAGAATACCAAGAACTTCAAGTTGCAGCGAATTTTACCCTGAATTTTACAAAACCCATTATACCCAAATTTAAAAAGGGATTACTTAATTTGTGAATGTTTCATTTGTGACGAAATTTTATTTTGTTTATGAATGTTCCATTTGCTAACTTTTGCTCGATGTTTCATTTACAAATATTTTCTAATTTGTATGTATGAATGTTTCATTTGATAATATTTGGCAATATTCCATTATTTCATATATTGTTTTTTCAATATTTCTTGCACGTACTAACATTCTTCTTGAAATTTTGCCAGAGTGGTGATCGGGGCAAAGGCCATGAGCATGGAAAAGGCGTTGATCAGGGAAAAGGCCCCATTCCTAGCACCGCATCGACCAAAAATGATGAATATATAAGCGATGAAGAGATATTTGATTCTAGAGACCCCTTGTAGAGAATAGAATTGTCCCTAAGAAAGGCCAATAGGGAATTCTGAGATTTAGTCACTGCTGGGCCGAAAACTGCTGAGGATTTCCAAAGGATAGCTGAATTGCGCGTTAAGATATCAAATTATGGGGTAAGTCATGTCATCTAACAATACCAATTTTTGGTTTTAAATTTTGTAGTTTGATATATGCAATTAACACATATTTCTCATTGTAGAATTTTGTGATATCGATGAGAGGGGAAGGGGAAGGTCCTGGTAGCAGCAACGGGACTGCAACAACGAACCCGCATGGACACGTATCCACCGGGCTATTTTCCACCCCAAGTGTGTTGCCTGAGACCGATTCTATGCCCTCTAGGGGTGATGCCACACACCCACAACACACGTCAGATCGTACAGTTGGTGTACATGATCATGGAACTGGTCACTCTTCTGTTGATTGTTACCCTGGTGCTACATGTATCCAAAGAATAAGAACAACCATGGTATCATTTTTGGTCGACCAGGACATGGTTCCTCTAAAAATAGTACAGCTACAAGGTATTTAATATATGTCTTTACAGAGATTCTTGTTATATAATTGTTTAAGCAATCGCATATCAGTGAGATTTAAATTACTAATGATGGTGATGTTTTACAGGAAACAATGTGTTCTACAATAGTTTGCATGACTATGCATTAGAAATTTTTGGGCCGACCATTCGACTACTATGGAATTGACAAGATTCCAAACTCAAAAGCCTTCTTATCTCCAGACTGGTTGGTGAGTTTGGTGACTTGTTCAATAAGCTAGAAGTCCTAAAAAGGACTGGCAAGCATTTGAAACATGTTAGAGAGGCATATAGGAATAAATTAGTACAGGACCCCAAGTGTGAATTCCCTTTGGTTGTCTCCGAGAGGGAGTGGAAAGAAATTATTCTCGATGCAAGAGAATTAGCGATGAAATCACAAAGGAAGAAACCACCTGGCCTGGGAAGGTAGGAGGTGTTTTCGATTTATTATGATGGTATTTTGTTTACTTTATGAGGAAAACAATCAATATCTAACATATTTCAAAATATTGCGTAGACTCCAATACACTTCCAAGGAAACAAAGGCAAGACAAGACAAACACAACCAACATAAACTAGGCCAAGGTGGTTACGGGAGATTGAAGGCATGGGTTGTAAGTGCCTAAACATTTTACTTTTTTTTTATCATCGTCACAAAATATGTAATTCATTGCAGTTAGTGAATAATGATTTTGATATTGCTCAATGCAGGGGGATTTGTTCAATGACCAAGCCTTAGAAGAAGATCTAAAGGTTGGGTTCACGCAGGGTTTTGATGGTGTGGTGGAGAGACGAAGAAGCTTGGGGAAATCACGATGTGTCTCTCTGGAGGACATGGTAAATAAAATGAAATTAAAAACTTGTCGATTAGTTTTTACTCATTGATTACTTGTAATGTAAAATATATTTTGTATTCATTTAAAATGTAAAATAATGTGTGTCTTTTCCACATTCGTAGGAGAGTAACAATGTATCCAATGCTCCTGATGTACCCAATGAACCACATCTTGACCCCCATATTGATTCAAGCGACGTTGTCGAAGGACCATACATAGTGGTATGCGTGCATTTTTAATGTTTTTCCATTTTTCAACGAGTATTAATATTTAGAGTATATTCTGTACTAAATACTTATATTGTTTCATATGGAAAAGCATGTATATGTCAATCGAGAGCGGAGATCAACAAGTGTAGAAACAACAATGCGGCCACCAACTACTGTTTCTACTGCACCGACTAATCCAGGTATAAAACATTGTAATTAAATATGTATTAATTAAATTTCCCTAGGAACAGTGAATAACAATATCACTTGAATTTTTTGTTGTTGTTGCAGCAATGGAAGTCCATGCGCATCCTCAACCTCCACGCTGAAATACTAGAAGTTCATCATGGCGTGAGGTGTTGAGTACTGATGATGCAACACTTCAAGAAGGCCCAATAACTGTGGGGCATCAGTTAAATGATGATGATGACAACTTAATTTGTGCTTTCATGGATACCAAGAACAAGAAGAAGAAGAAAAACAAATGATTAGACATTTTATTATTAATATAAATCCAATATATTTCTGGTCCAATGTAATGTATTTTGTTTTCCTAAATTTCATGAATATATTTTTGCTTTCATGTTTTTGGTTTTATCACATGGTGATGAATGTTTTTTTCTTACATTTAATGTTACTGTCATTTCTAATTATAGTTGTAAAATCTAGATAGATTGGGTATGGGGAAATGAGAGTGATGTGAGAGGGGGGTGGGGGGCGGGGCGCAAAAGAGCTTCCACTTTCACGTGGTTGGTCCTATTCAGTAGAGAATAATTTATTCTGGAAACAAAGAGAAGCTCATTCAGGTATTTGTCTTTAGTCATTAATTTGTAGAGATTGTTACATCTTTAATTACTATTCTGAAATATAATTAAGTCATGTGATGAATCGCAGGATGGAGAGGAGCAACATTGGAGGCACCCCATCACTCAAAGGTATGGATCTTGTTAAGGACT
>ML796367.1:180169-206614 GCA_009831015.1 Picea engelmannii
GCCTTTAGAATATCAATGTCAGGTTCTCCTGACTACCTGAAGTATGGAATGGGGTATAGTAGGAGGGGGACTTGAACTTCAACCCTATCCACTAGGATATGTTCACCCCGAGACCTTCAATATATGAATCAACTCTATGGAGATTTGTCTTGTGTCCTAGTAGTGAGTGTGTCTCTCTTTACCATAGCTTCTATGTTAGTGTTTGTCACCTCAAATCTATATTCCTCAGTAGCTCATTTATGGAGGTGTTGATGAGTTTTTTGCAACCTCCAAGTGTCTTCTCTCCAGAATTGGGTAGGCATATGGATCTACTGTTAGGTGAATATGATTTTTCCATACCTTACTTGGCCTGCCCCCTTCTACTCTTATCTTCAATTCTACTATAATCTCTTTAGGCTCATGTTATTTTGTAGTTGTGAACCTCATAGTTTCATTCTGGAACCCATACTTAAATGCTCATATTTACACACCCCCAACATAGGGGTTTGGTGACCTCAATATTTGTTGCAATGCCTAGTTGTGTAGGTAAGGTTTGCAAACGCGATTTCTCCTTTTAGGGGTGATATCAAAATACAATTCACAAAATTTCCAAGGGTTTTGGAAATCCGTCTTCATAAGAGATATGTATCATTCAATGTTAAATTTGTACCATTGATATTTCAAGTATAAAGCATAGACCCTATCAAGTGGTCTATGTGCCAACATTTTGTAAGCATGTTCAATAATCTCCTCACATACATATCTTAATCTTGCAATTTCCTAATCCTTTTTTGTAGTTTCTTGCATTTGTTTTACCAGGTCAATTTTTCTCTTGGTATTTTCATTACCGAGGACTTCTAAATTTTCATTAAAATCTATTGAGGTTAAAAAAAAATTCTCTTCCAGCTAAGTGATTACTTGGTTATGCTCAAAGACAAAAACAAATTTCTTACCTTTTGATTCTTCTTATTGCTTCCATTGCTACTTCGCCTTGAGAAATCAACAACTGTCTCATCAAAACTTTAACTGAATTTGTGGCCACAATGTGTGTTAGAATCCTCTTTTGCAGCCTATTCAAACCATATCTCCTTATCCTCTTCAGAATATGCTCAATAACATAACTACTCTCTTCATGTATCACAAGTGTCTTTTCATCAACAAGGTTGTTGATTTCTTCTTTTCCTTTAACAATTGGAACCCCTAACAGGGTGGCAGGATCTTCTTGCTATGGGGAATCTAGAATATCAAGTGGATCCTTAGCTTGGGCTAAGGTATTTTCCTTTGCAACCCTAGAAATATTTGATTCTAGTTCCTAATCTATTGAGGATATATCCTCCTACTCCTTCTTCACACTCTGCTACTTCTTATGCAATAGTTGATATAGGCTCTGTAGCATCCATGGATTCTTCAACTACTAGTGTTGGCACATGTTCTAAAGAATTTGATGAGTCTTCAATAAATGGTTTTGATGCTACATTTTCTTCGGGATGGATAATGAACATGTCCCATGTGACATATGGTTGTATTCTTCATAATTCATCGAAAACAAATAGCTTAATCAACCCATGGTGTGCTACAACTGCTTATGTTCTCGATTGGACTTCTATATCCATCCTTTGGAGTGATCAACAATTAATTCAATTAATTCAATTAATAAAGCATCAATACATATGATTAAGCATTTATCAGATTGATGAAGGCATTAAAGCCATTATTTATGTTTTTCACCCAAAAGTAATTGTCTTCATTTATAATTGTAGTTGTTTCCTTCAAAATTGGTGGCACGGGTCGGCCTGTTAGTTGATGAACTGATAATGGGTTCATACCATCAGTATCATTCACTCCATATCCATATGTATAAAAAATTGAATCCTTGTCACAATAAGGATTTCCTTAATAGAATTCCCTTCCATACAATCTACCTTTTCAGTCAATGTCCGCTCCCAAAACAAAATTGGTAATCTCATCAACATCTACGCTTGAAAATGAATTCAAGAACAAATTTGGTGTTCTCACTTTAATTGTGAACCTTTAATTGATTTAAAAATTGCAATTGCCTGAGAATTTGTGAATTCCCTCGGTGGGTTGCTAATTTTACTGGTTTTAAAATTGAAATTGTATGAGCTGACTCCCTTGGCATTATTTGTTTCACTCCTTTAGACTAGCACTTGGGTGTTGTTTTGACATTCTGATAATTGTTGTTCAACTGTGATGGCACTCTTGAAATTGTATGAGCTGACTCCCTTGGCATTATTTGTTTCACTCCTTTAGACTAGCACTTGGGCATTGTTTTGACATTCTGATAATTGTTGTTCAACTATGATTTGACACTCTTGTTGTTCAAAATTCAAGATCTTAAAGGCTGCAAAATACATCATATGAGATGACAACAACAATTTGAAATATTCTTTGATGTTTTTAACTTCTTCCTACCAAAACTGAAGTGAAAGAAACCAATGCCATTCGAGGAGACCACATACAACTGGAGTTTTTGAATATGATTGAACTTTCGATTGAAATTTGTGTGCGAGAGCCAAGCAATTTTGTGTGTAACTGAGCAATCTGTGGGATATTTTGTGTGTTTTTTAGCAACATACATCGAGTTGCTACTGTTTGATTCACTGCATTCCTCACCTTCTTAGGTATACAATCATCCTCTCCTCACACACTCGTTTCTCTGCTCTATTCCTATGGGAATGGAATAATTTTTATTTTTTTTTAAACCCCAACATTGGTCGCTCTAGCGACTAATATGTTCGTCGCTCTAGAGACTAACATATTCGTCGCTTTCATTTCCATTTGGTTGCAAACATCAACATTGGTCGCTCTAGCGACTAACATGTTAGTCTCTAGAGCGACGAACATGTTAGTCACTTGTATTTCCATTTGGTCGCAAACTAGGTCACTTGGTCGCTCTAACGACTAACTGATCCTCCTTTGTTTGACCTTTTTAACTTTAGTTTTGGTCGCTCTAGCGACTAATATTAGTCGTTAGACCGACTAACATTTGTCGCTAGGCAAAATTTTCCCTATTGTGAATAGGATTCTTTTCCCGGTCACTAGACCGACGAAGATCCATGTGTGGCTGCTAGACCGACGAATGGATTCCAATGAAAAAAAAAATCATCTTGGTCGCAAAAATGACTCTATGCCGACGAAACTTCGTCTCTACTTCGTCGCAAAAATGTTCAAATGTAATAGTGTCTGAATATTATCTTTGATAAGAAGGTGGCGATATTTATAAAGGTAAATTCAATATCGTTGATAGGGCCACTACTGCTAGCAGGAGTTCATAGACTCGACAGGGATGCCATTTAACTCACTCAAGTAATTTAATCCAATCCAAAAGTTGTCTATCCATAATATAATTTTTTTTTAATATATTATCAACTTATAAAACATACCTTTTTTTAATATATTATCAACTTATAAAACATACCTGATATATATTGAACCCGACATTGCTTCGCTACCAACAGACCTATTCAGTACTCCGACGAAGTTGTCTTGATATCATGTGCACATTTACCCGCTGCCAGCAGGTTTGTTTAGTAACCCGACGGGTTTACACACATTTCCCACACATTAACATGCTTCCAACCCTCCTTAGTCATTTATAATGATAGAATTTGGATATTGCAAACTGACAAAGAGGGTGGGGTGATACTGGAGATTGATAGTCAGACAGATATATGACCGATCATTATTATTTTCTTATTTATAACTAGCAGTTCTATCATGGTGCAAATGTTTATATTTCACTCAAGAAAACATCTAGAGAATGGGGACGTGCTTTGAGTTGATCATTTTAGAAATGGGATGGTGTAAAAAGTTTAAAGGTAATTGTACTTCCCAAAGATCCTGACAGGTTTTTAGGAATAATATTCTGGCAAAGAACTTCTAGAATAACTATCCTATAAACCAATTATTTGAGCTAAGTCTTAGTATTGAAGATGTTTGAATTGTTTCAAATTGCCATTCAATAATAAATCAGAGGATGAAAATTCCCTTCCACAATCGTTTGTAAGCCATAAATAACTCAATCAAATAGAAAATAAAGAAAACAACAACAAAATAATCAACAAAAAACAAACTGTACACAACTTGGGATATTTATCAAGTGAAACACTTCTTGAGAGTCTGTCCATTCACCGGGAAAGTGTCTGGCTATCCCTCCAAGTTTTGTAAATGAAAGGAGCTAGGACCCAATTGTTTTTCAATAACAAATGGTCCCAACCATAGATTTTGAAACTTGGTGTGTTCTCCTTTGTCCTCATGTGATTTATCCCACTTGAGAACCAAATATCCTATGTCGAATTTTCTATTAGAGGACGAACTTGCGTCAAATTAGTGTTTAACAATTTGTTGGTGCTAGTCCAATTTCTATTTTGCTTGTGTCCTAATTTCTTCCAATTTAAGTAAAGCATTTATTTGATTCTCTAAACGAGGACATCATTCTTCTTGAACCTTATGAGATAACTAAAGTGATGGGAGCATGTAACACACCCAACCCCCTAAAAAGGATTTTTAAGGAATGGGGCACCATAAATTCACTTTCATTAAACATCCCAGATCCTATGTTTTAGATCTTCATCCTCTTCTGCTCGTCAAGATATTTCCCACCACTGTTTCCACGCTCCAATCCAAGCTGTAGATCTTAAGTTATACCTTTCTGAAGTTCTGCGAGCCTTATTGTCCCAAGGCCATGTGACACCCACATGGATCTTCCTCACACGTGTCGTCTCCAAGTTCCTACATCCACAGTGGGAAGTCCATCCACCATATGATCCAATGACAGGGCTCATTCCCCATTGAACACTTAAGCGAGGGGAGAATTCGACATTCGACACTTCGACACTTAACACCTCTTTTTCATTCTGCACACATATCTTCCGGAGTCCCGAAGTTCTGAAATGATGGCACGTAGCTCAGGCCTTTTCAACTTACCTTTAACACTACGTTCTAATCCTCTAGAGTCCCAAATTACCGGACTCCTGAAGGGTCCCAACCTACACATGGTAACGCGGTATACACAGGGACATGTACAGGTGGGTCTGACCCTTCGGTGGACCTAATTCCGATGCTCCAGCCTCTCAATATTTATGAAGTCCCATAATATTTCCATGTAGCTCTAGCCTTTGGGCCTTTTGGTCTCTCTGTGATACTACACCCCGAATCCTCTGGAGTCCTGAAGTCTCGAACTCTTAGATTCTTGGTTACACCACAAACCACTTTGGCCAGGAGGGCATGTACCAGAGGCTAACACGCAGTGAGGGTTAAGGGTGACACGTGTCCTTAATGATAGATGACTGAGAAGGATCCCGAAGGATCCAAGGATCAATGTTCCACGTTACTTCGTCACTTCAGCCTTCAGGGTTTTTGAAGCTACAACAAATCCATTCTCCTAAAGTGGGACTTCACCAAAGTACCATACATGAAAAAATATGATGGTTTATCGGGTGGTCAAGAAGGGTCATCAACTAACTCCCCAGATCAACGAATCACAACACTTCATAACTCCAACATTTGAGAGTTTTGGAGATTGTGAAGTTTCAACATTCTTGGATCTTCGAACTCCCCGAGCTCTGAAGACAATAAGAGATAGCTCCTTTCATACTAGCGCAGGGTTTAGAGACCCTAGTCGTATGGGTCCTCCAAATATTTTCATGGGCTACACACACTTAATTCTCGGCTAGGAAATTTCTAAGGCTATGAGAATGAGCCCTCGATCACACAGATGAAAGGTCTAGGGAATGTGCCCCCTATCTACACTCTAAGATCATTATACCTCTTGAGCTTATTGGTACCTTAAATATAATGAAGGGGAAATCCTTGTGTTTCTCCCAGAGTTTATAACTTAGAGAGTTCTCCACTCCTATGTAGTCGGTGTAGGCTCTGTGCACATTTGTGCTACCTCTCTTGAGCCTAACACACTCCCTTATCCAAGAGGCCCAAAATAATTGGAAGTGTACACACGCACACATGAAACAATGCCCAAGGTTGATAGACTCACAATTCTTTTGTTTTAACTTGAGCCACTACAGGGCTTGACGTGTGCAAATTGACATAGTCATACAAATATAAAGGAACACAGTCCAACCATCAAGCAAACATGTACATCTCTAAACATTCACAGGATATACAACTTTATTTCATAGTTACAACTCAATTTTCAAAGAGTATGAGTATAATTATCTTTACAGGTTGCAGGAAACTCACTGACTATGGGTGTGCACCTTTCCACCCAACCATAGGATAATATGCATTCATTCTTAGCGCTCTGGCCACCCTTGTTCCAAGCCATGATATCACCAGGGAACTCTCACAGTTTCTTAGGGATTATTTCTCTATCTCAGCTTCTGATCAGGTTCTATTCTCTGCAAACTCTCAAAGGTCTCCTTCTCTGTCATGGCCTCGACGAGGTTTATCATATGCTATCTCAACATCAATATCACGACCTTCTATTTGTCATTCCACTAGAGAGATATGCACGTTCTCTTCTCTGTCTATCCTCCTGCCTTGCACACACACATCTCCTTTTTTTGGGGGAAGGTTCTCCTTCCTCTCTTGTTCCTTCTTTCAGAAGGAAACTCAGGTCAACTTTGGTCTATGGGGCTCTATGGTACTTCGAGCTAACAATGTCCTATCTCCTCAGCCATAACATACTTCCATTCATGGGGGTGGTTGATTTCTCAACCACCAGTGCTTTTTGATTAATTGATTTCTCTCCTTGGGATCCGAAGACGGTTTGTTATTCCCACCAAGGGGAAATTTGGGGTCATACCCATAATGAACCTTCTCCATAGTTTTCCTCACTCTTCCCTCTAGTGATATCATGGCTAGTACTTAAATGCTTCATCCCCATAGTCAATTATTGATAATTCAAACAATAATACATTTGCACCGTTCCCATGCCACAACATGGTAATCCAAATTAATGATTAACTACAAGCTGGGGGAAACAAGGGTGTTACAATCCCCTCCCCCTTAAAAAGAAACACCATCCTCAATGTTCTTTCTTAGTAACACCTATCATGCCTTTCTCATTCAGTCGCTTTAGAAGTATTGACCTTCTTTCTTGGTCATTTCATTTTTTAGACTCTTAACCTTTTTCACCCACCTTCAATAATTCTTGGACAACAAGCACATTAATCATAGTCTCATGCGAAAACATTTTACTGTTGTTCAAAATTCAAGAGGAAAATTTCATAATATAGCACAATACTTATGTATGCAGTTCATATATTTTCATTCAAATGGATTTATTTTTATGTCGACTCACTATTTTTCCTTGACATACCCATTGTGTGCATGATCCCAATCAATAGTTTATAAGAATTATCAAAGTCTCATCTTCCTTGTGGTCACTCACGCTCTAGGCCCAGGCTCAGGCATCCCCTTCTCTGCTATACAGTCCCTCAAGTGATCCATCTTGCCTTGCCAATGATTTCTCACACAAGAAGAGTTCTAGAGACTTCATTGAGCCTTACAGTCGAGGCGTACCTCAGACTTGCTCTGTCGAGGCGTCCCTCTGGATTTTGTTACCACAACACAACATATTCTAGGGAGATCAAGGCTTACCAAAGGGTTCTCATGTCTCAACAATAGCCTCTTTCATGCTTTCCATATTGACAACCTTCATCTATCCTCCCTAGGTATATATTTTTGTCTCACCTGTATCACAGGTATACAAAAATTATGAGATGTTATCCTCAATTTCAAAATCAACATTTTCTTACAAATCTGTCACCCATAGATTTCCAAATTCCACATTTAGTTTCAAATCTGTTCCACATAGGAACCAGATTCACTTGTATGGGACTTTTCTTCCCATAGTAGTTTGGCTTAGCAGGAAATTGGTCTTCCTTATTGGCTTACAACATTGCCATATCCAAGACCTTTTCTTCTTGCAATGTCAACATTCCTCGGCCAAACAAATTTTTAGTTCGCATGCACATTATATTTTCGTCGCACACTTGTAGTGGCTCACAAACAATTTCAGAATTGTGCATACTAACAATCAAATTCACTTTCTCAAAAAGGAAATATCATTCCTTGCAGTTTGGCTTAGAAGGAAATTGGTCTTCCTTATGGGCTTACAACATTGCCATATCCAAGACCCTTTTCTTCCTGCAATTTCAACGTTCCTTGACCAAACAAATTGTTAGTTTTCATGCACATTGTCTTTTCAAAATCATGCATACTAACAGTCCAAGTCATTGTCATCTATTCAATGATACAAATCAAAAGGAAACATCATTATTTATGTATGAATTCTTTCAACATACTAAATTTTCCAGATGCAATTCAAATATCAAATGTCTTTAATCAATGTGCCAATTTTCGTGGCCACATTCACACCCAATGAACCCTTGCATTGATTTTAAGTTTTCCGCACTTTATGACAAGTACTTTGCCATGGTGCATTGGAGCTTATCCAAGTGATTCACCATATGGATTATTCATTCTCGTTCGTTGTTGCAGCAGGACTATGCTTCCAACTACAGGATGATCACAATCCCAAATCAACACATATGAAACTAAAAGTTTCTCTTGAATGCACCCAAGCATTCTTCTTTCATTAGTAACCAGGGTGCCAACACTCATGGCTGCCCTGAATTCTCTTTTCTTTAACACCTCTACAATTCAAGTAGAGTATTGGAAGGTCCTCCTTCCTTAATGAGAAATCGATTTTTCTGCCCTCTTATGCAAACATGCATTTCCTTGAAAGGATTATAACTCATCCTTGACTGGCATAGACTTCCTCTTTATATTATTCAGATTCTTCTTTTCTGAATCTTACCCTGCTTGGGTAGCAATGACATACAATAGCCACTCAAAATTATTCACATATTAGTAAGAAAATGAATTTTTTTCAGAAGGGATTCTTACCAAATCCCTTCATACCTTATGCCATACAAGAATGACCATTTTTATACATGTTATGGCTTCTAGCACCCCTTTTTTTGTTTTTTACCTCATCAATAGTGCTTCATGGGGGCTCCAAAATTCCCTTCAACAATCTTTTAACAACAACCTTCTCATAGAAATCCTTTGCTTGATGGTGTTCACCATTGGCAACTGTCTTTCTCAACAAATACAATTCCTTTCTATACATGTCATACATCATGATTATATTAATTGTCAGGAAAGGTAAAAATGTATGTATCACTTCAACAAAATATTTTCAGATATGTCCTAGCATATCCTTATGCACTTCTTCACATTATCCTTAATGTTTCCACGAATGAAACAAAAGAAATTTTCAATTGTTTCTACAATCATGTAACCATAATACTTATGATGTCAAATACTTACATGCATTAGTAAATCCATCTCTCGTACGAGAGAAATACAACTACATCTAGGAAGGAGTCAAATAACTCTTCCTTGGTACGACTCTTCTACACAACCTTGGGCTTTCATTCCAACTGAGTTACTTTCCAAGGCCTCATTGGCTTTACTTAACGTGACTCATCCATGCCTATTCATTTAATGATACTCAGGGGGTTTATTTTCCTTTTACCAGTTGTACTGGTTTCCACAACTTCTCTTTTAATCTTACATATATGTTAAACAATTCAGGGTTCTTAGGGTGAGAAAAGTGTTCCTCATTTTCTCTGCCTTTACTTATGCAATCTACTTCTTATTGTGATCTTTTTGCTCTTTTCTTGAATAGCCTCAGTTGGGCTCATCCTAACTCTTAGGATACATCGTCATGCTTTAATATCAAATTCTTTTGTCCATAGTGAATCATGAACATGTGCATCCTGCATGTTACCATTAGGTTATCAGAATGGTCAAGATTCATTATTATTATTCTATTCATTGCATGATGTTTTTCAAAATGTAATCCAAGATTCTTATATATATATATATATATAATCTTGTAGCTCGTTGCTTAATTCTCAATAGTCAATAAGGTTGTGACTTTGTTCTCCTGACAGTGTCTTCACACAGTTCCTCCACAGGGAACTCCTTCAACATGCAACTTCCTTATTGCATATCCTTCACTATATGTGATAGCCTCAACCTTGAGTTGGCTTTAGCTGGGTACCAAATATTTCATAAGGAATATAAACATGCATATTCATGCATCCAAATTATGTATCCACAAATATTCTAGTTTTTTTAACTTACATCCATGATGTTCTTAACCGTATGCATAATCATAAGCATGTGTGTAGCTTCCATAGGTATATTTCACATCCCACCTACATCTCTATTTTAAAATTAGTCAACTCATGATTGTTCACAATCATTCTCATGTGACCCTCAAAGGCATAATAATTTGCCTCTTATCATGACAAAATAGCATCCGTGCTCATCCACTCTTTATTCTATTTATACTAGTTTTTCTTGAGGGAATGGAGCACATTACCCTTAAGATATAAATTAAAACAGAAATTTCATGACTCTTCAAAATGGAGTCAATCATGCATCCATGGTATTCACTTAATCTTGGAAAGTGCAATTCTTTCCTTACATATTGTTGTTCCTGAGATTAAACTTAAGACTCAAAGCATAATGTCAGGCATCAGGAATTTAAGGAATGTTTTATTTTAAGAGTTCTTTTTCTTCCGTTAGTTATGTAAGAATTTAAATCCTCAAATGAAATTAATCATTGAATAGAATAGAGGTCGTGTTTCGTCGTATGAGTCAATTAATCAAATTGAGTGGTGATGGGGAAAATTACAAAACTATCAAACAAATTAAGGCATCAATGATAGAAGAATATTACCTTGTTTATAGTAGAAGAAAGAGTGGAATGCACCCCTGAAAGGATATATGATATAATGATCCAAGTAGCTTGCAGGTCGTGTATTTGCTGATAGAAAATACAGAGGAAAAACAAATTCTTATCAAACAACTAAATGAAATATGATTACAATAGATATTATACTAAATTACAATCATTCACTTATCAAGGAGTAACATAAAGAAAACTAGAAATATGAAATACAAGAGCACATAACTCAAACTGCACAAAATTTGGAATCCCTGTCTACGCTTGTATTAATACTCACAAATGATGAGTTTTATTAGTTACAATACGACAAGAAGCAACCTTTGTTCATTCTTCTAAATATGTATTTATACAAAAGGTTCTCAACCCTAAACGGTTGGAATCCTCCTTATTTATAAAATAGTAAAGGTTACAAAATGTGAAATTTGGAATGCTTCACTTGCATCTCTTCTGTCTCTTTGTCAAGCTAGAAGAGGAATTTTTCTTTCTTGTTCTCTAGTTCAGAAACAAACAGTCTCTAATCATGATGTGCACAGGTTACCTCATTGGTTCCCAGAGGTGCTGCCTTTTCCTTGCTCGATACATTTAACACATTTGCTCACAAATTGTACAACCAGCCTGGAGGGTTTTGTTAAGTCATTTTCCTCAAAAGCATATAATTTCTTTTCTAATTGAGGAAATCTATTTTCTGTTCTCCTGTCTTCTGAAGCTATAGACTGTAGCTACAAACTGGGATTCACTAGCCATATATTTATATGAGTAATATCAATCTACTTTAATTATAAGATTTCAGCCTGGGCTTCTTCCATGTTTATCTTAATGTTAAGTTGATGCTTCGCTATATCAACTTGTCCTAATACTTCAGAGATATTATCTTTTCTGAGGCCTAATGACTCTTTGTCAAGTGAATAAAAAGATTCTTCACAAGCCTCCTTCACTTCTTTAGCCATTCTTTTTCTTGCAGTTATGTTAGCTTCCTAGGTCTTCAATATTATATCTCCTTTGATTTTCTCTGAAACAGACAACCTGGAAACCATAGATATTCCTTCTCTTTCCGACGACACAACTGCTTCTTGGAAACTGGTCCGGGCAACAATAGCCTCTCTCTCCTTTAAAAAAACGTTATCTAAGGATTGGTTTACCACCTGAAAATGGTTTTGGATAGCTTCCACCTTATTGAAAAGGCTTCACTGTGTTGATTTGTGTTCCTTATGTACCTCTAGAGCTTGGGTTTGGAAAGCTAATATATCCACTACTGTTTTTTTAGCTAAGCTTACCTTCGCTTGCAGTTGTCTGACTAATTCATTGCTTGTCTATGATTTTTTCTGCACCTCATCAAGACTGGATTTGAGTTGTTGGATTTTTGTCTATCATTGGCTCTAATCTGCTCAAACCCCTTGTTGATCTCACTCCTGAAATTCTTTTCCACCGTTTTCACTTGATTTTGCAATTGGCTTATCATCATATCTTTTTGCTTCAACTTCTCCTTCATGCTGCTCACTGAAAACTGGTTTGTTGTCGCAAAATCTCCCAGCGAGCCTGCAACATCTGTAACGAAGTCTTCTTCTTCTAGGGTCTTCCCATCTAATAGCACCATGTGCTTCTTGAGAGTCGAACCATCCCTTTGGTGTGTTTCTCTTCTTACTACTGCCCTTCTTTTCTTACTGAAGAAGAATTCTGAAGGAGGCATCTCTTCTTCTGAAATAGGTGTAATGTCTCCTATGTATACAACTTCGGCAATCGAGTTCCCTCTACTAAACTATATATTTGTGACAGATTGGATAGGACTTCCTATCTCAGTGGATGGTTGCTTCCCGGCTGTGTCAGTTGTTGGTTTACCCAGTGTGGACTGTATCTTTTCTTTTGACTTCTTTGTCAAGGCTTCAGTTTGATCTTTAGCTTGATCACCTGGTACATTTTTCACCATGGTGTCCCCTTTCTGAGACAACACCTCAGTCTCCTCCAAGATTTCTCGGGTTTCTTGTCCGATGGAGCTCACTATTTCTAAACCTTGGGTCTTTGTTTGCTGTGTAGCTGGAGGCGTCGAGGTTTCTCCTTGAAATACTTTGGGGAGGATATTTCTTCGATGCTTCTGGAATTTATAAAACTCAGCCAATTCATCTGGTGTTAGAGCTTGAACTCGATTCAAGACCTCTTGATAGGATCTTACTCCTCGGAATATTTCATCCTGAGGGGAATCTTCATGCTCATATATTTTCAAATTGCAGTTGGCCATGTGATTACCTACGATCTTATATGGATCGTGCTTCTTGAATTCGATATCGACCGGCCTGATTTATTCCAGGTTCGTGGCCTCTACTTTCGAATGACCGAAATCTAGTAGAGAAAACGTACCAATCTGTAGGGGAAAAGAGGGCCATACCTTTTTTTGTACTGCTTTAAACTCGATACTAATCCCCCCAAGCATAGTTTGATGTGTTACTTCACGACACACCAATTCATCTGGAAAAAATTGAGGTAGAGCCTGTGGAGGAACCGAACAACCGAAAACCATGATATAGGAGAAATTCTCTTCAACGTAACAGTTTGCTATCTTGCATAGATTTGTCACAATTTTTTCAGAAATCCTGGGAGGTGGGTAGCCCATATATAGTGGTATGGATCAACACCACCACCCAGTTGCATATTTCATAGAAAAAATATTTTTCCTTGTCCTCCCAAATTTTTGAATGATAAATATGTATGGGTTCAGCACTAGTTGGAGTCTAGCTCCATCCCATCAGAGGAAAAGGTGTCATAAAACAGACGGCTTCCATGATATAATCCGACATGAAAAATTGGGTCAGTTTCCTACTGTATTTTAGTGACTGATATCTTGCAATCTCTTTAACCAAACTATCTGACAATATCTTAGCCCAATCAAAATAATAACCCTATGCTACTGTGTGCATAATAGGTACCCATGGTAAAAAGAAATGGGTTGTGTTTTCCTTCTCGTAGATTCTACACATCATCATAGCTATATACAGTATGTGAGGTTCTAGTGTAGAAACTTTGTATACGTCATGGGAGTCAGCTCTTAACTTCTCAGGGCGAGAGTACCAGTCCTTAATTAAATTAGGAAGGTTTTTTCCATATTGGGCACATTCCTTCTTGTGAAATTCGACTAAGAAACTGGCATTGTAAATGAAATTTGGTGTTGGAGACAATTTGTAGATCACCTGTAGATGTTCTGGCTGGAAAGACCCAACTGCAACCTTTGTGAATTAAAGATGGTCCTGCTCGGGATATCAACGTTCTCCAACACCCAACTGATCATATCATTGTAAGGCAGGATTCTAGGCCTTGTCTCTATCTTATGTCGCTATGATTGGGAAACAATTTTGTATTTGGTAGCTATGTCCTCCATCTCATCATAACCTCAGTCATCTGGGCAATTGACCAATTCATACTGTAGAATATTGAATACTTGCGTCCAAGATTTAATGACGTATATACTTTTGGGCGAGGTGTCGGAGAGGACATCTGCGTTTTGGCTCAAACTTTCACCAGACGTTTTAGTTGTTTTTTGTGGAGCCATGGCATCAGGTTTCAAAATTCTTCTATATATCACAAGAAATGCACAAAGTTATTTACCTTGAAAACTTACTGCTCAGTAAAAAAGCACAATGAAATTCAAAATTCAATATATTTTTCCTTTAATTGTATTGATTTACCAATACTTCTATTGACGGAGCGTTTACTTTCCTTAATGAATAAGATTTAGGTGGTGGTCTAAGATCTCATTTGGAATGATTGTCGTAAATCAATTATTAATGTCATTAATTTTTGGGAAAATCACAGAGGAAATTTGAATCTATCCGAGTCGTTATTCATCAAGGATTAATTACGTGATAATCATCATTAATGCATCAGTTAATCACACTTATCGTAAAGTAAATTTTGGAATTTCGGATATCGAGATATCCTATAACGTTTCAAGGTATGACTTCTAAAACGCGAAATCACGATGAGATTAGTTAATTTTAATCATGTTTAACCCTTTTAAATAATCATGATTAACCTAAGATAGTTTCACAATTTTAGACATCAGGACTTTGATAATTGCTTGAGGCGGGATCCCCGAAATGTGAAATCGTGATACGATTAATTAACCGTTAATTGTTTTTAATCCTTAATTAATTCAGTTTAAATGCTTAAGGCAGTTTCATGATTTCAGATATAGGGACTTTGGAGTTACTACATGTTGAACTGTTTGCATCGCGAAACTCCAAAACCCGACATTTTGAAAACAACCTTTAGTGATTTGACTCTTTAATGAGTAGGCGGCTCCATAAATTTTAAGAGATTAGGGTCGTTTGATTAGAAGGAAGACTTCATCAACGGTGAGAATCAAGCGCATGTAGCTTTTATTTAAATGAGAATGAAATCTATTTAAAGTCTAAAGTTTTATAAATATATATGTGCTCCAACACATATCACTCATCAAGGCAACCATAGTGTGCCTTTAGTATACATTTATCCTTACATCATGCATGTTCATCACTTTCACATTTAATATCTTTCATACCTAATTGGTATTAATATTAGTCTTCATGTAAAGAAGACTCACAATGCATTAACCTATGCATTAAAACACATACAAACCTAGCCAAACATTCATCATGCAAGCTCATTGCTTGCACCCTTTCCATGTCAAACATGCACATGGACATATCAGACTTCCAAATCCTCCTCCAAGGATATTTCTGCCATCCTTATGAAAAGCCTCATAGGGACACTCAACACTAAGCTTTCCTCTCAATTGAGAGCTTGCATCCATTCACAAGATACCCACGTGGTAGTTTAACAGACATAGTCATAACTATGTTTCCCTTTCTATGCGATAATAGCTAGCAAGAAAACACTCTTGCCTCAAATTTCATGAAAACATTTCCCACTCATAAATATAGTTTGGGAAATTATAACCATGCCCAAGGTGATAAAACAACCAATATAGATTCCAATTGGTCTTGATCAATAGACCTTATGATCAAGGAAATCATTTTCTATATTCCCTTCACTAGGGTCCAACTATATCTGTATAGCTACCATCCACCACTGGCTGTCAATCTGACCCATTGGGCTTCTACAAATTCCCCAACACTTTCTTTACCACATTTAGGATCAACATTTAATCAGCCATTTTACCTTAATTATAATAAATTTTATTGTCTAATAACATTTGGACTATTCCCTTAAATCCCAAATGCAATTTGTATGTTACTTACTAAGTATTCTAGTTCAGAAATTCAGAGTATCATTAGGTCATAATCAGTCTTAACCATTACACCTATAATTCTTCCTTATGTTCAACAATAGTTAGGGACGGAGGCCACTCTCCTCCTCCCACAAGAATTCTGGAAAATTAGTTTCATATCCACCAAGCAAGGGAGGTTGTTGTGATTTCTCACTCAATCACTCTATATTTCTACAGCTCTGTTTATAAACTTGATTAAAAAAACCATGCCCAACAATTCTTGTAACCATAATTTTTTGTTTGTTTCTCAGTTCCCTTTGAAACTCGAGATTTGTGCATGCTCTCCCTTTTCAGAGAATGGTCACCAGACTCATTCCTCTGATCCTGAGGGATTATACACATATACACAGTTTAACCCTTCATTAAAGAAGTAATTATTATTGCTACAGATCCTTTCCATCCGTTCACATCCAAGTCTTTCTATTAGTGCCCATCATCATAATCCCACTCCTATAGGATCGACTATCATTTCCCAAAGAAATGGCAGGCTTCCTTTGCCACATACTAGCATGATTCAATCTCGTTGGGTAAAATCCCAATTGTGTTTTAATCTACATCCTTCTACTCAAGGAATTTATGCAGAAAATTTATGTTTGGCAGTAATATTCTCCACGGGCTCATCTTAGCCTTGGTAACCAAATCTTATGACTGTACAACACCATGTACAATTGCACAGTGAAGTCATATTATTTATTTGGAAACTTTAGCAACACATAATGCATATTTCCAAAAACTCTATAAACAACAATAGGTTCATTACTCTCTTTGGTAGAGGTTTGACTAAAACTCTTAGAAATGTGGTAAGATAGGGTGTTACCCCTTAAATTCATCCAAAAATATTTTCATACGACTCGTGCATAAGCCCAAGCAGGCCAAGTGTTGATGTCGTGCTCTGATACCAATTTGTAACACACCCAACCCCTTTAAAAGGATTTTTAAGGAATGGGGCATCATAAATTCGCTTTCATTAAACATCCCAGATCCTATGTCCAAGATATTCATCCTCTTTTTCTCGCCAAGATATTTCCCACCACTGTGTCCATGCTCCTATCCGAGCTCTGGATCAAAATTTATACCTTTCCTAAGTTTTGCGAGCATTATTTTCCCACAACCATGTGGATCCTCCTCACACGTGTTGTCTCC
Organism: Picea engelmannii; assembly: GCA_009831015.1. NCBI lineage: Eukaryota > Viridiplantae > Streptophyta > Pinopsida > Pinales > Pinaceae > Picea > Picea engelmannii. The sequence goes on from ML796367.1 coordinate 197,299, forward strand.
AAGTTCCTACATCCACGGTGGGAAGTCCATCCACCATCAGATCCAATGGTGGGGCTCATTCCCCAATGAACACTTAAGAAAGGGGAGAATTCGGTGTTCGACACTTTAGCACTTAACACCTCTTTTTTGTTCTGCACACATATCTTCCGGAGTCCTTAACTCCCAAAGTTTCTAAATGATGCCATGTAGCTCAGGCCTTCGAGCCTTTTCAACTTACCTTTTACACTACGCTCCAATCCTTCAGAGTCACGAAGTCCCAGACTCCCGAAGGGTCCCCACCTACACGTGGTAACGTGGTATACACAGGGACAGGTACATGTGGGTTCGTCCCTTCAGCAGACCTAGTTCCAATGCTATAGGCTCTCAATATTTTCGAAGTCATGTAAAATTGCCACATAGCTCCAACCTTCATCCCTTTTGGTGTCTTCATGATGCTACACCCCGAATCCTCCGGAGTCCCGAAGTCCCAGACTCACGGATTCTTGATTACATCACCAACCACTTTGTCCAGGAGAGCACGTACCAAAGGATGACACGCGGTGAGGGTTAGGGGTGAAATGTGTCCTTAACAATGGATGGCTAAGAAGGATCCAAGGATCGATGGTCCACGTTACTTTGTCACTTCGACCTTCAGGGTTTTTGACGCTACAACAACTCCATTCTCCCGAAGTGGGACTTCGTTGAAGTACCATACGTGAAAACCTTCGTTGGTTGATCGGGAAGTCAAGAAGGGTCATCAACAGACTACCCAAATCAATGACTCACAATGCTTCACAACTTCGACATTCGAGAGTTTTGTCGATTGTTAAGTTTCAACATTCCTGGATCTCTGAAGCCAATAAGATCTAGCTCCTTTCAGACCAACGCAAGGCTTCCATACCCTAGTCATATGGGTTCTCCAAATAGTTTCAGGGGCTACACACACTTAATTCTAGATCGAGAAATTTCTAAGTTTGTGAGCATGAGCCCTCGGTCACATAGATGAAAGGTCTGGGGAATTCACCCCCTTTTCTACACTCTAAGAGCATTATACCTCCAGAGCTTACTGGTAACTTAAACAAAATGAAGGGACGCTCCTTGTGTTTCTCCCAGAGTTTAGAACTTAGAGATTTCTCCACTCCTACGTAGTTGGTGTAGGCTATGTGCACCTTCACTCTACCTCTATTGAGCCTAATGAACTCCCTTATCCAGGAGGCCCAGAATAACTGGAAGTGTATGCACGCACACGTGAAACTATGCCCAAGGTCGACATACTCAGAGTTATTTTGTTTTAACTTGAGCCACTATAGGGCTTGAGAATTTATGTGTACAAACCGACACGGTCATGCCAAAGATAAAGGAACATAGTCCAACCATCAAGTGAACATGCACATCTCTAAACATTCACTAGATATCCAACTTTATTTCACAGTTACAACTCAATTTACACAAAGTATGAGTATAATTATCTTTTGCAGGTTGCATCCAACTCACTAACTATGGTTGTGCATATTTCCACCCAACCATAGGCTGAGAGGCATTCATTCTTAGTTCTCTAGCCACCCCCGTGCCAAGACATGATATCACCAAGGAACTCTCGCAGTTTCTCAGGGATTCTTTCTCTATCTCATCTTTTGCTTAGGTTATTTTCTCTACAAACTCTCAGAGGTCTCCTTCTCTGTCATGACCTCAACGAGGTTTATCAGACACTCTCTCAGCATCAAGCTCGTGGCCTTCTATTCATCATCTCGCTGGAGAGCTCCACACGTTCTCTTCTTTGTCTATCCCCCTGCCTTGCACACACACATCTCCTTTTTTGGGGGGAAGGTTCTCCTTCCTATGTTATTCCTTTTGTCAGAAGGAAACTCGAGTCAGTCTGGGTCTATGGGGCTCTGTGGTACTTCGGGCTGACAATATCCTATCTCCTCATCCAGACCATGCTTCCATTCATGGGGGTGGTTGATTTCTCAACCACCAATCCTTTTTCATTGACTGATTTTTCTCCTTAGGATCTGGAGAGGGTTTGTTATTCCCACCAAGGGGAAATTTGGGGTCATACCGATAATGAACCTTCTCCATAGTTTTTCTCACTCTTCCCTCTAGTGATATCATGGATAGTACTTCAAGGATTCACCCCCATAGTCAGTTATTGGAAACTCAAACAATAATACATTTACATCTTTCCCATGCCACAACATGGTAATCCTAATTAATGATTAATTACAAGTTGGGGGAAATAGGGGTGTTACAAAGCAAGACATGGGGAGGAAGGATAGCTTCTCTTCCATATACTAGGAAGAAAGGAGAATAACCGATGGATGTTTTTTGGGTGACCCTGTCATCCCATAGTGCATTATATAATGCATGGTGCCAATTTTTGTGATTATCTGACACTGTTATTTTCAGTATTTTAATCAGATTTTTGTTTGTTGACTCGGCCAGGCCATTGCCTTGAGGATAATAACTAGCGAAGCATTTTAACTTAATTCCCTTTTGTAGAGCATAAACATTCATGTACAAGGAAGAAAAGTAAGACACATTGCCGAAAACTAAACATTCAAGTATCCCGAAACATGTGACGATATGAGAATTTAAGAATGAAATTACCTGATTAGTGTTTACTACTCTTAACGGTGAAGCCTCAGACCACCTTGTAAAATAATCCATTGCCATGAGAACGTATTTTTTTTGTTGTGAAGAAGGTGGGTTAATTGACCCTATGATATCCAGGCCCTACTGTTGGAATGGCGTGCCTACTATAACGGGTTGCAAGGGGAATGCAACATTCTTGACTCGTCCTGTAGTTGTTTGAAAAATTACACATTGGTGAGCCATAGTATGAGCATATTTAAATAATGTGGGCCAATAGTAACCAGCCCTAAATACTTTGTGGGTGGTTGTATCCCCATAAAAATGACCCCTGACATCACCAGAATTTGGCTCAGCTAGCACTTTTTCAGATTCTTCCTTTTCCACACAACGCAGAAATACACCATCAAAATTATTCCTAAATAATACAACATTAATTAATTGAAAATATGCAAACCTGAGCCTTAACGCCCTTATGTTTTTGGGATCAAGATTTCAAGGAGTAGTTCCATGTAGAAAATAAAACCTAATATCATTGTAACAATAATTAGGCATAATTTGTGTACAACAGATTTGTGTTTCATGATGCAAATTTTCAGTTGGTACAACTAGTTCATTATTCGACATTTCGACTGAGTCAACCACCAGTTTGCAAAGACCTTGGCCTCTAAAAATTTGTGCTGGTATGATTTTGAGATCATACTATTGAAGAGAGCTCATTCAATTGGCCCTCTTTTCTCCAAGCTCCTTCCGAACTAACAAATTTCTTACTACAGGGTAAGGAACACTTACTTTTATCCTGTATTTCAAAAGGTAAGGTCTAAAATGTTTTATTGCCTTAAAGACAACGTATGCTTGTTGATCTACTGCGGGATAATTTAATTCTTCTCCTTTAAAGGCATAACTCATAAATGAAATGGGGATTTCATTATTTTCAGCATTTTTCTGAGTATGTACAACAACATATGATATGTCTGATGCAAAAGTATAAAGTGTGAAGTCTTTGGAGAAATCAGGACTCATTAAGGAGGTGGATTCTTTTATAGATTTTCTAATAGAATTAAAAGCCAAGTTTTCTTGTGGTCCCCATTTAAAAAGAACATCCTTTTTAATCATGTTTTGCAGAGGCCTAACCATCTCAGAAAAGGTTGTAACAAAATGTCTAACGAAATTTATTTTACCCAAAAAAGATTTCATTGCCTTTTTGGAGGATGGTGGAGAAAGATTGGAAATAGCTTGACTTCGTTCGGGGTCTATTATCATTCCAACCTTTGAAACTATAAATCCAAGTAATATTCCCTGCTCTACTGCAAAAATTGATTTCTTGGGGTTCAGTGAAATACCAAACTTATGACAATGCTCTAGTACAACCCTAAGATGTGACAAGTGATACTTTTTATTCTTCGAAAAGACAATGAAATTATCTAGGTAAATAACAACTGATTGGTTGATAAGGCCACAAAAATCAATATCCATTTCCCTTTGGAAAGTGGATCCGACATTAATTAATCTGAAAGGCATTTTTTGATAGGCATAAGTGCCCCAAGGGGTGAAAATGTGGTTTTTAACTGATCTGATAGAGACATGAGGACTTGGTTGTACCCTGATAAACCATCTAATAAGCATATCCTTTCAGAACCAGATACATGTTGCAACATTTGTTCCACTGGAGGAACATGATAATTGTCTTTATCAAAGGCTCGGTTTAAGTTACAGAAATCGACACGGAGCCATATTTATCCGTTCTTATTTCGTACTGGGACCAAGTTGGATACCCATTGGATATGTCGAACCGAAAAAAATGATCTTTGTTGTTAATAATTTATTCAGTTCCTTTTTCAGTGTCGGTTCTAATTTAGGATGCATTTTCCTAAGTTTTTGTTGAAATGGTTTGGTTTGGGGCTTCATGGGGATTACATGTTGTATTATGTCTGCATCAAAGTTTTTCAAATCATTGTATTTCCAAGCAAATACATCTTTAAATTCCTTAAAAAAAATTATGAATGTAGATATTTCTTCTTGAGAGCAGCCTTTGCCCAGATTAATATTCAGAGGGTTATCTTGCATTCCTAAGTTTACAGTTTCATATAGTAACAAGGAACTGTTTTTTTTGCAGTTAACCACTCCCCTCAATTTTTCATGTAAATCATAAATCTTTTCTAACCTAATGACAAATTTAGGGATAGAATTTACCAGATCAGATGATGTTTCAGCAGAACAAGGGTAAGATATTACCGAAAAATCACAGAGATTTTCATTGTGAGTATTTTCATCAATTACAACATCTTGGAAAGTGTCCTCCATATGCATAAAATTTATGATTTGTTGATCATCATCGAACACTCGCCAAATGGTGATATTTTCGGGGATTGATGGCATGAGCATCAATTAAATAGAAAATGCATTAGGAGAGAAGTTGTCAATAGGTAATAATTTTGATGCAACATTAGCCAATAAATCTGCTTCAGAATTACTAGATCTAGGAATATAAATTATGTTAAAAGAAAGAAATTTATAGATTAGGTTCCATACCTCGGTTTGGTATTTTTTGAGGTGAGGTGATAAAAAATGAATATCTTTTTTCACCTGTCTAACTACAATTTCAGAATCTCCAAATACCATCAAGCTTTTCACTTCAAGATCTATGGCCTTCTTGAGTCCCTACAGGAGCACTTCATATTCTTTTGTGTTGTTTGTACACTCAAATTCTAATATACAGGAAATGAATGTCTTATTACCTTTGGGGTCAATCAATACACAACCAACACTGACTCCTTCACAATATTTAGACCCATCAAAGTATAGAGACCAGATTTCATCATTCTCCTAACCATCAACAATGTTTGCATCATTTTTAAAAGTTGTCGCCTGAGTATAAACTGATATTTCAGATTGTTGATTTGGGTTCAGAATAGTGGATATTTCAGTCACAAAATTCCCAAATAAAGTGTTCATACCTTGAGCTTCAAATGCATTTACAATGGCGGTAAAGGTTCATTTGAGTCATTTAGATCTGTAACAGTGTATTTCAGATAATGTTCCCTGTTAATTATGAGCTTGTTTGGCTGGTCGTTTTCTGGTAACCACAAATGAGACCAATTTGTGGTGAAATAACCATGCAATTTTTCAAACCAGTATCTACTCAAGAACATGCCATAAACCTCTAGAATATCAACGACTACTATGTCAATTACCTGGTGCACTTTTGGGTTAGATGATAATCTAATCAATACATCTTTAAGCTCACCAACAACTGTGACATTAGTATTGTCTAGCTGAATAATTTTCAAATCGAAAGGTTTGAATTCAACATTTATCTTCTGACAAACAGACAAAGACATTACATTCGATGAAGCCCCAAAATATACCATACAATTATGCACATTTTTGTTGAAGATTTCGAAAGTTAACAGAAAGGGTGGCACGTTTCTTTGTGATGTGGGAGAAGAAGTCTGTTGATTTTTTCTTATTGTATCTGAAGTTGTTTTATCTAAATTCCCTACACTTTTATCCGGCGTGTCCTTTTTATTATGGTCCTCAGGTGGCCTTTTGTTCACAATATAATTTTTTTTATTCATGCCATTCTCTACTGATTTTTTTTCTAGAGGATCTTTCTTTTTTCCATTATCAGCTATGCTTCGCAACATTTTCTGAAGGATGGGAGGGAATTTAAGCAGTTCAAAAATTGATATATTTTATTTTAGTATTATAAGATATTCAATAAGGTTATATTATAGATCTAGGGAAACAATTTTCTTGATGTTTCAATTTGTCTTGGTTTTCTTGATATTGTATTTTTATTTTCCTCGGGCGAATATGTGTTTTTCACTTTACTACGAGTATTATACGGGTGATGGTGTTTATGGACAGTTTCAAAATTATCTTGGAAAATATTGTTGGAAAGATGCCCAAAAATGGGGGAGATGAGTCCTCCTCATCAGGTGTTTCTTCCTCACTTGCATCATTTTGGTTTTCAGGTGGGACATCAACAGAAATATCAGTTCCATCTAATATGGCTTGTATAACATGTTGTAACCCTTCAAAATTTAGACCTTCTGCAGTGAGATTTGACCTATTTGGAGGAAGAGATCTCCTAAAAGGTGGTATATAATTCCCTTTACTTGATGATCCTTATTCTGTAGATATTTTCAAGTCTATGACTTGATTATATAACTTTTGAAAGGCTTTATGTAAACTCTCCAAATCTAAGGTTTCTTGTTCTTTTTTATTTGGGGGAGGTCTGGTAAGGATTTATATCTTCTTTTTAGAAGAGGAAGTTGATTTAGCTTATGCATTTACATTATCCTTTAAACTAATAATATCCTTTTCAATGAGGACTAACTCCTCAAAATATTCTAGTAACGTGTTTTTCTTAGATCTCTTAACCCATATAGCTATGTTATGGTGTAGAGATTTAGCATAGTACACAATAATCAAGTTTTTCAGCAGACATCGATTTTGTAGGGATTTTATTTTTAAGTGTAAGGAATCTATGATTGAAATCCTTGACTTTCTCTTTGGGATTCATTTTCATGTTGGACAATTCCATCACTAGAACTTCCGTAGATTTTTCATCCCCGAACTTTTCTAAGAAAAAGGTCTCAAATGTGTCCCAGGAAACAATAGTTTGGGGATGTTGTGAAAAATACCACGTGGAGGCATTTCCTTCAAATGTGTAAGGTAATATCCTACACGTGACATCTTTGTGTTCGACGTTTCGAAGCCTAACGGATAACATGAATTTGTTAATATAATCCTCGGATAATTTCTTTGAATCGAGGTCAAACTTGAGTAACCATTTTTCAGGATGTTTGGGTAAAGGATGTTGAGGTCTGGGTACTACCACGACATCTTGATCAAGCCAAGGTCTGGCAGGATTATTCTAGTTAGCCATGGGGGTTGGTGTGTGTGAATTTTGAGATTGCCCAGATGAAGAACTGTCTTCGTTAGAGGATTATCCTCTTGAAGACGACGGAGAAGACCCAGGTGGGGAAGGAGGAATTCCACATCCCCCAACACCTTGGATTAGTGCTTTGAAAGGATCGGTAATTTTATCACACAATGCATGATTGGGTGAACCATTGCCAAGGGGATCTTCTTGTTGATTGGAAAAATCAAGGGGCTGATGTAATTGTTCGCCAAATTGTTTAAGTCTAGACAATGTAATTTGGGTTGTTATTATTGATTGGCGACAATTAGGGATAATTTATTGTACATCAATTCCTTAAGGAATTAGTGTCATAGGTTCAACGGTAATTTCAGGTATGGCTTCTGACGTAGTGGCTAAATCAGGTATAATGGTAGGGTCTGAGCGACTATGAGTCACGACAAGGGAACGATTATTTGGGGGAGTCTTTCGACCTCCTCATGCAATTAATGACTTTCAGGCCCTCCTTCTAGCGCCATTTGTTGACGGGATTTTATGACACACTGTCAATGAGAAGGGAAGATCCGGTCTGAGGTTGTCTAATTAACCCAAGCCGTTTAAAGTAACCTAACCCGATAGGTTTTACGGCTCTGTAGGCCGGTGAAAATACTAAGGTAAAATAAGAAAAGAAAATGACTATCTATCCTTAAAAAAATACTAAGTACTTTTTCTAATTTAAAGATAAAGTATACCACACAGTCTTATTCATATACAATATATATGTACAAATACAAGGTTTTATATAAGCCTTATGAAACTGAGAATTACACTATTTAAGCAGAGTTTTAAGTCACACGTGAAAGATAAGGAAAATCGTTCTGTAACTAATTAATAACGAGAATGAATATGATTCGTAATGATATAACTAAAATGATAAAAGCATTTAAAGTTTGAATTGTTAATCGTTATTCATTCAAAAATAAATCAACTAATAAAAGATAACTAACCTGTTGTTGATCAACAATAAAATAAATCACTAAGATATTTGTCTTTCTGTGTAAGGCACGCTCCAATAACATGTTTTCCAAGCAGAAATATATGGCAAGCACTTTACGGAAAAGTAAATAATATTTATGATATTACCTGAAGAAATTCAAGCAATTTTAATAATTTGAAAGCGATTTGTAAGAAATAGAAAGACAAATATTTTCCATGTGGCGTTATGTGATTCAAAATTTAGAGATGGAAGCAACTCCAATATTCTGCAAGTGATATAACAAATTCTAATGTTTGATAAAACTCAGAACATAAAAATACATGTTTTATATTTAATGATCCACGTGGATTATAATAACCAAAAATAATGAACCATATCGTGAACATATACAATAAAAACATAAAATAATATAATGACGAACATATTAAAGCTAACTCATGCAATATATGTTTTCATGCTTTGAAAAATATGAAAACATAATATGACTACTAAATTGTCAGACAATTGGATTAGGTTGATGGACAGTTGGTATGGATTGTTGGTTTTCATTTATGTCAACCATTGGAGGGTGATATTGTAGATTGATGTCAACCCTTAGTGATTGATGTCAACCCTTGGAGAAAGTCTGGTAGCGAATTCTGGTAGCACAAAGGTTTGGGTAATGGACCCAAGGTTGTTTCATGTATAATGGTATGGGTTTTAATATATTTTAAGGTAATAATATTCTATATGTATAGTACATGTCATTCCATTTCTGATGGTATGTGGAACGTCACATAACTCCTCACGGTTAGAGAGTTATGGCCATGAGAAGTTGGAGAACCCAGGTTTGGGTAATGGACCCAAGTTTGTTTGATGGATAATGGTATGAGTTTTGATATATT
>ML796367.1:206948-235481 GCA_009831015.1 Picea engelmannii
AGAAATTAGAAGTGGGTTAACCCTAAAATAAGGAAAGTGGGTTAAGATGGTTAAAAGGTAATCCCTTGAGGAAGCTACATGAAAGTATAAATAAGAGGCAAGGCTCTCTCATTTTAATCACACTTGAGCATATTGAATATCTATAGGTGACTGAGGCAACCAAAGGATATCTAAGCCAAATTTCAGAGGGAAGGTGAAGTAAAGAAGGCCGAAATTCAAGGGAGGATAAATTCTTTTGATGATGCTTTCTAAGGTATGTTATTTACAGGTCATCTCACCATTTTCGCAATAATTTTTTTTCTAGAATGATTCAGACCATGAAATTGGGAGAACATTGAGGAAACATATCCAAGTAGTTGTGGTACAAATTTCATCTTGTGGGTCGTTCTATTTTTAGATTTACACGCCACGGAAAATAGGGTTTGTGGCTAGTCCTAAAACTAGTCTAAAACATTGATATAACACTTGCATTTTATGGTGAAAAATGATTGAATTGATCTATTACTGATTCGCCCCCCATTTGAGTAATCCAAAAATTGGTATCAAAGACAGTTCCTTCAGGAAACAATTTAACCACTAGAAGGAGATCATGGATTATTCTGAGAATGGAGTATCAATGTTTAATGGTCAGAATGGTTTGAAGTATGAGATGTGGAGCAGAAGGACGAAAGTATTTTTACAAGCACGAGGACATTATATTTGGATATCATTTGTTACAGGATATGATAGTTCAAAAAGTTCAAAGACTACAGCCAAGAAGGAATTGAAGAAGAATAACAAAATATAAATGGATTTCATCTGGGAAGGATTACCTAATTCGGTAAGAGAAAAGGTTGGTAAATGTTCATCAACCAAAGAACTTTGGGATAAGTTACATGACATATATTCTTCACCCATCATAGATTCATAAAATGCCAAAGAAGATGCAGATATAGATCAAGAAGAATTATGTTCATCATGTCAAACAGATTCAGAAGATGAAGAGTATATAATCACCAGAGGTATGTTGTTTTGCTTTAATTGTGAAAAATGCGGACATCTTGAAATAGAATGCCATGAAGGAAATGAGACAGAAAAACTAATTGAAAAGGAAGACAATTATGAAGCAGAATGTATTAGTGATTTAGATGAACTATGAGAATAAAACAAGCCACTCAATAAAGAATTGATGAAACAAAAGGAAAGTGTTCACATTTTTGAAGAATCCCAACTGGTCATCGAGAACTTAAGAAATCAACTTGAAGAAGCCAGAAAGATCAAAGAAAATCTTGAATATCAAAAGAAATATTTGGAAGCCAACATAGAAAGATAGAAGGAAGAAGCAGGAATGAGAGAGAAGATATTGATAGATCATCTTAAATAAAGAACTAACAATCTAAACCAGCTTGAGGCAGAGTTTGGTCAAGAGGATAAAGGACTTGAAGAAGAAATAATCACATTAAAAATTCATCTTGAAGAAGCGAAAAGAATAGAAGAAGTCATGAAGTCTCAGATAATGAAGAAAGAAGAAGAGGTTGAGAAGATTGAAGAAGATGTTTACACATTGAGAAGTAAAATTGTCAAGCTCAACAAGAATGTTGAAGAGATAGAAACATCCACATCATCTATAGAGAATGAAGAGAAGCACTCCATGTTGCTAGAAAAGAAGAATGAAGAAAATATAAAGAGTTATGCAGAAATACTCAAAGGAAGGAATCATGGTCAACCATAATCTAAGAAAACTATTGAAGATACATCTTCAAGAAGACCATCCATGTTCAAGCCACAAAAAAGCTTCAATCATGATCATGACCAGTCAAGGAAACAATTCAGAAGGAATATGCCACAAAGAATATCATTCACTCTCAGGTATGAAAATTTATTTTATGGTCATTTTTTTAATTGTAGTAAATTTGGACATAAGGTTGCAGATTGCAGGGATTATAAAAGAAATGTTCAAGCAAGAAATGCCTATGTGGCCCCACGTAACATTGAATTTTATAAATGTCATAACTATGGACACATAGCTAGTGATTGTAGAAGCATGATTGATACTTCCATGAAAGAGAACATTGATATTAGATGTAATAAAGTGTGGATAAGAAAACATGAAGAACATGTGAACAAAGACTAGGTCCCAGAGATGGCAAGATTGGAAATAAAATAAGATGAAGAAAATTCTACAGATAAAAAGAAAGATGTCAGATACAGAAAGGTTTGGAAAATAACTGAAAGAAAATAAGGACATGTAAATAAGGAACATGTTCAAGAGATTGTACTTGCAGGCATTGTAGTGAAAGATGAATCCACTAACAGAAAGAAAGAAGGCAGAGCTCAGAGAGATGATGCATCTACCAATGAAGATGATGATGAATCTACCAATGAAGATGATGATGAATACACATCACAACAAGAATTGTTCTGATCCATCCGGCTTAGAGAATCCCAAGTAATATGAATATTAGACAGGGGGAGTCTATGTGATAGATGTGACAGACCAAAGAACCATTCTTCGAGCAGCTTGCCAAGTTTGAGAAGACAAATCCAAAGTAGTCAGTTAGCAGAAGTATAGTTTGATAGATTAATCAATACTTCATGATAGTATAATGATAAATGGGTCATCATTATGGACAGTTACGGAAGTAGAGTCTTGGACAATATGGACAGAGATGGATTTGTAAGAATACTTAGCATGTTTGGACAGATATATGACAATGGATGATGTTGAATTATTGTAACTGCAAAGATTATTCTATTTATTATTGATGTATTATTCATTAGATCAATCCCCTTTTGTGGATTGATCATGTCGAGTTTTGTAAATGACCAAATCCCCTTTTGCAGATTGGTCAAACCCTAATTGTAATAGGATAAGTGAGAAGTTGGCCCCAGAATATATAAAAGTGGTTATAACCACCTAGATTGAGAAGTCAGCACTGCCAGTGAAAAGACACCCCAGTTCAACGCCTACCAAATTGTATAAATAAGAGAGGCCAGTGCCTCATTTGGACATGCACTCACTGGTTCATCAGAGCGCAAGTTCATAGCTGCAGTTAGAGAAGAAGGAAGAGAGAGAGAGGCGCATTCTTGGGAGAGGAATTTTTGTATTGTTTGAGTTATCTCTTGGCATTGTATTGACTATCTATATTAAGGAAGTTTTTGCTAGGTGTTCTCCCCCATGAGGGTTTCCCAGGATAAATGATGTGTCTCTTGTGATTGAGTATTTCTCAGTGATCCTATCTATGTTATGGTTATCTAGTGAATTGGAAAGAAACCTAATAATAGCTTAAACCTTAACATGGTATCAGAGCTGAGCTAAAGAGAGCATATTTCACAAGAAAAAGAGAAAAATGTCACTGTTGTCGTACATGCAAATTAGGGATTTTTATTGAAGAAGAATTTCAGCCCCAAAACCATCTAGAAAAGTGTTCCCTTCCTCAAGGATCACTTTGGCATCCTCAATGAAACTTTTCAATGGCTATATCTCCCGGAAAGTGAAACCGTAGTTTTCACAAAGTACTAGAAGTACCAGAGAACCAGAAGTACTAGCCAGAAATCCGTTGATCAAGTTTGAAGGGGGAAAATTTAGATTTTCTGAAATCTAACCACACCAGGCTACTCGCCTCAGCCAAGCGCACCTCCTGGTAAGTTTAGAATTCAATTTTGAGCATTTTCATTTTTTTGGTCATTTTCCTAGCTCCAGGTCAAATATGTCTACAAGCACTAAGCTTGTTGACAAGCTAGAAGGTGTGGAAAACATATGTGACTGGAAGTATAGGATTGGAATCATTCTTGAAGAGAATTACCTAGCAATATTCGTTAAAGCAGAGGTACCAGAACCCGCTGATGTTGCAGAGAAAGAAAAGCACCAAAAGGACACAATTAGGGCTAAGAGAATCATTGCAGATTCTATCAAAGATCACTTGATTCCTCAAGTGTATTCAATGAAGACTCCAAAATAAATGTTTGATTCCATAACTAGATTATATGAAGGAAAGAACATAAATCAAAAGATGAATCTAAGAACTGAACTCAAGAATACAAGGACGCAGAAAGGAGAATCGATCCAAGAATATTTCTCAATAATATCTCAATTCAAAGAATAGCTAGAAGAAATTGGAGATACTATAGACGAAGACAAACTCATAATGACTTCCCTTAATGGTCTCATAAGACCATGGGATGCATTCATCCAAACTATTTGTGCCAGAACGGAAAAACTAAAATTTGACAGTCTTTGGGAAGAATGTGTTCAAGAAGAAACAAAAGTAACTAACCGAGAAGCTTTACTATCAAGAGATGAATATCAAGCTCTAGATACTCACACTAAAGGAGGAAGAAAGAATTCTTACTTCCAGAAAGAAAAGCATAAAGAGTCTCACCCCCAAAACAAATTCATACATAAAGAATCTCAACCAAAGAGATCCCAGAAGAAAGGACAAAGAAAAGAAAGAGACTTCTCATCTTACCAATGCTACCATTGTGACAAGATGGGACATATTGCGAGACATTGTCCAGCTAGACGAGAAGAATACAATAGGGAAAACAAGAGGCATCATGCCCATGCAGTTGAAGATGAAGAGACACCCACGAATATGATAAAAGAACAAATAGAAGACTATGTCTTAATCTCGACCCTCTCAAGATCAATATCACCTAGAGAGGACACTTGGCTCATTGATAGTGGTGCTTCCAAGCACATGAAAGTTCAAAGAGATATTCTCTCTTTCCTTTCAGAAAAGAAGTTTTCTCAAAAAGTTACACTTGGAGATGATTATCAATACCCTATCAAGGAAGTGGGCGAATCAAACTACAATCTTAATCCAGGGACTCCAATGAAGATGAAGGACGTACTATATGTACCAGGTTTGACAAAGAACCTACTCTCCATATCAGCGTTAGAAAATAAAGGCTTCATAATTGCCTTTATAGATGGAGAAGTTCTTATGTGGGCTAAAGGAAAAACAATGAAAGAAGCAATCGTTATTGGAAAAGAAGAAGGTGGATTGTATAATCTAAAGGGTCACTCAGAAGCAACCATGACCCATGCCATTAAGAATCCATGTGAACTTTGGCATAGAAGATTATCCCACATCAACTATAAGGCATTACCGTATGTATGCAAGGAATTCACGGGTCTACTAGAACTCAAGGTTGACCATGAAGGTGTGTGCAATGGATGTGCACAAGGGAAGAACATCAAGAACCCTTTTCTGAAGAGAGACAGTAAAGTAGAAGGAGTCTTAGAATTCATTCACTCAGATGTGTGTGGCCCAATGCCATCACCCTCCATCAGTGGGTATGTATACTATGTATCTTTTATTGATGATTATTCTTGTAGAACCTGGGTTTACTTTTTGAAATCAAAAGATGAAGTGTTCAGTAAATTCAAGGAATTCAAAGCCTTGATAGAGAATCTTTATGAAAGAAAGATCAATATACTCAGGTCAAATAATGGAGTATACACCTCAAAATAGTTTGCAATATATTGCAAATATGTCGGGATCAAGAGAGAACTCACCACTCCCAACAATCCTCAGCAAAACGGTGTAGCATAAAGAAAGAACAGAACTATAATGGAAGCAGTGAAGACCATGATCCATGATCAAGATCTTCCAATGTGCTTATGGGCAGAAGCAGCAAAAACAACAGTATATGTACAAAACTAATTTTCCCATAGTTCACTTGGGTTCAAGACCACTGAAGAGATGTTCTCCGGAAAGAAGCCAAAAGTAAGCCATCTCAAAATATTTGGCTGCCCATTATTTGTACATATTCCAAAAGAGAAGAGAAACAATTTGAACCCTTCAGGAAAGAAGGGAATATTTGTTGGATATTGTGAGGTCTCCAAGGCCTTCATAGTTTATATACTAGGTCACCATCATATTGAGATAAGCAGGGATGTGACCTTTGATGAAGATGCAACACTCAAGAAATCAAGAAGATGCCATCTTGAAGAAGTATATGAAGAGGAACTTGTAGCTCCTAGAGTTGCAGAACCAGTGAGGGAAGTCATAGCTTCCCCTGATGAGGAAATTCTAGAAGATCATGACATAGTGGAATTTCAAGAACCTCCTCAGATGAAAATCTCCCATAAAATAAAGCCTGTTTGGGCAAGGGAGCTTATTCAAGATGGAGAGAATTATGGTGTTCCCGAAGGAACCACGAGAAAAGTGAAGAGACCTAATCCATTCTCTAGTTATATGGACTTGATGTGTGATCTCTTATAAAGGAGCCTACTTGCTTTGAAGAAGCCATTCAGAAGAAAGAATGGGCAGATGCCATGACACAAGAATACCAATCCATAATTAAGATTGATGAACAAGGATGTGGTGTCTTCCAAATTGATTTTCAAAATAAAACATGTTGCTAATGGAATTATTGAGAAGTATAAAGCAAGGTTTGTCGCTCGTGGATTTTCTCAAAAGGAAGGCATTGACTATGAAGAGAAATTTTCTCTTGTATCTAGATACACTTTGATCAGAACCATCATAGCCCTTATAGCTAAGATGAAGTGAAAGTTACACCAAATGGGCATAAAGACAGCTTTCCTAAATGGTGTTATTGAAGAAGAAGTGTATATAGAACAACCTCAAGGATTTGACGTTGAAAATAGGAAGACTCATGTCTTCAAGTTGAAGAAGGCTCTGTATGGATCAAAGAAAGATCCTAGAGCTTGGTAAAGGATAGACAATTTTCTGACGAGCTTGGGCTTTACCAAGAGTAAAGCATATTCTAACCTTTACTTCAAAGTTATGAATGATGAACCTATTATATTGTTTATATATGTGGATGACTTATTCTTAACTGGAGAAGAAAATCTCATTACCGAATGTAAGAAGAAGCTCGTTGCAAAATTTGAGATGAAAGACCTTGGCCTAATACATTATTTCTTAGGACTTGAGGTATGGCAAAGCCCAGAGAGAATCTTCCTTAACCAAGGGAAGTATGCAGTTGAAATCCTGAAGAGATTTGATATGTTGGAGTGCAAATCCATGAATACACCCATGGAAATGAAGTTGAATCTTCTGTTTGATACGTCGTCAGAATTGATTGATGCTACGATGTATAGACAGATCATTAGATCATTGATGTATCTAACAAACACCAAACCAGATATATGTTTTGTTGTGAACACTTTGAGTCAATTTCTAGTAGAACCCAGACATGTTCACCTAGTTGCTACAAAACATGTGATGAGGTACCTCAAGGGTACATTAGATTGTGGTCTCAGTTATGATGGAGATCATGAATTGAGACTGAGTGGGTACACTGATTCAAATTGGGTTGGAAGTGTCTATGACGGGAAGAGCACTTCAGGATGTTGTTTCAGTCTGGGGTCAACCATGATCTCATGGCAGAGTAGGAAGCAATCAAGCATATCTCTTAGCACAGTGGAAGTAGAATACATTGATGCATGTTCTACCAGTTGTGAATCCATATGGCTTCGGAAGTTGTTGACAAGTCTATTCGACCTATATATGGAAGCAACCATGATCATATGTGATAACCAAAGCTGCATAAAGATGACAGAGAATCATGTATTTCATGACAAGTCAAAACACATAGAGATCTGATATCACTACATCTGTGACATGGTGCAGAGAGGAGCCATAAAGCTCCAATATGTTATCACAGATGAACAGGTTGGTGATGTGTTGACCAATCCTCTATCTTGTGTAAAGTTTGAGCACTTTCGAGATAATATTGGTATAGTCTGAAAGGACCTCCCTCGAAAGGAGGAGTAGTGTTGTGATGATGTGCCAGCTTAATTGTTGTGATGATGTGCTAGCTTAATTGTTGTGATGATGTTCCATCTTAATTGGTGTGATGATGTTCCAGCTTAATTGTTGTGATGATGTGCCATCTTAATTGATGTGATGATGTGCCAGCATAATTGTTGTGATGATGTGCCAGCTTAATTGTTGTGATGATGTGCCAGCTTAATTTTTGTGATGATGTGTCAGCCTCATGTTGTGATGATGTGCCAGCCTCATGCTCTGATGATGTGCCAGCCTCGTGATGTGATGATGTGCTAGCCTCATGTTGTGATGATGTGACCAGCCTCATGTTGTGATGATGATGTATTAGTTTTATACTAATCCATGTTGATGCAGATGATGATACCATTCCATCTCTCTGTTGGGAATGATATTGATGATGAGAAAAAAAATTTGATGATTTATAGATACGCCAGTCAGTGTTCTAAGATGTTGTTGATGATGTTGTCCTCTCTCTCATCCGATGTTGTTGTATAATACCCTTCTTGTTAAGGGGGAGTGTTGAATTATTGTAACTGCAAAGAGTATTCTATTTATTATTGATGTATTATTCATTAGATCAATCCCCTTTTGTGGATTGATCATGTCGGGTATTGTAAATTACCAAACCCCCTTTTGCAGATTGGTCAAACCCTAATTGTAATAGGCTAAATGAGAATTCGGCCTCAGAATATATAAAAGTGGTTATAACCACCCAAATTGAGAAGTCGGCCCTACCAGTGAAAAGACGCCCCAGTTCAGCGCCTTCCAGATTGTGTAAATAAGAGAGGCTAGCACCTCATTTGGACACACACTCACTTGTTCATCAGAGCACAATTTCAGAGCTGCAGATAGAGAAGAAGGAAGAGAGAGAGAGGCACATTCTTGGGAGAGGACTTTCTATATTGTTTGAGTTGTCTCTTGGCATTGTATCGACTGTCTATATTAAGGAAGTTTTTGCTGGGTTTTCTCCACCATGAGGGTTTCCCAGGATAAATGATGTGTCTCTTGTGATTGTGTATTTCTCAGTGATCCTATCTATGCTATGGTTATCTAGTAAATTGAAAAGAAACCTAATAATAGCTTAAACCTTAACAGACGAGAGCATGGATTCATAGATTGCTTCAGAGAGTGGTTCAGAGACAAAGGAACATTATCATAATGGGTGATAATTACATAGGAAATAGATCAAACAATGCTAATGGATTCCAAATTGACAAATATTTTTTGGACACATGCAATGCATACAACAATTCACATTCAAAACAGAGTAATGCTCAGAAACAACAATGAAAAAACTCCCTACAAACTATGGAAAGGAAGCACAAACAAAAACCTCTACATCAAGGATATGCAGAATGAATTTGAAATTTCATTACTTGGAGAACTATCCTTATTTTTGGGTCTTCAGATATGTCAAAGCAACCAAGGAATTTTTATTTCTCAAACTAAGTATATCAGAGAAATGCTATAGAGGTTTGGAATGGAAGATTGCAAACTAGTTACCACTCTTTTGCAAACCAGTTGCAAGTTGAGCAAATATGATGATTCAAAGTCTACAAACCAGAGGTAATACAGGTCAATGATTGGTAGCTTACTATATGTGACAGCATCCATACCAAATGTAATGCATGCAGTTGGACAGGTGGAACGATTTCAAGCAACACCAAAGGAATCACATGTATTAGCAGTGAAGAGGATTTTTAGATATCTCAAAGGAACAGAAGAGATTGGATTATGGTATCCAAAAGGAAAGGATCTATCACGTATTGCCTACATAGATGCAGATTGGAAAGGTTGCATTGATGACCGACGAAGCACCAATGGATCAGCGTTCTACTTGGGTGAGTGTTTAGTATCATGGTTAAGCAAGAAACAATAATCATTATCCTTATCTATAGCCGAGGCAGAGTATATTGTAGAAACATCATGTTGAACACAAGTTATATGAATGAAAAAAACTTCGACATATATACAGGTTGAGTATGATGATCCCATTCCAATATATTGTGATAATAGTACAAGTGCCATCAGTATCTCAAATAACCCGGTGATGCACTCCAAGACAAAGCACATTCCAATCAAGTATCACTTTCTACAGGAACAGGTTGCAGAGAAGAACATCAGAGTTGAATATGTGGGCACAAAAGAACAACTGGCAGACATATTTACAAAACCGATTCCATAGGAAGCCTTTGAGTATCTTTGCCAGAGACTAGGAGTAATTTCTACTCCAAAATGAATGCTTTTAATTGATTATCTTATATGTCTTAGATGTACATGAGGAATCACCATAAATAGGAAAATTCAGGTTGGGAGATCAGTTTCAGGAAGAGTTCTATTAGGGGGAGCAGCCCCATATGGAAAGATACCTTTTACATTGATGACAAAGGGAGAGAGATTTATCATATGCAAAGGTAAATTATTGGAGAGAGAGTATAGAGGCATGTTTCCAAGGGGAGTGATTGTCACAAGGGAAGAATGAGCGATATGACTTCAAAGTGATACCCTTTGTCAAAGGTGGAGATATTATTCATATGAAGGGAGAGAGAGTAATCATAGGCTTATAAACACAAAGAAAAATCAAAGGCATGTGGACAGGGGGAGAAACCCCAAGGATAGTTCAGTCAGGGGGAGCAACCCCAAACGGAGATATCCTTTTCCATTGATGTCAAAGGGGGAGAGATAGAAACATTGATGAGGAGTATAATAATAAATGTTATCATGACTAAGTGTTGCCATCAATGTTGGTGTTGGCATCAATGCCAAAGGGGGAGATTGTCAGACATTTAACTTAGGTTGATGGACAGTTGGTATGGATTGTTGGTTTTCATTGATGTCAACCATTGGAGAGTGATATTGTAGATTGATTTCAACCCTTAGTGGTTTATTTCAACCCTTGGAGAAAGTCTGGTAGCAAATTCTGGTAGCACAAAGGTTTGGGTAATGGACCCAAGGTTGTTTCATGTATAATGGTATGAGTTTTAATAAATTTGAAGGTACGACTATTCTATATGGATAGTACATGTCATTCCATTTTTGGTGGTATGTGGAACGTCACATAACTCCTCACGGTTAGAGAGTTATGGCCATGAGAAGTTGGACAACCCGGGTTTGGGTAATGGACCCAAGTTTGTTTGATAGATAATGGTATGAGTTTTGATATATTTGCAGGAAAGACTATTCTATATGGATATTACATGTCATTCCATTTCCAGTGGTATGTGGAACGTCACATAAATCCTCACGGTTAGAGAGTTATGGCCATGTGAAGTTGGAGAACCCTCATGAGTCATCTAGAAGCCCCAAAAGGTCAAAGTAGTCAAAGTGGTTTAAGAGATTTTAGAAGGTAAATAATAAAGTGAAGTGATGAGTGTACTATAATTCAAAGTGAATACAAAATAAATTATTTAAATAATAAAGTTAATGGAGAAATTAGAAGTGGGTTAACCCTAAAATAAGGAAAGTGTGTTAAGATGGTTAAAAGGTAACCCCTTGAGGAAGCTACATGAAAGTATAAATAAGAGGAAAGGCTCTCTCATTTTAATAACACTTGAGAATATTGAATATCTATAGGTGACTGAGGTAATAAAATTATATCTAAGCCGAATTTCAGAGGGAAGGTGAAGTAAAGAAGGCCGAAATTCAAGTGAGGATAAAATATTTTGATGATGCTTTCTAAGGTATCTTATTTACAGCTCATCTCACCATTTTCGTAATAATTTTTTTTCTAGAATGATTCAGACCATGAAATTGGGAGGCCATTGTGGAAACATATCCAAGTAGTTGTGGTACAAATTTCAGCTTGTGGGTCGTTGTATTTTTGGAGTTACACGTCTTGGAAAATAGGGTTTGTGGCTAGTCCTGAAACTAGTCTAAAACAGGTATTTCGGGTAAAAATGTCATAACTTATTCATAACATATCCAAATTCAGTAAGACCAAATGTGTTGGTTATAATAAATTATGTATTACTTTGTGTACAGTTTTCGAGTCAACACCTGGTTAAGATGGGCTTGCAAATACGAGATGTCTTGATAGTATCTTTGAATCCAAGTAAATGATTCCTCACAATACACATGTTCCAATATTGGTAGAGGATTTGTATTGTCTAAGTTTAAAGGTTTACTTTGCGCTATCACCATTTTCAGATCATTATGTATCCCTGTAAATCCTTCACGTTCCGTTAAAAACAGAGGCAAATTCGAAACGAAATCATATTGTGGTGAATCCGCTCTAGTGGAATCAAATCTTACATCTTCAACAAAATTCGTGTCTTCTATTACTACTATTGGAATGACCTTGTTATGAAATTGACATCGGTTCCTTTTCATCCTCAAAAAAAGCTAGAAACTTCTCTTATTTTCTAAATCTAGGTCGCTAGCATCCTATTTAATTTGCTTCCCTTTCTTTTAATTTTATTGTTATCATATGTAATCTTAGGCTATACAGGGCCATGGGTGTTTAGTGACCTATCCCTCAAACGATTCAATATTTCTTCCAAATGTCTCTTTGGAATGAAATCACATTTTTTGGAAGTGATTTTTTTTACAGGAAGGAACTCGATCAAATCACTGGTATGTAAGACATAGTTTTTCGGGACCTGCATCTCAACTTAGAAATCTTGGAGAGAATGAGATGAAATACTTGGAAAAAAAGGTTCATCATTACCAAGAGGTAAATGAGAAAGGAGCTTAGATTTTGAAGGAAAAAACCCATTCCTAAAAAGAAAATTCTTCTAGGTATCCCATGTGTTCAACAATTGGGCATTCACTAAAATGTGAATCAAACCATGATGGAACATGCTAGATTTGGGGTTAGGGTTCTTCCTCTGGTAGAACTTAGACAGTTTCTGAAGGATATTGAGAAAACAAAAAGTCAAATTCAACTTGAACCCTAGGAAAATCATCAACAATTGTATGTGAAACAAAAATACCAGCCCATAATGCCCTTCACAAGTAATAAATTGTTTTATTACCAACAGTAAGCCATCCCAGTAGGTTTTAAACAATTGTATAGGCATACCTTTCACATTGTAGCGTGGCCTTTTGGAGACCAACAAGGAATTCCATGGTATACCATATATCTTCAAATTCTTAAACCATCGATCAACTTCCTGTGACAAACCAGTTGCCTCGGATATGGATTCCTCGTTCACCTGCAACTGAATGTCACCTACCTTGGCTTTGGTTCTGTCGAAAGTTCTAGCAAAATCCTGTGCAAACTCTAGGTTGAAATCCTCAAAATATTGAATGAATTTTATCCAATCGAAATGGACCAGGTCGTCCACAGCGTCGTCATAAGATAACAATACTTTTGATCCATTCGGCTCCACTCTAACCACAGGGGGCATCAACTTGCGAACAATGTACCAGAAGACACAAAACGAAGGATTATGTGCTTGAGAAAACCCAAAACAATAAACAGTTGAGTTTTCATGGCTAACGGTGAACCGAAAACTAAGGGCTCGAAGCGACACTACCATGATTTCCACCCCGAGACTTGATTAACCATCCAGAACCAGAGGACTGACAACTCAAAACCCACTTTGTTTTCTAAAACCTACTCTCTGGTCATGAAGGACAATCCTGAAGATGAAATTAATGCAGTTGTTGATGAAAAAGACATAGAGACAATCATTTCATTGAATGGATACTAACCATGTCAGTTGACAAGACAGTGACAAACAACCCATCATAACATTCAGATCATATGGTGGGGTAAAAATGCATAACCTGAAATTTGCAAAGGATAAGAAATGTATTAAAACATTGAAAATTTGTTTAATAACAAGATCGAATAAATAACACATCGATTTGGTTTTTACCCTAACTTATGAATTTTTTTTGCAAAATTTTAACATGGTTGTACATTCACCATTGAATCATAGTCTGAATGCTTTATGATTTTAGATTTTCCAAATAGTTTTTTTCAATTACACAGGGTGAACACCTTAAGAGTTCAATCAATTTCCTTGTGAAAAGATTTCAATTTCATGTTTTTCAGTCATGAAATTGAAATGGGTAAACACGTTAGCTATCAACGAAATAAAATCAAAACAACTGATCAACAAAATAATCACCAAAATCAAAGAATTCAGTCGTATATACAATTTAAGTAGTGGGTACAAAAAAAATTCTTCACAATTTTGTGTTTCAAAAATAGACGAAACGAGATGATAGCTTGACTACCAACAATATTGTAATTTGCATGCACAATTATTTTTTTACAAGCCATATTCATACTTGATACATATAGGTGTCATATTCATTACAACAAAGATAAATCTATGCAATTACCATTGTTATATCAAAATTTCAAGTACATGAAACTACTTATGTTTTACTCAAACATCTTGCAAACAAGATGAGAATGGTGTTGTATATGTGTATAACTCAATCTCAAGTAAACTTTAAAGTATTATAGGCATTGATATGTGACTATACACATTCATACATGTCAATAACTATACAAACTCATACATGTGTTTAACTGCATAAAATAAAATACATTGTTAATAAACTGTCGAAAGAATGATATATATTGTTAATAAACTGTGGAGTACATGGTATATAAAACAATGTTATTTTGTATCTACCCTAGGATACTTCGAAGTTTTCTGAAAGCCCTTCTCTTGAGATGAATAAAAATCTGCAGAGCCTCTCTTTTTTGTTGTAGAGGCTTCTGATTATTTTGTAGTTGTAGTAGGTGTTGTCATGTTTACAGGCAGATTGTGCTTGTCATGATGGCAAGAAATGATGATGGCGTGTCTACAGGCAAGAACAACAGTGAAGTTGGCAGGTTTACAGGAAGAGTGTGAAATCAAGCTTGGGATGACTAGCACAGGGCACATAGTTGGAGTTTCCAGATGCCAGAGGTTATCATGAAGGTCGGAAGGAGCATGTGAAGGATTCCTTAGAATCCATGAGTTTGCAAAAGGAATCAAAGGTTAGGATGAATTGTGTAGAGTTGCACGCAGAGTGCAAGTGTGCACCAGGGCCGAGGTTAATTCCATTGTCGAAGCTCAAGAGAGATAGCGTTCTGATATGCGCAAACAAGATACCATACATCAAGGCTTACAGAAGGATCAAAGGTTGTGGCCTTTGACACTTAGAGATTTGTGAAAGCCAAAGCTCAGGAGGAGGAGCGACAGTGACCATTGGATCGAGCACTGTGAATGATTTGGGTCATCATATCAGAGTCCAGGCAGGAGGAGCGCGCAGAGGAGGAGATTAGACCTTAGTTTTCGGATCAGATCATGCAAGACTAGCAATCATTAGATCCAATGGAGTTGTAAGGAGGATAAGCTTAGGAGTCAATTAACATTCCAAAGCTGTGAAGGAATCTTGGTCATCCATTAAGGCAGGACACGTGGCGAGAGATCAACATTTTGCTGACTCATGAATTGGAAAATTCAAAGGTAAGTAGTCCTCCAACTCCATGAAATGTGAAGTTGCAATGAGATCTGAGTCATTGGATCCAGAGGACACGTGGCGGGAGATCATCATTTTTCTTACTTGCAAACGAGAAAGTCAAAGGAAAAGTTCCACGAACTCTCGAATTTCGAGTTCGCGAAGAGGAGATCTCGACCGTTGGATCGAGGACTAATCTGAGCTGTTATATCCAGGAGAAGAACATGTGCCATGTGAGGAGATCCATGTCAGAAAGGACAAGTGGCAGACCATGTCAGCAAGGACACGTGGTGAGAGATTAGCGTTTCATTGATTCGTAAGTTGCGAAATCTTGAAATGTGAAGAATTGATCTCGACCGTTGGATCACGAAGAGATCTGGACCATTTTTCTGGCAAAGTAGATATCGGGAAATCAGGATTCGAAGAAAGGAGGTTCTCTAATCCTTGAATTCGCAAAACGTTAAATCGCAATTTGATCATAGTCATCAATCAAAGGGAGAGATATCGACCATTGATCTGATATGGATTATTTTGGATTTCCTGAGTTGGGAGAATCGAGGAAACTCACAGAAAAATATCCAAAATGTGAAGTCATGAAATAATATGGGTCATCGGATCACAAAGGATTGTGGGCCATTAATCTAACACAAGCATGAGTTTGGGAAACAGAAGAAGGGAGGTTCTCTAAGCTCTAACATCGCGAGTCACGAAATTGCGAAGTGCGAAGAAGAGATCTGGACTGTCGACCAAGGAATGTCATGGGCCATTGATCTGGCACAATGAATATCGAAGTTCATGATCGAAATCCTAAAATGCGAAGAAGTGATCTCGATCGTTGGATCACAAAGAGATTTGGACCATTGGTCTGGCAAAGAAGATATCGGGAAATCAGGATTTGAAGAAAGGAGGTTCTCTAATCTTTGAAGTCGTGAAATGTTAAATCACAATTTGATCGTAGCCGTCGATCAAAGGGAGAGATATCGACCATTGATCTGATATGGAGTATTTCGGATTTCCTGAGTTGGGAGAATCGAGGAAACTCGCAGAAAAATCTCTGAAATGTGAATTCATGAAATAATATGGGTCGTCAGATCACAAAGGATTGTGGGCCATTAATATGACACAAGCGCGAGTTTGGGAAACAGAAGAAGGGAGGTTCTCTAAGCTCTAACATCGCGAGTCACGAAATCCCGAAGTGCAAAGAAGAGATCTAGACTGTCGACCAAGGAATTTCATGGGCCATTGATTTGGCACGATGAATATCGAAGTTCGTGATTCGATCTCAGCCGTTGGCTAGAAGGAGAGATCTAGACCGTCAATCTGATGCAAGAAAATTTCACATATTTCAAGTTGGGATTATCAAGGAAACTCACAGAAGGATTTTGCGATACACGATGTCACGAAGCACCCAGGAGGTTAAGCCCCGAGTCAAAGATGGAGGTCACATCATCGAAGGATTAAGGGAGGATATAGCATGTCTCTAGGCTCCACATCGGAGATCGCTGAGATCGAGAAGCACTTTTTGGATAGGCGTCTGATCACAGCTCATGGTCACGTGAAAGGAAGGGTCTTAGCTAGAAAATCTAGCACCCACTGTGAAGTTTTCTTAGGAAGGGAAAATCCACCAAAGGCATTAGCGCATGGAGGTTTTCTGGGTAACTGCCAGAAACCACTAATTGTTTCTGCTAGAGAATTCTAGGAGTTGTAGGGTGATCGCCAGAGGATTCGAAGAGTCTCGAGGTAACTGCCAGTGGAATGAAGACTCATCATAGAGAAAATTGATAGATGGGAAAATGTTGAAGTCTGTAAATTTAACAGAGAGGATAAGCTCAACTGTGATAGAGAATACGAAGGGTCGCACTACCAGAAATAGGCAAAGAATATCAGGAACAACCATTGATGATGAATTGTCTCGGCATAACGACCATTGATGAAGAATAGACTCAGGATAATCGCCAGAGAGGATGAAGTGTTAGGTGTATGATCTGACAGAGGACTTGGCATGATAAATATATGCAGAACAGAGAAGATATGGTTGCTTCTGTTGAGAGTTATTCATGTGGGTAAAATCATTTTTTGTGCAGCAGCTGAAACACACAGAAGAGGCGTAGCGCATAGAACAGAAATTCATATTTGAGAGAGGAAGAAAAAACTAAGGTGTTCATGTAGAGATAGAGCAGAAGAACATAAATCTCAAGAAGATG
Organism: Picea engelmannii; assembly: GCA_009831015.1. NCBI lineage: Eukaryota > Viridiplantae > Streptophyta > Pinopsida > Pinales > Pinaceae > Picea > Picea engelmannii. The sequence goes on from ML796367.1 coordinate 224,302, forward strand.
CGAGCAGAAATACATTGATCCAGGTAGAGCAAAGCAGTGTAGCAGAACAATGATGAGACTGGTAAGCCATTGATAAACATTGTATCACTGTAATAAATTTCATAAAGAAAAGATTTATATTTCAGGGTGGTAGGGAGGTGCTAGGGAGGAATGTTGTCCTCAAAGTTTCAAGTGGGTACTTGAACACAAGGAGTCGTACCTTCCATCTAGTTGCATCCAAAAAAACCATGGCAGTAGGGTGGTGCAAGAGAGAACTATTGTTCTTTGTTATACAGGTTGGTGCCTGTGTGACTGGAAGTTTATGCTTCCATCCAGTTGATGCTGGAACACTCATGGAGTTGGTGCTTCCTTCTAGTGGGTGCTAGAGAAACTAGAGAGTTGGTGCTCTCAGCAAGTTGTTGTTTTTAAAACATACGTAGTAGCCTCAAAAATGAGTTGGTGCTCATAAGAATGATAATGTACAGAAATTAAATATTACTTATCATATAAAGAAGAATATTTTTTTCCCTTTATGGGTTTCATCGGGAAATATCTATCTCTATATATTTCATGTGTGTGATTGATGTAGAATATTCTATTGCTTACTTCCCTGCATTATTGTGATCATCATTGAGTGTTCTGTAAAGAGTTTAAAATGGGCAGAATTGAATAAGCACAGTAACAACTGATTCACCCCCCCCCCTCTCAGTTGTCCAACAATTGGTATCGGAGCGGGTTCATTTTATTTAAAGGTAGATCAATCAGCTTAAACATGACAATTCATGAAGGAACTTCAACCAATAAGACCCCCCTGTTCAATGGAACAAACTTTTCCTTTTGGAAAGTTAGGATGAGAACCTACATAATGGATTTAGGTGCAGATGTCTGGGATGTGGTAGAGATTGGTTATGTAAAGCCAGTTGTACTAGCTAATAAGGATAACAAGCTAGAATTCAGCTTCAATTCTATAGCTATGAATTCTATTCTGAGTGGGCTTGCAGAAGCAGAATTTGTAAAAGTTATGCACTTAGAATTTGCCAAAGAAATGTGGGACAAACTCATTAGCAGTTATGAAGGTAATGAGAAGGTAAAGGAAGCCAATCTTAAAACCTATAGAGTACAGTTTGAACAGATAAAGATGAAAGAGGATGAAATTGTTGGGAAGTACTTTCTGAGAGTTGAAGAACTAGTAAATGCAATGAAAGGACTTGGTGAAAAAATTGAGGAAGCCTATTTAGTTCAAAAAATTTTAAGATCTCTGCCAGATAGGTTCAGCCCAAAGGTCTCTGCTATAGAAGAACTTAATGATCTAAAAGATTTTCCTTTTGATCAACTTCTAGGAACATTGGCTGCATATGAAATGAGGATAGTTAAAGATAAACCCACCTCTAGAGAATCATCATTTAAAGCAGATAAGAATGAGGATTTTGAGCCTAATGAAATCGAAGCAAAGTTTGTGAGAAGACTAAAGAAAGGATCAAGCAAGTACCAAGGAAAATTTCCCTTCAAATTTTTTAACTGTGGAAAAATAGGTCACTTTGTATCTAAGTGTCCACACAAGAAGCAAGATCAGAATGTTGAAGGTGAAAATAAGTACAAACCCAAGAGATTTGGTAAAAAGAAAATTTTATGTGTAAACAATGATGACTCTTCAGAAGACACAAATAGTGACTCTTCCTATGAAGATAAGGTTAATGACTTTATGCTTATGGAAAAAGAGGATTATGATAATAAAATCATAGGAAGTGATGTTGATGATGAAGAAGCTATGGCTATCTTGGAAGGAGAACTGATCAGTGCTCTAGAAGAAATTTCTAGACTCAAATATAAGAAGAAAAAGAAAAAACAAGTGTTGATACAGTTAGAGAAAGACAATAAAGAGCCTGATGAAGACTTTTCCCTGCTAAAAGTGGAATTAGAAGAGGCAAAGAAAATAGAGGACATTATGAAACAATAGTTATCAGAAAAGAAGGCAAGATGTGGAGCCTTGGAAGAAGAGGTAGTAAAAACCATAAAAGAGATGGAGAAGTTTAAAACATTGTATCTCCAAAATATTCCAAGCATTAAAGCCACAGCAGAACTAAATGGCATTCTAAGCAAACAGAGATCTCCTTTGTTGAAGATTGGTTTAGGTTATGTAAATGGTTCAAGCAGCAAACAGCCAGAAAGCAAAGAGCCAGTAAATATAATCAAGTTCCAAGTCAACAGACAATCAGACCATGAGAGTACTCTATCACCAAAATATAATACAGACCATGAGAGTACTCTATCACCAAAATATAATAAAGACAAGATGATCCCTGATCAAAAACAAAGAGATCAGAAGATGGAGCAACAAATTCGAAGAAGAAGTTCATCCTTCAGGTACCAAAATTTCTTCCATGGTTATTGTTTTTTCTGTTCTAATTTTGGTCATAAGATTGCAAATTGTCAAATTAAGTTTAGAGACATGCAACTGAGGAGGTCAATAAATAAACAATCTTTACAACATAGAGCTAAGTAGCCAATGAATAGACAACGTAGCACCAATCACTTTGACCTACTGAACAATGAGATCGAATGTTATAACTGTCATAACTTCGGCCAAAAAGATGCAAATTGTCATCTAAAGTAGTACAAGGCAGATCCAAGGATAAATCCTTTGGCTAGAAATGTCAGCACATGGAAAAAGAAAGATAGTGAAAAATGTGGTCTAGTACTTTCATCTCAAAAACAAAAAGACCCCTGGTATATAGAAAGTGGATGTTCCAAGCACATGGCTGGAGACAAGGATAAGTTTTTTTCTATAAGTAAAAGCAAAATAGGAAATGCAACCTTTGGAAATGATGAACCAGGTAAAATCAAGGGTAAAGGGATGGTGAGTTTGAGTAATTGTAAAGGAAAATCCCAGGATGTTCTTCTTGTAGATGGGATGAAATATAATTTTCTCAGTGTAATTCAAATGTGTGACAGAGGATGTGAAGTGGTTTTCACTTCCAAGGATTGTAAGATAAAGTCTGTAAACTCAGGACAAGTGGTGGCTAAAGGCATAAGGACAGAAAATAATGTATATGTGCTAAAATAAGATAAAGAAGAGTGTCATCTAAGAAAACATAATGAAATTTGGTTATGGCATAGGAGACTTGGACATCTAAACTTTGACCACTTAATCAAGCTCAAAAATATTGAGGCAGTAAAAGATCTTCCAATAATATCAAAGCCACAAGACTTTGTGTGTAAACCCTGCCAAGTAGGAAAGCTAACCAGGACAGTTTAAATCCAAGAGCTCTACTTCAACAGAGAAACCACTCCAATTAGTTCATATGTATTTATGTGGACCATCAAGATAGGAAGGCACAGGGAAGGAAAACTACTTTATGATGATCATTGATGATTAATCCAGACTTACTTGGGTTGCTTTTCTCAAAGAAAAATCTGAAGAATTTGAAAAATTTTAAATATTTAAGGCTTTAACTAAGAATCAAACAGGCAAGAGATTAAAGGAAGTAAGATCAGACAAAGGAGGATAATTTGTGTCAATTGATTTCAAGGAATTCTGTGATAAACATGGGATCAAGAGAGAATACGCAATCCCAGGAACTCCACAACAAAATGGAGTAGTTGAGAGGAAAAACAGAATAGTTCAGCAAATGGTCAGGTCAATGATGAATGAGAAGAGCATTGGTCAAACCTATTGGGTAGAAGCAATACACACAGCAGTCCATTTTCTTAACAAAGCCCACCTCAGACCACATAGTGACAAGACACCTTATAAACTATGGTATGGAAGACCTGCTTCAATCAAACACTTCAAAGTCTTTGGGAGTAAGTGCTACATAAAGAATAATAATGAAAATCTTGGAAAGTATGATGATAGGGCTAATGAAGGCATATTCTTAGGATATTCTACCAATAGTAAAGGATATAGATGCTTTAATAAAAGATTGCATAAATTAGTTGATTGCATTGATTTAAAGGTTGATGAAGGAGTCTCAGTAAGAGAGGTGAGCAATATTGAGTCTGCTACAGAGGACACAACTGAAGCTAAAGATGAACAGGTCCAAGAATCAGAAAAAGAAGGCTATGAGTCAGATGAAGATAGAAATACTCAGGAAGACTCAAATCAACAGACATCATCAAATCCTTCCTCCAGAATTATGCAAAAGAATCATCCTGCAAATCAGATAATTGGTGAGAAAGACAAAGGTGTACAAACCAGGAGAAGGATAATCAAATACACCGAGAAATCACATATAGCCTTCATTTCCATGGTGGAACCCAAGAACTTTAATGAATCCAGTAAAGATATAAATTGGTTAAACTCAATGAATGAGGAACTGGACCAGATTGGAAAGAATGACACTTGGGAAGTCGTTCCTAGGCCAGCAGATAAAAATGTAATAAGATCAAAATGCGTTTACAAAAATAAGTTGAATGAGCAAGGAAATATTGTAAGAAATAAGGCTAGATTGGTCTGCAAAGGATATGCTCAAATAGAAGGATTGGATTTTGATGAAACATTTTCACCCGTAGAAAGATTATAAGCTATTAGAATGTTTCTTGCCTATGCTTGTCATAAACAATTTAAATTATATCAAATGGATGTCAAGACAGCTTTTCTAAATGGAGATCTAAAAGAATAAGTCTATGTGGAACAACCGGAGGGTTTCAAACTGTCAGATAACCTTGTCTTTGTCTGCAAGCTGAAGAAATCCTTATGCGGGTTAAAACAAGCTCCTCGTGCCTAGTATTACAGACTGGATAATTATCTTCAAGACAAAGGGCTCAAGAGAGGAACAGTTGACAGCAATTTATATATCAAAACAGAGGGTAATGATTTGCTCATTGTGTTGGTCTATGTATATGACATCATCTTCGGAAGCAATAATTCTTCATTGGTACAATGGTTTGCTTCTGCCATGTCGTTTGAATTTGAAATGTTTATGTTAGGGGAACTGTCATTTCTCCTTAGTCTGCAAATTACTTAGAGGTATGAAGGACTATTTCTTTCTCGGGATAAATATCTAAGAGAAATGTTGAAAAGGTTTCAAATGGAAGATTCTACACCAGTGAGCACACCTATGGTCATTGGATGCAAGCTAAGCAAGGATGATGACTCACCTAATGTTGATCCAAGTTCATATAGGTCTATGATAGGCAGCCTAGTGTACATCACATCATCTCATCCAGACATAATGCATGTTGTTGGAATGGTAGGAAGGTATCAGTATGCACCTAAACATATTCATTTGATAGTCATCGAAAGAATATTCAAATATTTGAAAGGAACAATGAACTATGGCCTATGGTATCCTAGGAATCAGAATTTTCAACTATCAGTCTATTCAAATGTTAACTGCGTGGATGAAAGGAAAAGCACGAGTGGAGGTGCATTCTTCTTAGGATATTCCCTTGTATCATGGTTGAGAAAGAAGCAAGGTTCCATTTCCTTATCAACTACAGAAGTTGAATACATTGCAATTGCCACTTGTTGTACCCAAGTATTGTGGATGATTTAGACACTTGCAGACTTGGAGGTAAAATATACTGCACCGATCCCAATTCATTGTGATAATACCAGTGCAATTAGTGTGTCAAAGAATCCTATATTTCACTTCAGTACCAAGCATATACCCATCAAGTATCACTTCTTGAGGGAGCATGTAACCAAATCTATGGTTTCTTTGCAGTATATTCCATCCAAAGATCAGATTATTGATATCTTCACTAAACCGCTTGCAAAAGATCAATTTGAGTATCTACACCAAAAGTTGGGCATGACCCCATTATCAACCTAAGAGAGTCCATCCTATCAGGGGGGGTATCTGTTGGTTGAATATCTGATACCTCTGAAAAGTATTGCAACAGCTCATGGGGATCATGTTTCTTTGACATTGATGTCAAAGGGGGAGAAAAGGTGTGGTCTAGATGCTATAGTTGGAGGTCTAAGTAGAACAATGCAGTGTTTCAAGGTTTCCATCAATGCCAAAGGGGGATATTGTTGGCATGTTTACAAGCAGAGTGTTCTTGTCATTGATGGCAAGAAAAACAATGATGATGACATGTCTACAGGCAAGAACAACAACGATGTTGGTAGGTTCACAGGCAGAGTGTACAATCAAGATCAGGAGGACAAGCACAAGGCACAGAGTTGGATTTTCCAGATAGCCAGAGGTTATCATGAAGGACAGAAGGAGCATGTGTATGATTCCTTAGAATCCATGAGTTTGTAGAAGGAATCAAATCTTAGGATTAATTGTGCAGAGTTGCATGCAGAGTGTAAGTGTGTGCTAGGGCCGAGGTTAATTCCATTGTTGAATCTCATAAGAGATACCATTCTAAGACATGCAGACAAGATACCATACATCAAGGCTCGTAGAAGGATCAAAGTATTGGCCTTTGACACTTAGATATTTGAGAAATCCAAAGCTTAGGAGGAGGAGTGACAGTGACCATTGGATCGAGCATTGTGAATGATCTAGGCCATCAGATCAGATTCCATACAGGAGGAGCGCGCAGAGGAGGAGATTAGACCTCATCCGTCGGATCGAAGCATGAAGAACTAGCAATCATTATATCCAGTGGAGATGCAAGGAGGATAAGTTGAGGAGTCAATTAACACTCCAAAACTGTGAAGGAATCCTGACCATCCATTGAGGCAGGACACGTGGCGAGAGATTAGAATTTTGTTGACTCGCGAACTGGAAAATTCAAAGGTGAGTAGTCCTCCAACTCCATGAAATGCGAAGTTGCGATGAGATCTGGGCTATTGGATCTAGAGGACATGTGGCAGGAGATCAACATTTCATTGACTCGCAAATTGAGAAATTCAAAGGAAAAGTTGTAGGAACTCGTGAAGTTCGAGTTCATGAAGAGGAGATCTCAACCGTTGGATCAAGGATTAATTTGGGTCATCAAATCTAGGATAAGAACATGTGACACATGAGGAGATTCATGTCAAAAAGGACAAGTGGTAGACCATGTCAACAAGAACATGTGGCGAGAGATCAGAGCTTCGCTAATTCGCAAGTCATGAAATCTCGAAATGCTAAGAATTGATCTCGACCATTGGATCACGGAGAGATTTGGATCGTTGGTCTCACAAAGAAGATATCGTGAAATCAAGAGTCAAATAAATGAGGTTCTCTAACCTTTGAAGTCACAAAATGTGAAATCGTGATTTGATCACAGCCGTCGATCAAAGGGAGAGACCTCGACCATTGATCTGATATGGAGTATTTCAGATTTCACGAGTTAGGAGAATCGAGGCAAATCGCAGAAAAATCTCTGAAATGAGAAGTCGCAAAAATATCTGGGCCATGGGATCACAAAGGATTGTGGGCCATTGATCTGACGCAAGCGCAATTTCAAGAAACAGAAGAAGGGAGGTTCTCTAAGCTCCGACATCATGAGTCGTGAAATTGCGAAATGCGAAGAAGAGATCTGGACCGTCAATCGAGGAATGTCATGGGCCATTGATCTGGCACGAAGAATATTGGAGTTCATGATTCGATCTCAGTCATTGGCTAGAAGGAGATATCTAGACTATTGATCTAATGCAAGAAGAGTTCGCAAATCACAAGTTGGGAGAATCAAGGCAACTCACAAAGGGAGTTTGCAATACATGAAGTCATGAAGCACCCAGGAGGTTCAGCCCCGGGTCAGATATGGAGGTTACATCATCGAAGGATTAAGGGAGGAGATAGCATGTCACTAGGCTCCACATAGGAGATCATCGAGATCGTGAAGTGCCTTTTGGATAGGCGTCTGATCACAGCTCGTGGTCACATGAAAGGAAGGGGCTTAGCCAGAAAAACTAGCGCCCACTATGAAGTTTTCTCAGGAAGGGAAAAGGCACCAAAGGCATGAGCACGCCGAGGTTATCTGGGTAACTATCAGAAACCACTGATTGTTTCTGCCAAAGAATTTGAGTAGTTGTAGGGTGATCGCTAGAGGAGTCGAAGAGTCTCGAGGTAAATGCTCATGGAATGAAGACTCATCATAGAGACAATTGACAAATGGGAAAGTGTTGAAGTATGTAACTGTAACATAGAGGATAAGCTCAACTGTGACAAAGAAGACGAAGGGTCGCACTGCCATAAATAGGAAAATAATCTCAAGAACAACAACTGATGAAGAATAGTCTCATCATAATGGCCACTAATGAAGAACAGACCTAGGATAATCGCCAGAGAGGACAAAGCATCAGGTGTATTATCTGGAAGAGGACTTGGCATGATAAATATGTGTAGAATAGAGAAGAAATGGTTGCTTCTGTTGAGAGTTATTCATGAAGGTAAAATCATGTTGTGTGTAGTAGCTGAAACACACAGAAGAGGCATAGCGCATAGAAAATAAATGCATATCTGAGAGAGGAAAAAAAATATGAGGTGTGCATGCAAAGACATAGCAGAAGAACAAAAAGATCAAGAAGATGTGAGTAGGAAGACACTGATGTAGGTAGAGAAAAGCAGTGCAGCAGAACAATGATGAGACTGGTAATCCATCAATAAACATTGTATCACTGTAATAACTTTCAGAAAGAAAAGATTTATATTTCAGGGTGGTAGGGAGGTTTTAGGGAGGACTGTTGTCCTCAGAGTTTCAAGTGGGTGCTTGAAAACAGGGAGTCGTAGCTTCCATCTGGTTGCAGCCAGAAAAACCAAAGAGGTAGGGTGGTGCAAGGGAGAACTATTGTTCTTTGTTATACAGGTTGGTTTCTGTGTGACTGGAAGTTGATGCTTCCATCTAGTTGGTGTTGGAATACTCAAGGAGTTGGTGCTTCCTTCTAGTGGGTGCTAGAGAAACTAGAGAGTCGGTGCTCTCAGCAAGTTGTTGCTTGTAAAATAGAGGTAGTAGCCTCAAAAATGAGTTGGTGCTCAGAAGAATGATAATGTATAGAAATTAAATATTACTTATCATATCAAGAAGAAGATTTTTTTCCCTTTTATGGGTTTCCTCAGGAAATATTTGTCTCTGTATATTTCATGTGTGTGATTGATGTTGAATATTCTATTTCTTACTTCCCTGCATTATTGTGATCATCATTGAGTGTTATGTAAAGAGTTTAAAATGGGCAGAATTGAATAAGAACAGTAACAANCTTAGTTGTCCAACAGTAGGAACATGTTGTAATTGTTTCTCTAAATATATAATTTTCTTTTCATAATTTTGCAATCTCTCTTGCAATCTTTTTTTTTCTTCTGCTTGCTTTTTCAACAAATATGTATTCTTCTTATACTTCTCGGCATTGGCCTTTGATTATTTTCAAGTTGTTCCTTTTCTATTTTCAGTTTGGATTGAACGTCATCCAATTGACCCTTGAGTTTTTGTACTTAATTCTCAATATATTTTTCCCTCAAATATTGTTTCTCTGATGCATCAGACAAAATTGGCACCACATCAATTACTGTTGTACTCTGTAATTTCTACTGCAAATCAACAATATTGGATTTCAACATTTGTATCTCTGTGTCACATCCTAAATGTTGCACCTTTCGTGTATGCAAGAGTTCATTATTGATCTCTTTAATATTTTCATCTCTCTCAACTATCGTCATCTTCAATGATTCCATCATTGGTGATGGGGCATAAAGATCAGCTATAGCACTACTTAATACTTTAGCTTCCTTATACATATTCTCTTTTCCTTCTCTGGAATTTTATAAGTGTTTTGAAGGCATTTTTTTTGCTAGACTACCCTAGATTATATCTTTACTCTTACCCATACCTTGAATTTGACCTTTATCCTGATGTTTGCCACCTTTTTTGCTCCAAATTTCTATTTCCTTTCCAAGTTCTATACTCTTCTCTTTTGTTGCACTGCCCTTACTTTTACCTTTTCCCTTATCCATGCCCTTACTTTTACCTGCTTCCTTATCATTTCCACCTTCTTTAGTAAGCATTTGTATTTCCTTTTTAATTTCTCTAATCTTCCCAGTTGCTTTGAGAAGTGCCATGTTTTTCGGATTCAACTTATTATCTTGGTTACAATTTTCTTTCTTCAAACTGTCAAGTTTGTTCGTATATTCTTCAATCTCTGAGTTATGCTTATGATGTAGTTGTTTCACTGTATTTTCAAATTCAACTTTATATATTTGAATAAGTCCCTCTTTCTTCTTCAAAATATTTTTTAATACATCCACCTCCAGATTACTTGCAATATTCAATGGAGGTATTTTCAAAACTTGTGGTTATGCTTTTCAATTTTTTTTCAAGATTTTCAATAGTTGTTCTATATGTAGCCAATGATGTTTCGTACATTGTCTTGGAATCATAAATCTCCCTCTGAGTTGCCTCTATAATGAGGGATACCTCTCTTTCTAATTAAACTATAAAATGATTTTTTCCTCATTTTTTGCTTTTTTACTCTTGTACTAGCATTCCAATTGCATTTTCTGGATTTCTGATTTCTTTGAGCATTCCATATTAACGAAGTGATGCATTTTTCACTTTTCCTTCCAGTTGTATATAGAGGAAGAATCCTCCATTTCAATAATCTATCTGTAATGCATCATTATATCCAATGTCCCCAAAACGAATATGTTTCACATTTGAACTTGGAGAGGTAGAATCAACGCCCATAATAGGGACATTATACTCAAGTAATGCCATTTTAGGAGGAATTCTATCAATTATAGTTTAGAAAGTAAGAAAAATATCATCATTTCTTGTTTCCATATAATGGTCCATACCTCCCAACTCCTCAGCTTCATTCATAGAGTCATGTACATCACTTAAATTTCTGACAACATTAACTTCATCTTCAGAAACTCTGTCAGAAATTATTTCCACACCATAAAATGTAGTCTATTCAGGTACTTCCTCAATGAGTTTCTTTGTTTTTGATCTCCTAATGTAGGTTTTAAGAGGGATTGTTTGGTCATTGGGTTGATATAAATCAATAATTTTTTGCAGCATGCACAAGAAATTGAACTAAATCTTCTTCTTTTTTACTTTCTTCAAGGGAATGATGTAATTTTTTAGCCAATATGTGAGGGACATCTATGACCCTATATTCAACCCAATAAATGAATAGCCTCATGCAATCACTGAAAATATCAGTCGTATGATGATTCATAATTGTCCTAAGGACAATTTGAATCAAAGAATTGTATAGTCCCTGGGGAACATATAACATTCTTAAATCGTTCCTAGGAAAAAATACCTTTTTCCCACATATTTAGTGGCCATCTCCATCTTTTATACCTTGGTGATTTTTC
>ML796367.1:239886-261021 GCA_009831015.1 Picea engelmannii
ATCAAGAGAAGTGACAAAATCAAGAAATGATAAAGTAAGATGACAAAATCAAGAAGGAATATTTAAATGTTAAAGTATTGGAGAACTTTCTATTTATGGAAAGTGGTTAACCCTAAAATAAGGAAAATAGGTTAAGTGACCTAAAAATGGGTTAACTGACCTAAAGGATGAAAGTATAAATAAGATAGCAATGGTCTCTTGTAGATCATCCTTTTTTGTGGATCAATGGAGAGCTTCTTGTGGGAATATATTTTGGAGTATTGATGGAGAGCTTCTTGTGAGAGCTTCTTAAGCATTTTTGGTGTGGAACACTTGAGGATATTGAAGATCCATAGGTTACTGAGGTAAAAAAGGATATCTAAGCCTAAATTCTAAGGAAAGTAAATAAAAGAAGGCCGAAAATCAAGGAAGGATAAATTCTTTTGATGGTGCTTTCTAAGGTATGTTATTTTTAGGTCATCTCACCATTTTCGCTATAACTTTTTTTTCTATAATGATTCAGATCCTGAAATTTCTATGAAAGTGAGAAAACATAGCCAAGTATCTGTGGTTAAAAATTCATCTTGTGGGTCGTTGTATTTTTGGAGTTACACTCCATGGAAAATAGGGTTTGTGGCTAGTCCTGAAACTAGTCAAAATCAGGTGTTTCGGGTAAAAATGTCATAACTTCTTCATAACATATCCAAATTCAGTGAGACAAAATGTGTCGGTCAGGGTATAGTCTATAGTATTCTCTGTAATATTTTTAGATCATTTCATCAAATATTTTGTGCGTGGCACGCTCTACAAGGTCGCTCTCTAGAATAAGCTAGAATTCAGCAAGGTATGCCATTTTTGCTATAACTCCTTTTTTGAGAGGTTCCAAGTAGTGTCACTTGGAGGAATTGCATAAAACACACTGAAGAACATTGTGTATCAGTTTCAGATCTTTATTTAGTACAGGTACAAAGTTATGATTATTTCAAGTTAGGGTTGTTGACTAATCCAAAACTAGTCATGGTTGAGACAAGCAGTTGATGAGTTGGCACATACATGAGGTGTATAGTTGATGATGTTGGTACATATTGATGAGTTATTATTGATGAGTAGTTGACACATGATTGGTATATACTTGGTACATGGTTGGATGCACTTGTTTATAGTACAGGTTGATTACAGGTTGTTTGGCACAGGTTGGTGCATGGTTGATGCTCTTATTTATGGTATAGATTGATATATGTTGAGGATTGTTGCCTAATATTAGTTGGTGCTGAGAATGTAAGCTGAGTCTTGCATATAGAGTTGTTTCTCTTGTAGAGTTGTACTTTATTTAGTTGTTGTTGAAAGACCCCTGGATTGAAGTCCATAATAAAAACAAAAATTGTACATACATCTTGTGTTCCTTGTGTTCCTTGTGCTCCTTGTGGAGATGATTTGTTGATGATATATTGTTGATATATGTTGTTGATATGTATTCACATCTAACTGATTATTAATGACAGCAATGAGTAATGATTAAATGTCGAATGCTAACTAATGAGTTTTATGTAAGAGGGAAGTTTTGGGAAAAAGATCCCCAGACTCATTCACCCCCCCCTATAAGTGTGGTAGGTGTGTCCAACAGTATCAAACATGCATCAACCTGTACCTCAACCTGTAATAAAATTGTACCATAAAAAAGTGCATCAACCATGTACCAACCTGTACCATAACCTACAAACCTTCCTTAACTTTAACAACATGAGACTAGCATTTTCATCAAACTTTACTTTATTCTCACATGACTATTTTTGGATTAGTTAACAACCCTAACTTGAAATAATCATAACTATGTACCTGTAATGAATAAAGATATGAAAATAGTACACAATGTTCTTCAATGTGTTTTATGCAATTCCTCCAGGTGTCACTACTTGGAACCTCTCATAAAAGGATGTATAGCAAAAACGACATACCTTGTTGAATTATGGCTTATTCTAGAGAGCAAACTTGTAGAGTGTGCCCCACACAAAATATTTGTTGTATGGATCTAAAAAATTTACATAGAATATTAAAGAATGTACTCTAACCAACACATTTTTTCTTACTTAATTTGGATCTGTTATGAAGAAGTTATGATGTTTTTACCCGAAACACTTGTTTTAGACTAGTTTCAAGACTAGCCACAAACCCTATTTTCCACGGAGTGTAACTCCAAAAATACAATGACCCACAATTTGAAATTTGTACCACAACTACTTGGATATGTTTTCTCAATGGCCTCCCAATTTCACAGTTTGAATCATTTTAGAAAAAAGTTATTGCGAAAATGGTGAGATGACCTGTAAATAACATACCTTAGAAAGCATCATCAACAGAATTTATCCTCCCTTGAATTTAGGCCTTATTTACTTGACCTTCCCTCTAAAATTTGGCTTAGATATCCTTTGGTTACCTCAATCACCTGTAACAACCCTGGTTAAATAGATGCATAGGGATTATTAAGGAAAATTAATTAGATAATTAATTGTCCTGATATGGTTTTAGTTAAACAATGATTAGTATTAATAATATTAATTATTTATTTATTTATTAATTAATTGTTTATAACTTTTGATTGATTAATTAATTAATTAATTAATTACATAACACATTCAATGATTTGGGTAATAAATTAAGGGGCTTAATAATTTAATTTAATCCTTATGAAATTTTGTGTATGACAGGTTAAGGATAAGATAATAAAGGAGGGGATAAGGTAATAAAGGAGAGGATAAGGTAATTAATGGAGGGGAGGAGAGTCAATGAAGGGGAAGATATGACGGGGGAAGAGTCCTATGGGAGGGGATCATGAGAATTTGGGGGAGGAAGAATTACTGGCGAGGAGAAGACTGCAGTTCTGGTTTGGATATTTTCTGGTTTTTGTTGTTGGGTTCTGGAGTTTTGGTGAACCATTGCAGGGGGCACCAGGTTGCTGGGGATTTTGGGCACGGGGGCCAAGATTCCTTATGGTATCCTGGAGCTAGGGAGCCAGACAAGTTGCTCCTAGTTGATTGGGTGGTTAGTCGGTTTTGGGCAAAGTTTAGCACAGTTTCAACTTCAGCTTGGACAAACAAAGATCGGGGTTAGCATCAGGAAGAGGTATTTTATTTATGAATTTTCTGAGTTATGTGATGACTATGTAAATTATTAGCATGTTGTTCATAAATTTAATTCATGCTATGGATAAATTAAATTTTATTTTGAAAATTCTATGCTTATACGGTGATTATTGAACTACTTAGGCATTGAAAGAAATTTATGCTTAGTTGTATGAAATTTTTAGGCTTACATAAATTTAGGCCCCTACACATGGTATCAGAGACCTAGTTCAAAATCTGGAGCCAAGGGCCTACCTACCCACCTAGAAATTTAAACAAACCCCACCCAGAAATTTAAACAACTTGAAACCCTTTAATTAGATAAATCTGGTCCAAGCTCCAGCTCCGCCTAACCTGCAAGCCAAGCACAGAAATTTTTAACACAAATATAAATATAAATGACATACATATTGAAAATGTAAAGGAAGCAATGACCTTACGCATGGTATATTGTATAGTAAATAATATTGTATAGCAAATATCACAACGAAAACAAAACTTTTAAGCGCAAGCTTTGCCAATAGGGCTAATGCTACAATCTAATCCTCCTATTTTAAAGTCAATAATAGTACAGCTTCAGTCAAAAGATTGTGATAATGTGAGATAATCATATATCAATCAGGGTTTCAGTACTTCGTCATCTTCAACCACACCGTAATCAAATAACTAATCTAAGTGAAAATGAAAAGATACAAGGGTATAAAATCGAACCACCCACGCCTGCCCTAAAAGCTTAAGCAGAAAACAGAAACTATAGTCAGTAAATGCTTGAAAGCTCAGTTTTGGTCTTGTCTTGTACATGAGGAACAAGAGGTCGATAGATTGCAAACCCTATCAGTACAAAAAAAAACTACAAACGAAACTAGGTCTAAAAAAAAAAAAAAACCTCATGCAATCTGAGCATATAATTTTATAAAATTCTCCTGATAAAAATGAACAGGCACCCTTATAACAGCATCCACCATATTGCCACATTTTCCCCATTAGCATTTTCTCCTGGTAGCGACCCATTTGACGCATCAGTTGGACCATTCGTTTCACCAGCAGTTGATGAACCAGTTGACTACCCAGTTTCACCAGACGTAGACGTTTACTCGAACGACTACCATTCGCGGGGTAAGACTCACAACCAGTAGATGTGGCTCTAGCGGATAATCATCCAGACCCTTCTCCCCATTAAGTTCAGTGAATTATTTTGGATAGCGAATGGAAAGCCTCGGATAAGCATATCTTTATACGTGCCATCCTTCCTCATCGCTGAAATCAAATCAATCGAAGAAAGAAATCAAATATCATGTAGCGTATATAATAAATAAATAAAATTGAAAATCCTTTCCCGTCCCTCCTCGAAAAATCAGGCCTCCATCCATGCGCGATTAATTTCTCTACAACAATTGATGCTTACGAGCATGAAGGAGGAAGGAAGCCCATAAGAGACCAACACGCAAGCTATCAATCTAAGCACCCAACACAACACAAAGCGTCGAAGTCACATGGAAGAGGAGATCACTTGAAGTCCTGAAAGGGGTTCACTGCACACCATACAAATGCACCAACACCATCACACAGCCCAACGCCCAAATCCCACACAAAGCCACGACAGAGGAGCCTGAGCGCTGCACGAAAAATCTTTTAATTTGTGTTTCAATCAACAATGGAGAAACCAAGCACCCAGATCCCTCCCTAGCTCATTTCGGATCCAAATCCTTTGGCCTACGCATCTCTTCCGGATCGAGATACAAAGCCATTTGTCCTTGGCTCGGCGTTTGTTGATCCGAGACCATTAGGTTATGGGGGATTGACTCTGGTTCATAAACCCGGGCTACTAGCTCTAGAATAGGCTCTGTTGCGGCTGGAACCAAGCACCAGATCCCAATGCCCCGATCCAAGAAAAATCCAAGCACATATACCAAAGTCCACAAGACATCATCATCCAACTATTACAATACACTACATAAAGCCTGGTGCTCAAGCAGGAGTTCTTTGTGCACTTATTATGCCTTCCACACATCGAGGCCAATGTCCAAACATACAACAGAATCACCCAGGGAAAAGTCATAAGGCAGTGCCCATTCACAAGATGTCGGATAGACAGATTAAGGTATGCATAGTGTGCTAGACCAAGATCAAACGCCACGGCCCAAGGGTAGCCTATAGGCTGTAAATACAAAAAATATATATAATAACACAAAAATAAAAATAAAAATAAAAACGAACAGAATAAAAAAAAAACAATTAACTATTGCAGGTGAGCCTCACATTACAACACGCAAGTCAAAGGACATGTTCCCAAGAGCCAAGCCCATAATGGATTTTGTGTGCTCTATGCCTCACAGACAGCCACACAACACAAAACAACACACATAATACGAGCTCAGTGCCAAAGCCAGTGACCGAGTGACAAGATAAGCCACTGAGGAACGAGGGAATGTGCCACTATGCTAGACGCGCCCTCCATTCCTGGAACACGAGTTACCAGGGTCGACCTAGTAGGGAGATGGCAATGGTCGCCAACCTCATCCTTCACCATGAACACTTAAAAAAAAAAACGAAATGAACAGAGGAGAAGAGTAGGGTTTGAAGAGATAATAAGGAAGAGATTAGGGTTAAGGGATGAGCGCCTGGGGGAGGGGGCACGTGGGCCTCATGCGAGGACCTACGATGCCGATTTCTTTTATATATAGTATTTCATGAGTAATTATTTGTTTTTTTTTTAATTTTAATTGTTTTAATTTGATTTTTTTTTTAATTATTTTAATTATAATTATCTTAAAATAAATGTTTCAGAATTATTTATTTTAATTTTAAATTCTTAAGTTAAATTGTTTTAAATTAGTTTAAAATTTTAATTAATTTAATTTAATTAGGTCTTTACACATGCTAATTTAATTAATTTAATTAGGTATTTTGTCTTTTTAAATGAGTAAAAAAAAAAATTTGAATTATTTCACTTGATTAAGGGGTTTTGAACCCACGAACACCCACCGCTCAAGCCTTAAGAAACAACCAAACACCAACGTGCCAAGGAAATCTCACGAGTCAAGCATCGAAGGATAACCTTAAACTCATTTCATCAACATTAGGTTGGAAGTCACCTTATTTAGTTGTAAATGCAAAGTATATGGACTTAGAACAAGATAAGCGGGAGGAAGCTTCAAGCGCACTAGGAGGGTAAGTTAGAGGAATTAGCGAGTGGGGTACAGTGCTAGCATAGCTACCAGGCGAAGGAGTTAATAGTTTTCTTAGGCGAAGAAATCAAGCTTAGACGCTTAACCCTAACCTAGCCAATCCCCTAAAGAGAGTAACGTCTGTTTACAGACAAATAAAAAGAAACTTACGCCTAACCCTGTTTTCTAGTTAAGTTGCGCAATGAGAAACGTCCTTGAACTCACCCTGACAACTTTGGTTGATCCATGTTAAATCATATAGGATGGTTAGGACTCGAGGGAATCGAGGCAGAGGAGCATCGTTGCAGGTGCCGCTGCCATCGCCAGTGTTTCCGCCACCATCACCAGAACTAGCTCTCATACTGCACTCTTTGGAGGCCATAAATGAGACTTTAAAGGGGCAACAACCAGCAGAGACCGAAGTGGAACCCCCACCATCTAGAACAGGTAATCCAGAAGCGTCAAGGGATTCAGGGGGAGGACCTCCACCCGAATACATCACTAGAGAATTGAAAAAGATCAAACTTCTGGAGTTTGTCGGAGGTCGCGCTAGTGAACGCGCAGAAGCATGGTTGGAAGGCATGACAAGGTGTTTTGCCTTAAGGGACTATGTGTCCACCTCAAAGGTGAAGATAGCAATTTTTCAGTTAAGAGACAGTGCCTTGAAGTGGTGGGGCAACCTAGAAAGACAATTGCATCTTACCCCGAACATAGTATCTTGGGAAATTTTCGAGAAGAGGTTCCGAAGGAAATATCTGCCAGCTTACTATGAGGAACAACAGGTAGGAGCATTTCATGCTCTAGTACATGGAAACGGGACTGTAGAAGAATATGAGATCAGATTTATGGAATTGGTCAAATATGTTTCATATATGTATAATGACCAACGACAGGCAGAACGCTTTGTCTATGGGCTAAACCCTAAGATAAGAGCTATGGTGCAGATGTGGAAACCGTCTTCAGTAGAGGAAGCTGTGGAAAATGTGCGTTATGCGAAGGAACACATGAACTTAACTAGAGGTATGAGACCGACCTTTCCACATTGTCCTGGATTCATAGGGAAGGCCCCTAGAACATTTCCCAGGGGAGGGGGCTCAAGGCCACCTCCATATGGTAACAGATTCACACCAAGGACATTAGCCGCAGGGATTTCAATGGCAGCAAGTGCAGCATCTCATTCATCACCAACGACACAGACAGGTCCATGGCCATCTCAGGGAACAGCTAGTAGGGGCAGGGGTTCCAAGGGAAGGAACTCATTTCAGAGACAGTCACATAATAGTGCACAAGTTCAATCCTATGTTACCTGTTGGGGATGTGGAGGACCCCATTACCAGTGTGACTGCCCAGAGTTGCAATCAGCATTTGTGCATAGAGAAGGAAAGGCCCCGATGGGAAGAGAAAGTAGCAGCCACCAGATTTACGCAGCGGTTAATAATTGCCAGGAAAAACATCAATCCACGATGGTGGAGTCATCAGGTACGCTAAATCATATCAACGTTAAGATTTTATTTGATTCTGGTGCTATAGATAGTTTCATTTCACCATTTTCATTAGAAAAGAGTGGGTTGGCAGCCTACGAGCATGATGAATTTAAACAAGTCGAGATGGCTTCGGGGGAAAAACAAGCGGTAGGACCTAGCGTCGATAATTGTATAGTAGACCTGGGAGTGTGTACTACCAGGTTGAAGGTATACGTTACTGTTCTCGGGGCATACGACCTAATCATTGGAATGGATTGGTTAGAAGCTCATCGAGCTTTGGTAGATTGTTTCACAAAACGGGTGCTCTGTGTAGACGATGAAGGAAGGCCAGTAGAGATCCAGGGTGTACAGAGAAAAGTGTCATTACTCTTTATCTCAACTATGAAGGTTAAGTGATGCTTGAGGCAAGGGTGTCGACTATATGTAGTGGAAGAAGTGAATGAAAGGAAGGGACCCTCATTAGATCAGTACCCGGTGTTGTCAGAATTTAAGGATATTTTTTCGAATGAGTTACCAGGGTTACCTCCTGAGAGGGAGCTTGATTTTACTATTGAGCTAAAACCTGGTGCAGAACCAATTTCCAAAAATCCATATCGGATGACAGCGCCAGAACTTTGTGAGTTGCAAATGCAGTTGAAAGAGTTACTGGACTTAGGGCTAATAAGGCCCAGTGTTTCACCTTGGGGTGCACCAGTAATTTTTGTAAAGAAGAAGGATGGATCCTTATGACTGTGTATAGACTACAGGGACTTGAATCGTGCTACAGTGAAAAATAGGTACCCAATGCCGCGAATAGATGACCTCTTCGATCAGATGAAAGGAGCAGCGGTATTCTCAAAGATCGATTTGCAATTCGGGTATCATTAGTTAAGGATTAAGGAAGGTGATATCCCAAAAACTGTCTTTCGAAATCGGTTTGGACATTACAAGTTTGGCATAGTACCTTTCGGATTGACCAATGTGCCAGTAGTATTCATGAGCCTCATGAACGGCGTATTCCGAAAGTACTTAGACCGTTTTGTACAAGTCTTTCTAGATGACATCCTCATCTATTCCAAGAATGAAAGAGAACACGAGGAACACTTGCGAGTGGTGTTGTCCTGCCTTAGGGAGAACAACTTGTATGGGAAGTTTTCAAAGTGTTCCTTCTTCTAGAAATAAATTCACTATTTAGGTCATATCATTTCCGACGAAGGAATCTCTGTGGACCTAGAAAAGATAAAGGCCATTATGGAGTGGCCAGTGTCGAAAAATACCCATGAGGTGAGAAGCTTCATGGGGCTAGCAGGTTATTATCGGAGATTTGTGGAGGGATTCTCAAAAATAGTGAAACCCATCACCACTTTGCAGCGCAAGGGGGTCAGGTATGACTGGACAGAAGAATGTGATAGTGCATTCATCGAGCTTAAGATGTTACTAACTAGTGCGCAAATTCTACGAGTATCAGATATGGAAAAGGACTTCACAGTCTGCACGGATGCCTCGAAGCAAGGGTTGGGGGCTGTGCTAATTCAGGATGGAGGAGTGATAGCTTATGCATCAAGAAAGTTGAAGAAACACGAAGAGCTATACGTGACTCATGATTTAGAGTTAGCAGTTGTAATGCTAGCTCTGAAACTTTGGAGGCACTATCTTGTGGGGCGAAACTTTGAGCTCAAAACGGACCATCAAAGTTTAAAACATATCTTCACTCAAAGAGATATGAATGCCAGGCAAAGGCGATGGAGTGAGTTTATGAGTGAGTACGATTTTGGTATTTTGTACATCAAGGGGGAAGGAAAATGTGGTCACAAATGCCTTGAGTAGGAGACCACGTGTCTTCTGCTTGGTACCTTTAAAGGTCAATCTGAGGGAACATGTGTTGACGCAACTCCAAGGAGACAGTTGGTATTTAGAGGTTACTTCAAACCTCCAGAGAGGGAGGAAACTAGACCCAAAGTATGAAGGATATAGTCTGGAAGTAGACGGACTGTTAAGATATCGAGGAAGGATGTACATCCCTGAAAATGGGGATATTTGAAGCATCATACTGAAGGAATCCCATAGAGCACTTTATTGTGCACATCCGGGTGTGAAGAAGACGTACGCAGACATGAGGAAGCTCTTCTTCTAGGTAGGCATGAAGCGCGATGTAGTCCATTTCGTCGCCAAGTGCCTAGAGTGTCAACAAGTGAAAGCCGACCACCATCACCCGGCAAGCCTCCTACAACCACATGATGTTCCTATGTCCAAGTGGGAAGTCATCTCTATGGATTTTGTTGTGGGGTTACCGCTCACATCTCATAGACAAAATGACATTCTTGTGATAGTTGATAAGTTAACCAAGAGTGCTCATTTTATTCTGGTTAGAGACACTTACGATGTCACTGATGTGGCATGTGTGTGTGTAAGCGAGGTTATATGTTTGCACGGGATACCTAAGAAGATTATTTCCGATAGGGACTCCAAATTCACTTCTAGGTTTTGGAGAAGTTTGCAGTCAACGTTGGGGACTCAGTTGAACTTAAGCACAGCTTATCATCCTGAAACAGATGGGAAAACTGAGAGAGTAAATCAATTCATGGAAGACATGCTCAGGATGTATGTCATGGATAATCAAAACCAGTGGGAGAAGTACCTACCTTTGGTAGAGTTTTCCTACAATAACATTTTTCATAGCTCCATCGGAATGCCACCCTACGAAGCTCTGTATGGAAGACCATGCAGAACACAGTTGAGTTGGGATAGACTAGAAGATTGAGTAACAGTTGGGCCAGAATTGATTCAAGAGATGGAGGAACAGGTGATTTAGATTAGACAGAGACTAAAGGAAGCACAGGATAGGCAGAAAAGTTATGCGAATGCACACAGTACCGACCGAATTTATGAAGTGGGAGACCAGGTTTTCATTCATATCAGGCCTAATAAGAGTACCATACGGTTCGGGAAGGGGACAAAGTTGTCACCTTGATTTATAGGACCATTCAGAATCCAAGAGAAAATTGGACCCGTTGCCTATCGTCTCGTACTGCCACCCCACTTGCATAAAACTCATAATGTTTTTCATGTATTTGTTTTACGTCATTATGTTGTTGATGAATCACATAAACTAAATTGGAAGGAATTGCAGGTATCGGACGTGGGAACCCTCACGGTAGAACCGTTACGCATATTGGATCGTAGAGTCTGACAGCTCAGGAACCGTCGGGTAGACCAAGTTAAGGTCCAATGGGACAAGTATAGTCCAGGATCTGCTACTTGGGAAGATGCCGAGACATTACGACGAGACTATCCCTCACTTTTTTTTACCACCTCGAGAATATGTTTCTCGAAGGTTGGGTGTATGTAACCCCACCTTTTGACTTAGACAACCAGGATTACCTGAGGCCTACATATATTATTTTCTATTCACGGTGAAACTATTAAATGATACACTTAAACTTTTAAGACGTATGAACCTTTATGAATGTTAAATGTTATTGATGATGATGGATATAATGCGATCTACTATGCGAATGTAAATTTTATGAATGTTTAAATGTTATTGATGATGATGTATATGATGCGACATATTGTGAGAATGTAAATTTTATGAATGTTTAAATGATATTAGAATGATATTGGATTTGATGCAATCTATTTGGTAAATGATAATTTTATGGATGGGTGTCGAAATTGAATTATGGGATATTATGAGATCTATTTCTAACTTGAAAACTTTGATGTTAATTTGTTGGTACACGGATACTGAATTGAAATGATGATTGTATGCAATTACATGACGATAATGCATAGAAATGTATGAGTTTGTGTTACAGACTAATCTGCAGGTTATGGGCTATGAAATAGCCAAGGGATAATGATGATGAAAGTGGATGTCATGACCACTAGCCGAGAAACATTATGGTATGAATATTTGTATGTGAAATTATATTGGTTTGGATGCATTGCTATGATATGTGGACCAGTGTAGGATTTCAGGTGATGAGACTGCCCAAAACCGAATAAATGATGAAAAAACTCCCAGCAACACGGTGCCATTGTATATTCCATTGTAGGGTGTGGACCCTAGTTATGATTAGGAGGGGTGGATGCAATTCCCACCGTGTATCCTCTGAAACCTGAAGTCATGGGAGGACGGTGTTAGCTCACGCTCCCCTAGATGTGTGATGATGATTGTCAGTTGCCTGTTGGGGAAGCTTGGTAGAGATAGTGACACTTCCGCTTACAGGTTCTATTTGGAGTTAGGTCAATATAGTTGACGCTCCAAGATAGTCCAGCAGAGGAAGGATAGGAATGAAGATGGAATTAAGTTAGTGAGGACGGATGAGTAGAAATAGTTGAGAAAGTGTGGAGATTTGTCTGATGGTGGAATTTATTATTTTCCCTTCTAAAAAGAAAATGTGTATATATGAATATTCATAATTACGTAACTAAACCACAGTTGTCTAAATAAAATTGTTGAACTAGATAATTGTAATTAAAGAACTTCGCAAACATTTGATTGGTTTATTATCTTTTATAAAAGAATAGTCTTGTTCATTGGATTGGATGCATACATAAAATATTATAAGGGTGATAGTTATTGATTATTAGTACATGCACGAGACTTGTATGTACTAGTTACACATGCATTTCTTGTACATGTACACTAGTATGTATGAGTTTTCTTGGCTTACTTACTAATAGTGTCGGTTAATCGTCATGAATGTGTGAACCATGTTTCTTTTCCTTTGTATCATGAGATACCTTAACTTCGGGACGAAGTTTCTTGAACGGTGGGTGTATGTAACAACCCTGGTTAAATAGATGCATAGGGATTATTAAGTAAAATTAATTAGATAATTAATTGTCTTAATATGGTTTTAGTTAAACAATGATTAGTATTAATAATATTAATTATTATTTATTTATTAATTAATTGTTTATAACTTTTGATTGATTAATTAATTGATTGATTGATTACATAACACATTCAATGATTTGGGTAATAAATTAAGGGGCTTAATAACTTTAATTTAATCCTTATGAAACTTTACATATGACAAGTTAAGGATAAGATAATAAAGGAGGGGATAAGGTAATAAATGAGGGGATAAGGTAATTAATGGAGGGGAGGAGAGTCGGTGAAGGGGAAGATATGATGGGGGAAGAGTCCTACGGGAGGGGATCATGAGAATTTGGGGGAGGAAGAATTATTGGCGAGGAGAAGACTGTAGTTCTAGTT
Organism: Picea engelmannii; assembly: GCA_009831015.1. Taxonomy (NCBI): domain Eukaryota; kingdom Viridiplantae; phylum Streptophyta; class Pinopsida; order Pinales; family Pinaceae; genus Picea; species Picea engelmannii. The sequence continues at coordinate 252,842 of ML796367.1, forward strand.
TGGATATTTTCTGGTTTTTGTTGTTGGGTTCTGGAGTTTTGGTGAACCATTGCAGGGGGCACCAGGTTGCTGGGGATTTTGGGCACGGGGGCCAGGATTCCTTACAGTATCCTGGAGCTAGGGAGCTGGACAGACTGCTCCTAGCTAGTTGGGTGGTTAGTCGGTTTTGGGCAGATTTTAGCACAGTTTCAACTTCAACTTGGACAAACAGAGATCGGGGTTAGCATCAGGAAGAGGTATTTTATTTATGAATTTTCTGAGTTATGTGATGACAATGTAAATTATTAGCATGTTGTTCGTAAATTTAATTCATGTTGTGGATATATTAAATTTTCTGTTGAAAATTCTATGCTTATACGATGATTATTGAACTACTTAGGCATTGAAAGAAATTTATGTTTAGTTGTATGAAATTTTTAGGCTTACATAAATTTAGGCCCCTACATCACCTATATAAATTCAATATGCTCAAGTGTGATAAAAATGAGAGAGCCTTGCCTCTTATTTATACTCTCCAAGTAGCTTCCTTAGAACCATCTTCTAGGCCACTTTGTCCACATAGGTCCAACGTTGCCCAATTTTCCACTTGTCCATGTATCCAATAGCCACTTTACCACTTAACCCATTTTCCTCATTTTAGGTTTAACCTTCTTATAACCACTTTCCATAATTAGAAAGTTCTCACTTCACTTTATTATTTAAATAATCCTCTTTGATTTTGTCACTTCACTTTATTATTTAAATAATCCTCTTTGACTTTGTCACTTCACTTTATTATTTAAATAATTTCTTCTTTGCAAGCACTTGACTTCTTTGACCTTTTCGGGTTTCAAACCAATCATATGAGGGTCCTTCAACTTCGTAAGGCCATAACTCTCAAACCGTGAGGAGTTATGTGACGTTCCACATACCACCGGAAATGACATGACATGTATTATCCATCTAGAATAGTCTTACCTGTAAATATATAAAAACTCGTACCATTATACATCAAACAAACTTGGGTCCATTACCCAAACCTTTGTGCTACCAGAATTCGCTACTAGACTTTCTTCAAGGGTTGATATCAATGACAACCAACCCAATTAATAAAAAAAACTCCCCCTTTGGCATTGATGGCAACACTCTGATGCAATATTGAAATCATATCACTCATGCTCCCCCTGGAAATGTGCTTGCATCTCTATGACCAACACTCCCCCTGAAACCATGCCTCTGTCCTCTGCATCTAATAAATCTCTCCCCCTTTGTCATCAATGGAAAAGGTATATTTCCATTCGGGTCTGCTCCCCCTAACTGACTTGTCTAATCTCCCAACCTGAACTATCCTCTTTATGGTTATTCCTCATGTACATCTAAGACATATAAGATAAGCATTCAAAATCATTCATTTTGGAATAGAAATAACACTGAGTCTCTGGCGAAGATACTCAAAGGCTTCTCATCGAAGCAGTTTTGTAAAGATATCTTCCACTTGTTCTTTTGTGCCCACATATTCAACTACGATGTTATTTTCTGCAACCTATTTCCCTAGAAAGTGATACCTGATTGGAATGTGCTTCGTCTTGGATTGCATCACCAGGTTCTTTGAGATATTGATGGCTCTTTTATTATCACAGTAGATTGGAATGGGCTCATCATACTCAACCTATATATCTGTCAGAGTTTTTTTCATCCATAGAACTTGTGTACAACATGTTTTTGCTGCAATATACTCTACCTCAGTTGTAGATAAATATATTGATGATTGTTTCTTTCTTAGCCATGATACTAAACACTCACCCAAGTATAACGCTGCTCCACCAGTGCTTCGTCGGTCATCAATGCAACCTGCCCAATCTACATATGTGTAGGTAATAAGTGATAGATCCTTTCCTTTTGGATACCATAATCCAAACTCTTATGCTCCTTTGAGATATATGAAATCCTCTTCACTGCTAATACATGTGATTCCTTTGGTGCTTCTTGAAATCGTGCCACTTGTCCAACTGCTTGCATTACATCTAGTCTGGATGCTATCACATATAGTAGGCTACCAATCATTGACATGTATTTCCTATGATCTGTAGACTTTGAATCATCATATTTTCTCGACTTGCAACTAGTTTGCATGGGAGTGATAATTGGTTTGTAATCTTCCATTCTGAACCTCTTTAGCATTTCTATGATATACTTGGTTTGATAAATAAAAATTCCTTGGTTTATTTGATGTATATGAATATCCAAAAAGAAGGATAGTTATCCAAGTAATGACATTTCAAATTCATTATGCATGTCCTTTACAAATTTTTGGCTTAACTTTTGATCAATACTTTCAAAAATAATATCATCAACATAAACTTATATTAATAAAATACTATCTTGAGTTACTTTGATGTAGAGTTTGTTGTCTACACTTCCTTTTTTGAACCTTGTCTACTGTAGATATTTATCCAATCTAGAGTACCATGCTCTAGGAGCTTGTTTTAGACCATACAAGGCCTTCTTTAATTTACACACATAATATGTGTTCTCTGACAAGTGAAATCCTTATGGTTGTTCAATGTAGACTTCTTCTTCAAGTTCCCCATTCAGAAAACATGATTTTACGTCCATCTGATACACTTTAATATTTTTGGAGCATGCATAAGCTAAAAGAAATAGGATTGCTTCCATTCTGGCAACTGGGGAAAATGTCTCTTCAAAGTCGATTCCTTCAACCTGTGCATATCCTTTACATACCAATCTAGATTTGTTCTTGTAACATGTCCATCTTCATTCAATTTATTCATGTATACCCACTTTGTGTCAATCACATTCTTATCCTTTGGTCTTGGAACCAATTCTCAAGTGTCATTTTTCTCTATTTGATCCAATTCTTCATCCATGGCCTTATTCCAAAATTCATCCTTGTTGGCCTTTTCAAAACAGGTTGGTTCAATCATAGATGAGAATGCTAGGTGTGTTTGTTCTAGTGAATGGATTCTTCTTCTAGTCTCAACTCCTGCATCTTTGTTTCTGATAATCTGATCTGAAGGATGATTCTTCTGTACTCATCTGCTAGGTGTCTTTGGAGGCACTTGCTAAACTTTCTCTTCTACTTCTGTCAGATCCTCTTCATCTTCCCCTTCTACTTATTTTTCATCTTCTACTTCTTCTTCCTAAAGTTGTTCCATTGATTCATTTTCTTCTTCCTTTAATTCTTGTCTACCTGTTTCATCAGTTTTTACGTTGATTCTTTCCACAAGTTTGTTCAATATCAGGTTGTAACACTTGTATACTTTCCTTGTACTTGAGTAACCAACAAGTAATCCTTTCTCCACACAAGAGTCAAACTTTCCCATTCTGCCATCTTCTCTTTTGATGTAGCATTTGCTTCCAAAAATTCTGGAGTGCTTCACATTTGTTGGTCTTCCTTTCCATAGCTCGTAGGGAGTTTTGTCAGTGTTGTTTCTGAGCATTACTTTGTTTTGAATGTGAACTGATGTATGCATTGCCTGTGTCCAAAAGATATTTGTCAATTTGGAATCCATTAGCATTGTTCAAGCCATTTCTTGTACTATCCTGTTCTTTCTTTAAACAACTCCATTATGTTGAGGTGTCCTAGAAATAGAGAATTTCCTTTTTATTCCATGCCTGTTGTAGTAGTCCATAAATTCCTTTGAATTAGACTCTCCTCCATTATCAAATCTCAAACATTTTATTTTTGAATCCATTTCATTTTCAACCATTTCCTTGTAGACCTTGAATTTTTCAAAAGCTTCTGACTTATTCTCAAGAAAGAAAATTGCAGTTATTCTTGTATAATCATCAACTAATAACATAAATTATTTCTCACCTTTTAAAGCCTTTGTTGTAGTTGGTCCAACTAGATCAATATGCACAATTTCTAGTGGTCTTGTCGTTGAATATTCTTTTGATTTAAACTTGTTATTTGTTTGCTTTCCTTGTTGACAATGCTTGCATAAAGTGTTGGTTGGTTTCGTGATCTGGGGAATTTCTCTAATTGCTTCCCTTTTGTTGACTTTGACAAGGTTATCAAAATGTATGTGACCCATTCTTCTGTGGCATAGACAAATTTCATCTTCCTTTCCTAGGGAACACTTTTCATTTCCAATTTCACTTAATACATATATGTTGCTTGAAGTTCTCGCAGTTGTTGCAATCAATTTTCATGAACCTTCTTTTCTTATCTCACACTTTTGTGAATCGAAAGTAACTTTATGACCTTGGTCACACATTTGAATCGCACTTAGAAGATTATGTTTCATATCTTCTACTAGTAGAACATTTTATGCCTCGGTATTCTTGTTCCCAATTCTGACTATGCCTTTTCCAATTATTTTAGTTGAATCATCATTTCTGAAGGAGACTAATCCATATTTTCCTTTCTTAATGTAAAAAATCTGTCTCTATTACTTGTCATGTGTTTTGAACAGCCACTGTCAACATACCAACCATGTTTCTTCCACTTAGATTATAAAGCGAGTGTGCATTCTTCATTGCTATATTGATTATGTTTTCTTATCCATGTCATTTTCTGAGGTTCATGTCTGTGACTGTTGTTGTTCTGTTGTGGTTCTCTAGGAGGGACTTTCATTCTACAATCTTTGGCCATGTGTCCAAAGTTGTTACATTTGTAGCATTCCACTTCAGTGTTCAAAGATTCAAACCTATTGTAACTTATTCTATGTGTTTCACTAGGCCTTCTTGGATAACCCTTTTGTGTGTGACTTTCAAATTTGTTTATGTTCCTGTTGTTATCTCTACAATTCACAGCTTTATGTCCGAAATTATTACATGCATAACATAAACCAAAAAATATAGTTTGATACTTGGGAGTTGAAAATCTTCTAAAAGGAGGTACTCCTATGAATCCTTTTTCTTCCTGAGGCCTATATGTTTCTGTCAGTTGTTGATTATGAAATCTAAATCTTCTCGATGGAGGAGTGTCCCTGTAATTTTCTTTGTAGACCTTCCTATCCCCTTTGATTGTTTTTGCAAATATTTTTGGATATGTTTCTTAATGTGTTTTTTTGGAGCTTGATCCCTTTTCTGTCTAATTTTATCCAAGTCTGGACTTGTCATGATGAGGTTTTTGAATGTTGATAATGTCATTAAAAACTTTTGAGTTCTTCTCCATATTTTTCTTTTGAAGATCCTTTCTTAATGTGACAATTTTTGCTTGCAACTTTCCAATGATCATGTCTCTTACTTATAGCTATTCTTTGAGTGCTTATTCAATTTAAACCTTCAAATTTGTGATCATTTGTTCTAGTTCCTTGGTGTCTTCTTTCTTATCCAGTTCCTCTTGTAGTTTCTTGTTTTTCTTCTTTTCTCTTCTGATAACTTCTATAGCACACAACAATTCTTCTTGATAGTCAACTTCTTCTTCTTCATATTCTTCTTCGGCCTCTTCATATTCTTCTTCGACCTCTTCATATTCTTCTTCAGATTCTTCTACTGCCATGAATAGAACTCTTTGTGTCTCACTATCACTGACTTCATCTTTGTCTAATGATGAGATGTCTTCTTTGGTGCATAAGCTTTTCTTGAAAACTTTCTTTGTGGTTCCTTTGCCTTTATATGTTTTTTTTCTATTTGAGTAACCTTCATCATTTCTCTTTTTCTTATGAGGACATTTGTTATCAGAATGACAAATACCATCACAATTAAAACAAATCAAAGGAATCTTACCTCTATACCTCTCGTTGGTTCCCTTGTTCAATCTTCTGGTAAAGTTGGTCGCTTCTTCATCATCTTCCGAGATGTCATTGTTGTTGCTATGTTATTTTTCTTTTTTATTTCCCTTTTTCTTTGACCTTTTGGATGCTTTGAAGGTTGGTTTTTTATATTTGAATTTTCCTGTTCATATCTCATTTCATATGCTATGAATATTCCATGTATTTTGTCCATGCTTATTGAGTTTAGATCTTCTATTTCTTCTAGTGTTGATATCTTAGGGTCAAATCTCATAGGAAGAGATCTTATTACCTTTTGAACAATTACATATTATTTGATTTCTTCTCCCAATCCCAAGATTTCATTTACTGTTTCATTGACTCGTAAAAAGTAAGCTACAATATTCTCATCTTCCTTCATCTTTAGTTGTTCGAACTGATCTCTGTAAGTTTGAAGCTTTGTTGTTTTGACTTTTGAATCTCCTTCATAAATATTTCGAAGTTTGTCCCAAATCTCTTTAGCAGATTTACAATGTGCAACTTTGGTGAATATCGATTCTCCAAGACCATTCAAAAGTTCATTTGTGTCTTTGGAATTATTCTGACCAAGTTTCATTGCTTTGTCATTTGTCGGCAGCACTGTTGGTGATGTGTATCCATCTACAATTGATTGTCAAATTTCAAATCCATGTGCCTGTATATATGTCTGCATCCTTATGCTCCAAAATGCATGCTTCTGTCAATCAAACTATGGTATTCCATTTTTATACATGTTGTTTCTCTCCATGATCTACCTTTCAGTGGTTAAACTGATTTCTAAAGGAAGCTTCTTTGATACCAATTGTTGGATTACTGAGAGGGGGGGTGAATCAGTAATAGAGCAATCTAATCCTTTTTAACCATATAATGCAAGTGTTATATCAATGTAGAATTACCATCCAATATTTGTAGAGTAAATAAACAATGAACAAATGAACAATCATACACATACACAGTACACCAATGTTTTTATGTGGAAACCCAAAGCGGGAGAAAACCATAGAATGTTTTTTCTTATATGTATTGAAGAATTACATTCATTGGAAGCACCAACTTCCTTTGTTTTCTAGCTGCAACTGGAAGGAGGCTCCAACCCCCTAGTTTCTCAGGCTACAACCTGAGGGAATCTCCAACTCCCCAATTCTCTGGCTACAACCCCCTATGTTCTCTAGCTACAACTGGAAGGTGGATACAACCACCTATATTTGACAAATCCAACTGCCCTAATGTATAAGTAGAATGATGGAACCATTGTCACACTATCACTGTGAGATATACTGTTGTAAACCTGTACCAATCAACCTGCACCAAACAACCTATACCAATAATCTGAACCATGTATCAACCATGCACCAACTTGTACCTCAACCTGTACCATAAAAAAGTGCATAAACCATGCACCAACCTATACCACAACCTGCAAACCTTCCTTAACTTTAACAACATGAGACTAGCATTTTCATCAAACTTTACTTTAGTCTCACATGACTAGTTTTGGATTAGTCAACAACCCTAACTTGAAATAATCATAACTATGTACATGTAATGAATAAAGATATGAAAATAGTACAAAATGTTGTTCAGTGTGTTTTATGCAATTCCTCTAGCTGTCACTACTTGGAACCTGTCATAAAAGGAGTTATAGAAAAAAATGGCATACCTTGTTAAATTCTGGCTTATTCTAGAGAGAGAACTTGTAGAGCGTGGCATGCACAGAATATTTGTTGTATGGATATGAAAAATTTACATAGAATACTACAGACTGTACTATAACCAACACATTTTGTATTACTAAATTTGGATATGTTATGAAGAAGTTATGACATTTTTACTCGAAACACTTGTTTTAGACTAGTTTCAGGACTAGCCACAAACCCTATTTTCCACGGAGTGTAACTCAAAAAATACAATGACCCACAATCTAAAATTTTTACCACAACTACTTGGATATGTTTTCTCAATGGCCTCCCAATTTCATGGTCTGAATCATTCTAGAAAAATATTTATTGTGAAAATGGTGAGATGACCTATAAATAACATACCTTAGAAAGCATCATCAAAAGAATTTATCCGCCCTTGAATTTCGTCCTTCTTTACTTCACCTTCCCTCTGAAATCCAGCTTAGATATCCTTTGGTTACCTCAGTCACCTGTAGATATTCAATATGCTCAAGTGTGATAAAAATGAGAGAGACTTTCCTCTTATTTATACTCTCCAAGTAGCTTCCTTAGAAGCATCTTCTTGGCCACTTTGTCCACATATACACTTTGTCCACATAGTCACCTATGTCCAACTTTGCCCAATTTTCCACTTGTCCATGTATCCAATAGCCACTTAACCACTTAACCCATTTTCCTCATTTTAGGGTTAACCTTCTTATAACCACTTTCCATAATTAGAAAGTTCTTCATTTACTTTATTATTTAAATAATCCTCCTTGACTTTGTCACTTCACTTTATTATTTAAATAATCCTCTTTGA
>ML796367.1:261217-274461 GCA_009831015.1 Picea engelmannii
TTTGTCACTTCACTTTATTATTTAAATAATCCTCTTTGACTTTGTCACTTCACTTTATTATTTAAATAATCCTCTTTGACTTTGTCACTTCACTTTATTATTTAAATAATTTCTTTTTTGCAAGCACTTTGACTTCTTTGACCTTTTAGGGTTTCAAGCCAATCATATGAGGGTCCTTCAACTTCGTAAGTCCATAACTCTCAAACCGTGAGGAGTTATGTGTCGTTCCACATACCACCAGAAATGGAATTCCATGTATTATCTATCTATAATAGTCATACCTACAAATATATCTAAACTCATACCATTATACATCAAACAAACTTGGGTCCATTACCCAAACCTTTGTGCTACCGAAATTCGCTACCGGACTTTCTTCAAGGGTTGACATCAATGACAACCAACCCAATTAATCAACAATTATGGGTTGGCATCACTATGTATGACATCTCTAGACCAATAGGGAAAAAGCAATTTCAATTCCATGGAATACTTACATGGAAAATTCATGATTCGTCAGGGCTAACACATTTTTGTGTCATATAATGTACTAATGCACTTTAATAGTATATATATATATATTTGAAAATATCATGTTTTTTAAAAATATAATTCCTTGGTATATAATTGATACTGACATTAATCCATATGTTGTAGGCCTACAAACAAAGGGTAAATTTGCATGTCCAATATGTGGTCATAGGATGAAATCTTGTCATTCAAGAAGTTTAGGAAATGAGGTGTTTGATATGTATAGACAGTTACTCCCTAATAACCATAGGTATTGAACTACAAAAAAACATCTTTTCAATTTCAAAGAAGAGATTGGAATAAAACCACAAAGAATGACACCTCACCTATGGAAGCTGGAATATAATAGAAATCGTCAAGGTAAGAAATCGGTGTATGTATCATATATATTAATGTTTTACAATTTTAATTTCTATTGAAATATGTTATCGTATCTAAAAATTATTGTTGTAATCTCATTATTTTTCATAAATGTCGTCAAGGAATTAATGGGCTTCCAAGAGGAATTAAAATATACCATGTACAATTCAGCAGGTTGCCCTACTAAGAGCACCTATAAATAGCTCATTTGTTTGACACAATGCATATCGGGAAGAATGTAACAAAAAAATTATGGAGAATCTTAGATGGAAGGAATGACAAAGAAAAAATTCGCAAAATTTGTAGTGACATTCATGAAGCCAATCATGCAATGAAAAATGTGATTAATTCAAATAGCGATGGACATTGAGATAGTCTTCCATGGTTATTTACAAAGTAGCAAAGCAATGTTGTAAAACAAGTCATTAGGAAAATAAAATTTTCGACGGGATTTGCTTCAAACATAAATAATATATCAACGAAGAAAGGTGAATTTGGTGGGGTAAAAAATCATGACTCGCATACCTTAATTAAGGTAATTTTTTTGTTATATTTCTATATCGATATACATTTTTTTGGTATTTTTTTGTTTACTTTTTTGTTACATTATGTTCTATCGTGTTTATAATGATTCCTTTTTTATATAATATGTTCTACCAATATCTCTTCCAGACAATTTTGACAACAACATAAAACAATTCATATATGATCTTGGCAAATACATGAGGTAAATACCGATTTCCATGAAAAATATTCGTTCCAAAACTTGTTCACGTGTGTTTTACTTGCAATGTATATACTTAATCTTGCAATCATTTGATTGCATCATGTGTAGGTGGTTTTCATCTTTCCATAAAGAAGATATAAGGTATTGGAGGAGAGAACTTCCTTTCCTAATGTGTGAAATGAAAAAGTACCTACCTTCAGAATTTTTCAATGCAAAAGAAGACTACCTCATACACCAAGTTGAGCAGATTGAAATTTGTGGACTTGTACACACAAGGTCAATGTGGATGGTGGAGAGGTATTTGAAATCATTGAAATCCTTTGTTAGATAAAGATCACTTCCTAAGGGTTCTATGGTGGAGGGATATATGGTATATCAATCCTTGGTGTATATTAGTCAATATCTTCCTAAATTAGCAACAAATATGAATGTGCCTCTCATTTTGGATGTCAACTTCATCAACAAATTTGAAGGGGAGGTCCTCTTGGGGGAAAGGTATAATGAGGAAAGTGAAAGGTAATTAAATCGAAGATATCTACAATAATTTTTTGTATTCATTTTTATCTATATCATACCTATTTAATTTTTATTCTTCCATCAATTATTAAGCTTTTCCAGGGTACCTAATTATTGTTGCATTGTTATTTTTTCATATAACTGGTCGAGAGTGGGATGCACTACATTCATACATTGCAAACAATCTTGATTGGATGAAGGTATGGACAAAATGGTGTATACAATGTTATGGTAGGTTATCATAGGAAGGGATCACTACATTGGTTAAAGAGGATCATTGTAATCAAGATGCCAATATTACACAAAGGGAAATTGATTTACAATATGGTTTAAATGATAAACATGCAAGCATTTTCACCCAAACTTTTTACTTATTTTCCATTTTATTAATGTATGTTGTCTGTTATTTTCTTAAAACATTTACTAATTCTAAATATGTTAATTAATTGACAATGCATTTTTTTACGTGTTGGGCATAATGCAGTTGAAACACCACATGGATATGTGGTGCAATGGCCATAAATTTCATATAAAAAAGTTGGATGACATGAAAAAAACCTTTGATTGTGGCATAACTACAGTATTTCAGGTCACTAATGTTTCATCTAGAAGTGACAGGAATCCAAAGGTATCTGAAAATATATACTATGGGTATTTGAATGATATACTTGAATGTGACTTTAAATCCTTTAAATTAGTCATGTTCGAGGTCAAATGGTACATGTTACAAATGAATGAACATGATCTTGAAAGAATTGTTATTTACCATGAGAATGGATTTACTATGGTTAATGCAAGGACACTTGAGCTGGGTATTGAGATTTATGTTCTTCCAAGCCAATGTGAGTAGGTATTTTACTCAGATGTTCCAGGAAAAGTGGGATGGTAATATGTTGTTAGATATGATCCAAGAGGAAGGCCTATAACGTATAATGTAGTGGAAAAAGATGATATTGAAAAAGAAGATGATGCAGAGGAGAGAGTAAACGTGTTGGATGAAGAAGACGGATAATTTGAGCTAGATGTATATGAAAATGTTTTCGATGATCATTTGGACGATGAAATTATCAAAAATGACATTGATGATGATGTTGCTATGCCTAATCCTTACAATGTCCATGTCGAACTTGATTATGGACCGAATGAGATAGATTTGGAGTTGGACGAAGAAGAAGATCAATGATATTGAATTGTTGAAATATAGGTCGGGGTATGTGATTATATATATTCTATGATTTATTTTATTTAAAGTATTTTACTATATGTATTAATTGTTTGTTGTTAAGTTTTATGCCATATTCTTGTATGTATCATTGGTTGGTTATAAGTCATTGACCTTGATATCTCTCATAACCCACCAACCTATAACCTCCTAAACCATTTTGAGCACATGATGATTGATTTTAACTATTAGTAAATATAAATTGTATTACAAAGAAATAACAATTAAAAATAAACAAAAATAAAACAAATAAAAAAGAAACAAAAATAGAAAACAAAATAAAAAAATAAAAATAAAACACTATGGTGCCAAACCCCTGACCAAATAAACCTACTCCAAACCCATTGACCACTGCATTGATCTACCCCACCTGCCATTACAGAGAGTGTGCAGAGGAGAAAACATGTACAAGGAGAGACCGACCCCACTTGTGCATTCTAGGAGGGATCGACCCCACAATGTATTTGATATATAGCCTCACCGGTGATGTAGATGGAGAATGTAGATCCTGTAGTTGTTTGTTCAATATGAAATGGTTTTCATTGGCTCTTTTGTGTTAATTTCAAATCAAGTTTTCCCTGTCATTTAGTCCTAAGTTTAGGTTCGATACCCTGTATATTGATCTTTTTTCCATATTTTTGTACACACAACAAAGAACAAACAAGTTTTGAAATGAAAATTCAACAGACATGATCGAACATAAAATATAGATCCAAGATCAATGGTCTCATTTCATTTTGGCCAGTGAAAGTGTGTGGTGGAAAAAAAGGGGTAGGAGGCCTAAATTATAAACCATTGTATTAACGAATGATAATGTGTCATATCCTTATTCATTTCAGTACACATGGGTGGTATCATAAAACCACTTTAGCTCACCCCCAAAATGTGAAAATGGATGGCATATGGCACCGTGATGTAAGCCAAATAAAAAATGCACCACGTCGATGAAATTCAAATGATTTTTAAATTTTTTTTAAACAATAAACCCCAAAGGTAAATGCACACAATAAACTCTATTACGAGTACAACAGAATCTAGTTAAAGCAATAAAATTCTCTTTCAAAAAATAAGTTTGGTTAGGTTTCTAATTTCCTTATTTCAAATATGTTCTCATTGTTTAAAATAAGAATAAATGGAGAAAGGTAGTCAATCTGGTTAGCCATCAACCTCTGATGAAAAATTCATAATTGACTATGATTGTGAAATTATTGAAATTGTATTGTCACAGTTTGATCCTTATGATTTAAGTAAGTTAACATGTGATAGATTTAGGGATTTACATGATTATTTACATATATGGGAGTCAAACTTGGGTAAATTCATAATTACCCAGACCTATCTTTCTGACAAAAGGTTCATGTCAATGTTCGTACTTCTAGAATTATGGATTCCATAAAGTTATTAAGAAAGAAGAATTTAGTTCACCATCCTCAAATTAAATGTAGTTCAATTTAGAGAAGTATTCAAAACTTCATGAAAAGATTCAAGGATTTAGTTGAAATGGCACTACGTTCATGTTGGGATAAAAATAGAAACTTTATTCAACATGAAGCATATGAGGATACACTAATAAAAGAAAGGGATTATATAACTAAATTTCAAGTTATGGATGGTGTTTAGAAAGGTCAAAATATTGTCTTGAGTTAATAGATGATTTTAATTTATTATGGAAAATAAAAACTTTAGTTCCTAATATTCCATCATATGATAGATATACATAGCTTGATATAGCTTCTAGAAAAAATGGTTAAATCCTAAAGAAACAATTCCTGGAACTATCCAAGCCCATACCTTGTTAGGTAACTTTCCCAAATGAATTGTGTTATATACTTTGTTCTATACATTCTTGTACTATTCTCTATACTCTATTGTATAGATTCCTATACTATGTTTTATAAAGGAAATGAAAACAATGACTTGGTTTTAAAAAAAAATATTCATTTCTTTGGTATTGCATCATCACTTGTCCTTCTTGGCTTCATGGTTCATCATTAAAATGGATTACATAGAATTTACGGAAAAAAGAATGAAATTTCTACGTAATAATGAATGACATATTAGGATGTTTATGGAATAAATATTGACATATTGTTTTCTTTGAAATGGGGTGAGCATTGTTGGATTACTGAGAGGGGGGGTGAATCAATAATAGATCTTTTTAATCCTTTTTAACCACATTATATAAGTGTTGTTTATCTTTATGATCAATTTACCATTATCATTAAGCAAGTGTAGAATAAATGAACCATGAACAATGAAAAATCATACACATACACATACACAATACGCTAGTATGTTTACATGGAAACCTAATGAGGGAGAGAACCACAAAATGATTTTTCTTATTTGTCTTTAAGAATTACATTCATTGGAAGCACCAAATTCTTTTGTTTTCTAGCTGCAACTAGAAGGAGGCTCCAACCTCCTATATTTTTCAGGCTACAACCCGAGGGAAGCTCTAACTCCCCAATTATATGGATACAACCAGAAGGAGGCTACAACCCCCTATTTTCTCTGGCTATAACCGAAAGTTGGCTACAACCTCCTATATTTTTCAGGATACAACCCGAGGGAAGCTCTAACTCCCCAATTATATGGATACAACCAGAAGGAGGCTACAACCCCCTATTTTCTCTGGCTATAACCGAAAGTTGGCTACAACCACCTATCCTTTCCCCACCAACTGACTTGAAATATAAGTGAAATGATGAAACCACTGTCACACTGTCATTGTGAGATATACCATTGTAAACGTGTACCAATATGTGTCAACAACCTGTAACCAACTTGTACCAATAGCCTGTAATCAATCATGTACTGAAATTCATCCTATACCAACAAATAACAACAAGTACACGACTTGTATATGGTGCATCTCGCATATGTATGCGCCATGTCTATACTGCATCCTGCGTATGTACGTGGCTAGTCTATACTCCATCATGTGTACACCTTCATAAAGATATGGTTTTCACCTTTTTTGACACTCAGACACTTTGCTTCCTCTTTCAAATCAACCTGCAATGTGTCACTATGTCCAATATGTAGATGTTCCCTATGCATACATCATCATACATATCCCTTAACCAAGTGCATCTATATCTCTCTATTCATGTGACATACATGTGTATACAATTATGATCAAGTGTAATAACCCTCACATGGACTAGACATCAAGCCCTCACTAATATGCAGCCTCAAACTTCACAAATAACTTCACAATCACTTCACAACCACTTCAAAACCAAAATCCCTCAACCATGTACCACAAAATCCCTCAACCATATGCTAAGAAACACAAGATATGCCTCAACATTAACAAGAGGTACCAATGATAAATATCAGATATACCAACACTATATTTATGTAGATATGAATTATACAGTAGGTTCCATATAACCAATAGCCTCCCTAGGTAAAATCCTCAAACCCCCATAACCATATCTCATGTAGACAACAATATCCAACTACTCATAAAAATAAAGCATAACTTTTGGACCTGTACATAGATCTCTTATACCTGATCACTGTAGACCTTCCTGAGAGCTTGCTTTCAGAATCTGAGCACCTAAAACCCTCAAAACCTCAATATTTCATGGTTTTTCCAACTCTATGTGCCATTTTATACTACCATCCTACGTACATATGCGACCTCTTCCATTGCAACCAGCGTACACCTCAAAAAATAGGGTTTTTTCAGTATTTTTACAACTCCAAAAATTTCATTGTCAACCCTTCTTGCTACCTCAGACTTGCGTAACTTTAGATGTATCAATGAGTACCGAAAATAAACCTTACACAATAATAGATATTCAATGTTCTCAATAGGTGCTAATAGGAGACCCTTTCTCTCTTATTTATACTCTCCAAGTAGCTTCATCTAGGGGTTACCTTCTAACAAACTTAACCTAAATTCCTTCTTTTAGGGATAACCCACTTCTAACCACTTGTCCACTTATAACCACTTTATCCACAAATAGTAAACTCTCCACTTTTAGTTGTAACTAATTTATTTTCAATTATTTTCTTATTGCAACAAATTAACCCATGATTAACTCCTAGTTTCACCCACTTTGACTAATCAACTTATTCTAGGGGTTTCTAGAACAATTTTCCTTCTTTAACCTTCTAGGGGCTTCTAGATAACTCAAGAGGGTTCTCCAACTTCTGAAGGCCATAAATCTCTAACCATTAGGAGCTATGTGACGTTCCACATATCACCGGAAATGGAATGACATGTACTATCCATATAGAATAGTATTACCTGCAAATACACTGATATTCATACCTTTATACCTCAAACAATATTGAGTCCCTTAACCATACTATTGGGGCTACCCAAATTTTATACCAGACTTTCTTCAAGGGTTGACATCAATGAAAAACAACTCAATTAATCAACAATCTCCCCCTTTGGCATTGATGACAACACTCTGATGCAACACTGAAGTCATATCGTTGATTCTCCCTCTATGACCATCGCTCTGCCTGGAAACATTCCTCTATGATCTATCTCCAAGCATCTAACTCTTTATTCATGCATCTGAGAAAACTCTCCCCATTTGACATCCATGGTAAAGCTAACTTCCCTTTAGGGCTTCTCCCCCTAACTGAATTGTCCTTGGGGATGCTCCCCCTGATGAAACTCTTCCTAAAACTGCGCCCCCAAAATGAATTATTCTCTTTATGGTGCTTCCTCATGTAAATATAAGACATATAAGAATAGAATTCAAAATTCATTTTAGGGTAAAATCTATCCCAAGTTTTTGATGAAGATACTCAAAGGCTTTCCTTGGAAGTGGTTTTGTAAAGATATCTACAATCTATTATTTGGTGCCAACATACTCTACTCGAATGTTCTTCTCTGCAACATGTTCTCGTAGAAAGTGATAGTTGATTGGAATGTGCTTTGTCTTGGAGTGCATCACTGGATTCTTTAAGATAATGATGGTGTTTTTATTGTCACAATATATTAGAATGGGCTCATCATACTCAACCTGTATATCTATCAAAGTTTGTTTCATCCATAGAACCTGTGTACAACATGTTATTGCTGCAATATACTCTGTTTTGGTTGTAGACAAAGATACTGATGAATTTTTCTTTCTTATCCAAGATACCAAATACTCACCCAAGTAGAACGCTTCTCCACTTGTGATTCTTCGGTCATCAATGCAACCTGCCCAATATGCATCCATGTAGAAAATAAGTGATAGATACTTTCCCTTTCGATACCATAATCCAAAGTCTTATGTACCCTTGAGATATTTGAATATCCTTTTTACTGCTAGAACATGTGATTCCTTTGGTACTGCTTGAAATCGTGCCACTTGTCCAACTTCCTGCATTACATCTGGTCTAGATGTTGTCACATAAAGTAAGTTTCCAATCATTCACTTGTATTGTCTCTGATCTATAGACTTTGAATCATCATATTTACTTAGCTTGCAACTAGTTTCCGTAGGAGTATTGAATGGTTTGCAATCTTTCATTCTGAAACTCTTTAGCATTTATATGATATACTTGGTTTGAGAAATAAAAATTCTTTGGTTGATTTGACATATATGAAGACCCAAAAAGAAGGATAGATCTCCAAGTAACAACGTTTAAAATTCATTATGCATATCCTTTGCAAATTTCTGGCTCATCTTGTCATCATCACTTCCAAAAAGAATATCATCAACATAAACTTCAATTAATAAAATATTATCTTGAGTTACCTTGATGTAGAGGTTGTTGTCTACATTTCCTTTCCTTAACCCTTGATGTTGTAGATATATGTCCAGTCTGGAATACCATGCTATGGGGGGTTGTTTGAGACTATACAAGGCCTTATTCAACCTGCAAACATAATCTTCATTCTCTGACAACTGAAATCCTTCTGGTTGCTCAATGTATACTTCTTCTAGTTCCACATTTAGAAAGGATGATTTCACGTCCATCTAATACACTTTGATATTATTGGAGCATGCATAAGATAGGATCAATCTAATTGCTTCCATTCTGGCAACTGGAGAAAATGTCTCTTCAAAGTAAATATCTTCGACCTATGTGTATCCTTTACATACCAATCTAGCTTTGTTCTTGGAAACATGTCCATATTCATTCAATTTATTTCTGAAGACCCACTTTGTGCTAATCACATCATTGTTCCTTGGCCTCATAACCAATTCCCAAGTATCATTCTTCTCTATATGATCCAACTCTTCATCCATGGATTTTATCCAGAATTTATTCTTCCTGGCTTCTTCAAAGATGCTTGTCTCAATCAAGGATAAGAGTGCTAGGTGCAGTTGCTCTGGTTAACGGATTCTTCTTATAATCTCAACTCTTGCATCTTTGTTCCAGATAATTTGTTTTGATGGATGGTTATTTTGTATTCATTTTCTATGTGTATTTGGGGTTACTTGCAGATCTTGTTGTTATTTCTCTTCTGCTTCTAACTAGTCTTCTTCATCTTCCCCTTCTGCTACTTCTTCATCCTTTGCTTCTTATTTGTGAACCTATGCCATTGACTCATTTTATTTTTCCTTTATTTTCCATCCACTTTTCTCATCAACCGTCACATTGATTCTTTCCAAAACTTTCTTTAGCCTTATATTGAAACATTTGTATGCTTTCCTTGTGCTCGAATACCCAACAAGCATGCCTTTGTCCACACGAGAATCAAACTTTCCCATTCTTCCATCTTCTCTTTTGATGTAGCATTTTCTTCCAAAAACTATGAAGTGCTTCACATTCACTGGTCTTCCTTTCCATAGCTCGTAGGGAGTTTTATCACTGTTGTTTATGAGAATTATTATGTTTTGAATGTGAACTATTATATGCATTGCATGTTCCCAAAAGACGTCTATCAACTTGGAATCCATTGACATAGTTCGAGCCAATTCCTGTATTGTCATGTTCTTCCTTTTGACAAATCCATTCTATTGAGGTGTCCTAGCAACGTACAATTACCTTTTTATCCCATGCTTGTTGCATAAATCCATAAATTCCTTTGAAGTAAACTTTCCCCCATTATCATATCTCAAACATTTGATTTTTGAATCCATTTCATTTTCAATCATTTCCTTGTATATCTTGAAGTTCTTGAATGATTATTACTTCTTCCTGAGAAAAAAAAATGCAATCATCCTTGTATAATCATCAACAAATAACATAAAATATTTCTCACCTTTTAAACCCTTCGTTCTAGTTGGTCTAACTAGATAAGTATGCACAATTTCCAGCGGTCTCGTTGTGGAGTATTCCTTTGATTTGAACTTAGTATTTGTTTGATTTCCTTGTTGACAATGCTTGCATAAGGTGTTGGTTGGCTTCGTGATCTGGGGAATTTCTATGACTGCTTCCTTTTTGTTGACTTTGAAAAGGTTATCAAAGTTTATGTAACCCATTCTTTCGTTCCATAGCCAAACTCCATCTTCCTTTCCTATACAACATTTTTTATTTCCAATTTCACTTGATACATATATGTTTCTTGAAGTCCTTACAGTTGTTGCAACTAATCTTCCTGAAACCACTTTTCTTATCTCTCACTTATGTGAATCAAACACAAGTTTGTGACCTTGGTCACAAATTTTAATTACACTTAGAATATTATGTTTCATATCTTCCACTAGTAGAACATTTTTGCCTTGGTATCCTTGTTTCCAATTATGACTGTGCATCTTCCAATGATTCTAGCTGAGTTGTCGTTTCCAAAGGATATTGATCCATATATTTCCTTTCTCAAGGTTAGAAACCTGTCCTCATCACTTTTCATGTGCTTTGAGAAGCCACTTTCAACATACCAACCACATTTCTTATGTTTAACTTATAGAGCAAGTGTGCATTCTTCATTGTTGAACTGATTGTGCTTTCTTATCCATATTCTGTGAGGTTCTTGTCTGTGATTGTTGTTATCCTGTTGAGATTCTCCTGGAGGAACTGTCATTCTACAATATTTAGCCATGTCTCCAAAGTTTTTGCACTTGTAGCATTTTATCTCAGTACTCAATGATTCAAACCTGTTGTATCTTATGTTTTGTGTTTCACTCAACCTTCTTAAATAATTATTCTGTGCATAACTTTCATGGTTGTCTTTGTTCTTGTTATTAGCTCTACAATTCACAACCTTATGCCCAAAATTATTACATGAATAACATAAACCAAGAAAGATATTTTGATACCTGGGAGCTATAGATATTATAAAATGAGTTACTCTTCTGAACCCTTCTTCTTCTTGAGGCCTTCTTGTTTTTTACTGTCGTTGATTTTGAAATATGAATCTTCTGGGTGGAGGAGTGTCTTTGTGATCTTCCTTGTAAAAATTCTTGTCTCCTCTGACTGTCTTTGCATAGCTTCTTGATTGTGTTTCTTGATCTGTTGTTTTGGAGCTTGATCCATTTTCTATCTGATTCTATCCAAGTCTGAACTTGTCATGATTTGGCCTTTGACTACTAATAATATTGTCAAAAACTTTTGAGTTGTTCTACATGTTTTTCTTTTGAAGTTATTTTCTTAATGTGACAATCTCTGCTTCCAAACCTCCAATGATCCTATCTTTTTCTTCAAACCATTCTTTGAGTGTTTCTTCAATTCTTTTTTCTTCTTCAACTTGTATTTTCAATTTAGTGATCATTTGTTCTAGTTCTTAAGAGTTGGAATTTTGAGATTCCTCTTTTCTTTTTAGTTCTTACTGTAGTGACTTGTTTTTCTTATTTTACCTTTTTATAAATTCTATGGAACTCATCAATTCTTCTATTTAGTCAACTTTTTCCTCTTCACATTCTTCTTCGATGCCTTCTTCATTGGAATTTTATATTTCCATGAATACAACCCTTTCTGTATCAATTGCATTGTCTTCGTCTTTGTATGATGAGATGTTGTCTTCTTTAGTGCAAAAGATTTTCTTGAAAAAATTATTTTTGGTTCTTTTTCCTTTGTATACTTGTTTTCTATTTGAGTCATCTTCTTCATTTATTTTCTTTTTCTTATGGGGAAATTTGTTATCAAAATGAAAAATACCATCAAAATTAAAACAAACCAATGGAATCTTTCCTCTGTATTTGCCACAGGTTCCCTTTTTCAGTCTTCTGATGAAGTTGGATACTGCTTCATCGTCTTATAATATGTCATTGTTGTTGCTATCTTAATTTTCTTGTTGCTTTCCCTTTTTCTTTGTCTTCCTGGTTTCTTTGAATGATGCTTCTTTTGTAACTAGATTCTCATGTTCATCTTTCATTTCATATGCTATGAATATTCCATGTATCTCATCCATGCTTATTGAATCCAGATATGTTCTTTATTCTAGTGTTGAGATCTTAGGATCAAATCTCATTGGAAGAGATATTAGTACCTTTTAAACAATTGTTGATTCATCAACGTTGTCTCCCAATCCTCTAATTGCATTCATTGTTTCATCAACTCACAAAAATTAAGCTCCAATATTCTCATCTTCCTTCATCTTCAACTATTCAAATTGACCTCTGTAAGTTTGAAGCTTTGTTGCCTTGAATTTTGTGTCTCCTTCATAGACATTCTGAAGTTTTTCAAAATCATCTTTGTAGCGCTGCAATGCATAACTTTAACATATATTGAATCAACCAGACCATTCAGGAATAAATTTTTGGCTTTTGTGTCTCCTTCATATACATTCTGAAGTTTGTCCCAAATGTTCTTTGTGGAGTTGCAATGCAAAAATTTAACATATATCGAATCAACCAAACCATTCAGGATTGCATTTTTGTCTTTTGAATTATTTAGGTTGAGTTTCCTTCCATTTTCATTTGTTGGAGGAATGGATGGTTCTTTATATCCATCTACCACTTATTGTCAAACCTCAAATCCCTGTGCTTGTATATATGTTTTCATCCTTCTGCTCCAGAATGCATAGTTTTGTCCATCAAA
>ML796367.1:274970-286228 GCA_009831015.1 Picea engelmannii
CGGATGCCACCTCACCATAGAAGTTTCTCCTTCTAGAAGATTCGAGAAAACACTCATTTTTCCCACGTGTAGGCATTCTCGCACCCTAGCTATAGAGAAACCTGCGAACATCTCACACCCTAGCTATAGTGCAACCTGCGAGAATGGGTCATTCTCGCACCCTGCCTATATAGCAACCTGCGAACTTCCTTTTTTATAAGGTTTTTTACATAGGAAAATGCAACTTCTTTTCTCAAGAAAAGTTCTTCTCCCTTCTCTCTTTAGGAACTTAGGCCACTGACCCCTCTGAAGGAAACAGATAGGTACTTAGGCCACTGACCCCTCTGAAGGCAACAGATAGGTTTACATCATTAACGATCATAGGGATGACGAAAATAATGTGTAACATCCCTTGGGTAATAAATATATATATATATATATATATATATATATATACTTTATATTATAAATATATTATTACATTAATATTATTATAATTAATAATATTTCTTAATAATTAATAATCATATTATTGATTATCAATCTAGTATAACTTCTTTTCGATGCTTCCCAAACATCAACACTCCCTCTCAGCGAGGGAAACATTCTACATTATGCCAATATTACCTCTGAATATTACCTTTGAATATTACCTATGGGTAGCTCTCAAATAGCTTCAACATGTAACCATCACATCCATTACCTCACAATGCAAATGTACCTCATCATGTGCACCATTGTGACTTCACAAGAAATGCATCCAAGGCTCGTGGGTAGTTCTCAAATAACTACAACATGTCCCTAAGACATCCACTACCCTGCAATGCATTAGTACTGATCATGTGCACCCTTGGTCTCAGTGCCAACCATTTTTCATGTTGGATGGGATCCACCTATCTCAGTGCCAACCCTTTTTCATGTTGGATGAGAACACTCGGTGCCAACCCTTTTTTTATGTTGGATGAGAACACTCAGTGCCAACCCTTTTTCATGTTGGATGAGTTCCACCTATCTCAATGCCAACCCTTTTTCATGTTGGATGAAAACACTCAGTTCCAACCCTTTTTCATGTTGGATGAGAACACTCAGTGCCAACCCTTTTTCATGCTGGATGA
The DNA here is from genome assembly GCA_009831015.1 of Picea engelmannii. Classification (NCBI taxonomy): domain Eukaryota; kingdom Viridiplantae; phylum Streptophyta; class Pinopsida; order Pinales; family Pinaceae; genus Picea; species Picea engelmannii. The sequence continues at coordinate 276,065 of ML796367.1, forward strand.
ATTCCACCTGTCTCAGTGCCATCCCTTTTTCATGCTGGATGAGAACACTCGGATCCATCCCTTTTTCATGATGGATGATTTCCACATGTCTCAGTGCCAACCCTTTTTCATGCTTGATGAGAACACTCAGTGCCAACCCTTTTTCATGTTGGATGAGTTCCACCTGTCTCAGTGCCAACCCTTTTTCATGATGGATGAGAACACTCAGTGCCAACCCTTTTTTATGCTAGATGAATTCCACATGTCTCAGTGCCATCCATTTTTCATGCTGGATGAGAACACTCCCTATGAAGAGGGACCACACCAATCTATTCCCTCGAGAACTCAAACTTCATCCTCGACAATATCTTGGTAAACACATCCACAACTTGATCCTATGTAGTCATGAAACTGGAGCCTCACTGCTCCCTTTTGCACTATATCCTTGATATATTAATATATGAACTCAATATGCTTCGACCTGTCATAGACCATGGGGTTCTATGAAGACTTCATGCAACTTTGGTTGTCACACCAAATGCAGGTCGCCTCCAATACAAGACGAAATAACCCAGACAAAATTTCTTGAAGCCACACTTCTACTACACATGTTTCCAAATACTCAACTTCATTCGTACTGAGCACCACACATAACTACTTCTTGCATCCAGCAGATCATTTTACTGCTTACTATAGTACCAAACTCCCTCTGGAACTGACCATCCAAATCCCTCCCGAGCACTGAATATTGAATGAATCTTCAACCTGTTGACTTCAACACTTGTCCTCCAGAACAAGTATCATCATCCTCTTCTTGTAGGTCTTACTTACAAGTCAAATTTAGTCCAATAGTCTGCAATTTATGAAGCCATTCTGCTTCATGATTTGTTGCACATGTTTCCACATACTCAGCTTCAGCCATATTGAGCGCCACACATGACTGCTTCATGCATCTGGCGGAGCCTCTTGCTCCTTATTGTAGTACCCAAATCCCTCTAGAACTAACTGTACGGATCCCTCTCGAGCACTGATTATCAACTGGATCTTCAACCTGCTGACTTCATCACTTTTCCTCCATAACAAGTCTCGTCATCCTCTTCTTGTAGGTCTTATCTATAAGTCAAATTCAGTCCAATAGTCAGCAATTTCTGAAGCCACACTACTTTGTGACTTGCTACACATGTTTCCACATACTCTGCCTCAGCCGTATTGAGTTCTACACACAACTTCTTCATGTTTCTCCATGAAACCATACAGGAGCCTAGACTGAAGCAACATGTCGAAGTACTCTTCCGATCATGAATATTGTCGGCCCAATCTGAATCTAAATATCCATATAACCTGAACTCATGCTTTGTCACATACCTAAGACCATAATCCAATGTACCCTTAAGGTACCTCATCACATGTTTTTCTGCGACCAAGGAACCTACTTGGGTTGCTCCATATATTGACTCAGAGTGTTCAAAACAAAACATATATCTGGTCTTGTTTTCATCAAGTTCATCAATGAACCCACCATCTTCCTATATAAAGTAACATCCACAGTCTCTAAAGTTGTATCCTACAACAACTTCAGATTGGATACCATAGGTGTATCCATTGGCTTGTAATCCAATATCCTGAACCTCTTCAGGATTTCTAATGTATACTTCCCTTGATTCATAAATATTTCATCATGTCTTTGCCATACCTCGGGACCCAAAAAGTAATGCATCATCGTGAGATCTCTCATCTCAAACTCAGTAGCCAAATTTTCTCTTACACTCTAAGATGAAATTTTCCACACCTGTTTAGAAATAAGTCATCCATATACAACAGTAGTATTACCAGACCATCATCCACAACTTTAAAGTAAAGGTTAGGATCTGCATTGTTGTTTATAAATCCTAATCTTGTCAGAAAATTGTCGATCCTGCCATACCATGCTTTGGGTGCATGCTTAATCCATTTAAATCTTTCTTTAATATGCACACTAAGTGTCCCACAATTTTCATGTACTCAATGGAGTGTTCCATGACTACAAAGACCATTCTTCCTTATCAGGTTTTTCATCTGTTCCACAAGAATAATTTCATTTCTTTCGGATGTTGAAAGCCACACACTTTGAGTCTTATGTCCTTAGAAGACTATGGCAGGGCCATTCTCCATTGTTCAAATTACCATGACCAATCCCAAGATAATGTTATCATGATGCTTTAACACTAACACTTAAGAATAACTTACAAAATTACATAAAATATCAGCACTCCCTCTTAATGAGGAAGGTATTATATCTTACACAGATTCTAACACTGTCATCATCCACACGAGCTCATGACCATTGACTTTCACACACACAAACATATACATCACATGAAATCCATAGTGAATTAACAACATGCATCTAGGGTTGGTGGGTAGCTCTCTAATATCTACAACATATCATCATGAGACTATCCAATTTCCTATAGAAAACATATGAATCCATCACTCCCTTTGAGGCTATATAGTCTTCAGAGTCATCTACTCCCTATGCTTGTGATGACCTCCTCTTCTTCTTCATTACATGGATGTGCACAAATCTATGTATGGATAGTCTTGTTTCATGTTTCTTCCTGCAAATGTCATTATGGATCCTTCTCAGAGCTATTACATGTGACGTGCCTGAAACAAGAAACAAGAACAACAAAAAAACATCTCCTAGAGGAGATTAATTTATCTTGTGCAAAACTATATACAGTGAGCCTCGAAATGATATGTCTTCTACTAACACACATCCATCATATAATCGATTTCATACAACTAACCATGTTTATTTTCTAGTGTTAAATTAGACAAGCACAATTTTATGCAAGTGGTAATTACTTCCAATGATATTACTTTAGTAAACTCTAGAGCATCACTAAGTAATTACACTGATAAAATTTCAACTACTTAGAAACTTTAACCTCTTCCTTAGATCACTTCCCACGTGTGAGAGAGAAAAATATGTGTCTATTGTTGTGTCTTTTTATAGTAATATTAAATTGATCCAAAAGGACACGTCTCTTTGAAAATTAAATTAAATTTTGTTTCTTATAAATAGTTGGAGAATACCTCCCATAACTACCCAAAGATTAATTTGGTTATAATCCATCCATATAGTATTTGAATTTGTCAAATTGTTCCTCCATAATTCGTGGGATTATTTGAATAAATATAGGTAGAAGTAAATATGCAGTACATTCCTCATATTTAGGTAATTAGACATTTTTACTAGAAATTACTGCCCACCATAATTTATGGAATTATTTCTATAATTAAGGTAGGAGTAAAAAGTAAATATGTTGTACATAGAGATTGTAACAACCCCATAAATTTAACACTCCCAAGACTTTACTCTACTCTCATTTTCCTGGGCTCTCCTGTGAGGGAGTCAAGCCCAGTCCCACTTTGATACCATGTTGAATTTTCATAAGAGATGATATTGTATGTGAATGAATACCTTATTACAATGATGAGTGTTATATATATAAAGAACATATGGTGACCATGGTGACCATCCATGAAGAGATCAATCCTTTGGGTAATAAATATATTTATACTTTATATTATATTATACATATAATATAAGATTACTTTATACTTTATTATAAATATTTATACTTTATATTATAAATATATTATTACATTAATAATATTGCTTAATAATTAATAATCATATTATTAATTATCAATCTAGTAGAATGTATTTCCGATGTTTCTCAAACATCAACAATCCTTGCCCCATCCAATTTCCCTAAAATATAAGTGAAATGATGAAACCACTGCCACACTGTCACTGTGAGATATACCACTGTAAACATGTACCAATCTATGCCAACAACTTGTAACCAACCTGTACCAATAGCCTGTAATCAATCATGCACCATAAGTAAGCTTGTACCAACAAATACCAACAGGTACGCGACTTGTATATGTTGCAGCTCGCGTATGTACGTGCCCTATCTATACTGCAGCCTACATATGTATGCGTCCAGTATATACTGCAACCTGCATACACCGTGAGAAAGATAGAGTTTTCACCTTTTCTAAAATGTAGACACTTTGTTGCCTCTATCAAATCAACTGCAACATGTCACTGTGTCCAATCTATAGTTGTGCCCTATGCATACATAATCATACATATCCCTTAACCAAGTGCATCTATATCTCTCTTGTGATGTGCCATACACATAAAATCATGATAAAGTGTAATAACCCTCACATGGACTAGACATCAAACCCTCATTGATATGTAGCCTCAAACTTCAAAAACAACTTCACTACCAAAATCCATCAACCATGTACCACAAAAGCTCTCAACCATATGCCAAGAAATATAAGATATGCCTCAACATTAACAAGATGTACCAATGATAAATATTAGATATACCAACACTCTATTTCTGTAGATATGAATTCTACAATAACTTCCATATAACCAATAGCCTCCCTAGGGAAAATCCTCAAACCCCCATAACCATATCTGATGTAGAAAAAAATATCCAACTACTCATAAAAATAAGACATACCTTTTGAACCTGTAGATAGATCTATTGTACTTGAGCAATATAGACCTTCTTGGGAGCTTTCTTTCATACTCTGAGAACCTGACACCCTCAACAACTCAAGCTTTCATGGTTTTTCCAATTGTACGTGCCCTTTTATACTGCCATCTCGCGTACGTACATGATGTCTAGCACTACAACTTGTGTACACTTCAAAAATTAGGGTTAGTTTCAGTATTTCTGCAACTCTGAAACTTTTTCCATAAACCCTTCTTGCTACCTCAGACTTGTGTAACTTCAGATGTATCAATGAGTACCTACAATAAACCTTACACATTAATAGATATTCAATGTGCTCAATAGGTGCTAATAGGAGACCCTTGCTCTCTTATTTATACTATCCAAGTAGCTTCCTCTAGGGGTTACCTTCTAACCAACTTAACCCAACTTCCTTCTTTTAGGGATAACCCACTTCTAACCAATTGTCCACTTATAACCACTTTATCCACAAATAGTAAACTCTCAACTTCTAGTTGCAACTAATTTATTTTTAATTATTTTGTTATTGCAACAACTTAACCCATGATTAACTCCTAGTTTCAACCAATTTGAATAGTCAACTACTTCTAGGGGTTTCTAGACTAATTTTCCTTCTTTGACCTTTTAGGGGCTTCTAGATAACTCAAGAGGGTTATCCAACTTCTCAAGGTCATAACTCTCTAACCATGAGGAGTTATGTGACGTTACAAATATCACCAGAAATGACATGACATGTACTATCATTCTAGAATAGTCTTACCTGAAAATACACTAATATTCATACCTTTATACCTCAAACAATATTGAGTCCCTTAACCATACTGTTGGGGCTACCAGAATTTTCTACTGAACTTGCTTCAAGGATTGACATCAATGAAAACCGACCCAATTAATCAACGAGCGCCATATTTTAAAAATATTGTTTATCACATATATAGTCTTTGTTGCTACCTTCTTATGGACAAATTTTGTATGTTTTGTATGTACAAAATGACATATTTGTACACTCACTCTTTCATTCATCTACCTTTAAATTTTGTTTTTCTACTTTCTATGCATGAATCTTACTATGCCACTTTCAATTACTTTCTAGTAGATAGTTTGGGTATGGGGAATTGAGAGTGATGAGAGTGGGGGGGGGGAAGGGGCCAAATGAGCTTACACCTTCACGAGGTTGGCCTTGTTCAGTTGAGAATAAATTATTCTCAAAACCAAGAGAAGTTGGTGCAACCCCCTCCTTCTCTCATGGGGATCCCATGACCTCTCGGTCTTGGATCTTCAACTCTCCAAACCAAACTAGTTCTTCAGGCCTTCAACATACCCTGACCAATCTATACACTCACACAGGTCCCCATGATGTTGCATGTAAGTTCAAACCACTTACAACTCCATTCTCTGATGCTTTGCAACACTGATTCATGAGTACTAGTCTTTTGTTAGACTCTTTCTCCGCTATGTGACCAAAGGATATGACCTCAGGCCAACCCTTCGCCACTTTGGGCTCTGAAAATACTACAATATTCTCCTATTTTTTCTTCTGAAACAATTTCCTCTGAACTCACAAGTCCATGCCATGTGTCTCCCTATATCTGACGGTCCAACTAAGCTTCGGGTTTCGCAACTTCACAAAACTTCAGTCATTCTACACTTACTTCCTCTAGCCTCTAACCTTCGGACTCCTTAATCTTTTTCCACGTGTCTCCTCATAGCCAATGGTCGATATTTTCCTCACGAGTTCGCGATTTTGGTGATCCCACCTATCTAACACTTCAAGTTGTTCTGAACTCTGAAATGGTGAAATGTCTCGAGACTTGTCTTTGTATACTTCCTCCCAGATCTGAAAGTCAGGAATGATCCCAATCCCTCCTGGACCGATCTCTCTTTGCTAAATCAAAGAAACCTAAAAGGACTATTTCCTTAGATGATTTCTCACCCTTCTTCCTCCTAAGCTTGTTCTTCCTGAACTCTTGTCTTCCTAGAATAGTCCTTCGACACTTAGTCGAATTTCGGCATGTGCACACTTTGCAATAGGTTCTCCTCTAAAATCCAACCACTCTGTGGAAAATTTCAGCTACTCCTCCTGAGCTCTAAGTCAAAACTCAATCACACACTCCTTGCAGAAAAATCCCTTCAAGCTATCTCTCCATAATTGTCTAAGTCAGAATGGACTCTGTCACGCACACCTTGCGGACATTATGCACTCCTTGCACACATAAGTTCATGTTATCCTTTTTGAGTTGTGATTCGAGATAGACTCTATCAACGCACTCCTTATAGACACTATGCACACTTTCACTTGCTCGTAGAAGAGAAACAATTGAAACTTATTTAAAATCTCACATATTCATACATCTAGCCATGTAAATGCATGCATAAATACAAGAACAAGAAATAACAGAGAATTGAAAGTAAACATAAACTCTACCATTCATTCATTCATATAGACACATCAACACCATACATTTGGGACAATGCTCCTCTATTATATTCATTCAACTAAAAATTACATATGTTCAAACATTGCTTCTCGGTAGCTCTCAACTCTTGGATACAATGGTGATAACTCTCGATAACTACAAGAAAAAATATTGGGAAACTATACAAAGATGTATACAAGAGGGCTCTCTGAGTTCTTCCCTCCAACGATTCTAGATCTATCCTATCGAATTAAAATATATCAACTAGTAATATTTATTACAACAAATATTTGTGACAGGTAGATCAGATCGAGCACATCGAATCTGTACTGCACTCAACTACATTAAAATAAATACGTTCTCTAATTCCTTCATGAAATTATCCATCTCAACAACATTTAATATACTCTTTAATTACAATCTCCTTTCAAAAGATTTGCGTGATACACATTCTTTAAAATTTTAAATTTCTTCAAAATGTGTGATAATGTGTCTAGTTGTCCTCCGCTTGTGCTTTGCTAGCGATGCTCCTACATCATACTCCTCTGGCTGAAAAATTCATGGAGTCCTATACATGAGCTCCTACACTGACATTCCATGCTTCTGGATGTCCACTTCGTTCACCCAACTGACATCTTCTATTGTTCGTCCTTTCAATTTTACCAAATATTCAAAATACGTTTTCCTTCTGGTCTTCTTACCAATTCCTCGATTTATGATACGCTCCATCTGCGGCTTCTCTGCTACAGGAATCTTCTTTTTCCACTGGATCTTCCTCTGATCTTTGAGTCTTTTGGCTCCATCTTCCCTGTAAGGATACAGGTCTGAAATGTTGAATATGGGTGATATACCCACATCTTCTGGCAGCTCTATTTCATAAGCATTCTCACCAAATTTTCTTAGGATTTTGCACGGTCCTATCTTCTTCAACTTTAGTTTATTATATGATCCTATGGGGAATCTATCATTCCTAAGATGTGCTATAACTTGATCTCCAAATTCAAATTCAATTCTCCTCCTGTGTTGATCAACTCTGTGTTTATACTCATTGTTTCTCTTTTTCAACTGCTCTTTGATCTGAATATGAAGCTCCTGCATTTTTGCAGTGAAGCCTTCAGCTCCAGCGTTCCTAAATTTTCTTTGCTCCAGATATCATAAATTTGACACTCTCCTTGGATTCATTCCATACACTATCTGAAATGGAATTTTTCCGGTACTTCTATTCACTGAGTCATTATATGAAAACTCTGCTTGTGCTAGAATCTGACCCCACTAGCTATGATGTTCAATGACCAAACTCCTCAACAAATCCCCTAAACTTCAACTCACCACTTCAGTCTGTCCATATGTTTGAGAGTGGTATGTTGAACTAAAGGATAGTTATGTTCCCATCTTCTTCCACAAGTTTATTTAGAAATGACCAAAAAATTTGGTATCCTTGTCTGAAACAATACTCCTGGGCAATCCATGGAGTCTTACAACTTCTTTGAAAAACAAGTGAGCAATGTGTGTTGCATCACTAGTCTTCTAGCATGGGATAAAGTGTGTCATCTTTGAAAATATGTCTAATACCACAAATATGGAATCACTTCCTCTTTGTGTCATTGGAAATCCCAACACAAAATCCATGCTTATTGCATCCCAAAGCCTCTATGGAATAGGCAATGGTTGATACAACCCAATATTTTTCTTCTTTCGCTTTGCATAGAATTCTTTATCATATGTGGAGTATTTTATTTTAGCATCGCTCATCTTCTCACTGAAGTATGCAACCTGCCTATTATCTTGGCTTAATACCGCTCCAATTGCAACCCCATTTGCATCACATCTCACCGGAAATGTCTTTCTGAAATCTGATAATACCAGAATCGATTGTTCTGTTATCTTCTCCTTCAATATGTTGAAGCTCTTCTCAGACTTTTCTATTCATTTTAAAGACTTATGTCTCTTCTTCACTGTATCCATCATTTGTATACCAATCTCACTAAAATTTCTGATGAACTTCCGGTAAAAACTTGTTAATACATGGAAGCTTCTTACCTCAAATATACTCTTTGGTGATGTCCATTCTCTGATTGCTTTCACCTTCTCGGGACCCATCTTCAATTCATTCGAAGAGATCACAAAACCAAAATAAATGAGCTTTGTCTTCATGAAAGAGGATTTCTTTAAATTGATTAGCAACTTCTCTCTATGTAACCTCTTCATCACTAATGTTAAGTGTCTCAAATTCTCTTCTTGAGTTTTACTGAAGACCAATATATCATCCAGATATACGATCACAAAGTTGCCAATAAAATATTTCAACACTTCATTCATCCACCTCATAAAATTACTCGGGGCATTTGTTAATCCAAACAGCATAACAAACCATTCATACAATCCCTCATTTTTCTTGAAGGTTGTCTTCCACTCATCACCTTCTCTCATCTTTATCTAGTGATATCCACTTTTCAAATCTATTTTTGAAAAATAGTTCACTCCACTCAAGCAATCCATCAAATCATCCATCCTCGGCAATGGAAATTTGTATCTAATGGTGATCTTATTTATGTCCTTTGAGTCTGTACACATTCTCCATCCTCCATCCTTCTTCGGACTCAACATAGTTGGCACTGCGTATGGACTCAAGCTTTCTCTAACCAAACCTTTGTCCAACGGATCCTGAACCTGTCTTTTCACCTCCTCATTCTCTTGAGGTGTCAACCTGTACATTGCTTTGCTCGGCAGGATTGCTCCTGGTATCAAATCAATGTGATGGATGATACTCATGATAGGTGGAAATGAGCTTGGCAACTCATCCACGACTATGTCAGCAAAATTTTCCAAAAACTCTTGAATTTCCTTAGGCAAATCCTCCATAGAATTACTTGTAAGGATAACTTTTGGCTTCCTCACTACAGAAAAGTGCATCTCATGTTCCTTCTTAACTTCATTCAGGAGTTCCTTCCCACTCATGAGAAGTATGCTTGTGTTGGCTTCTTCCTTCACTTTCTTTTCTTCAATTGGAAGCAACATGTCTTTCCTACCATTATTCTCCAAGGTATAAGTATTTATTTTTCTGTCATGAATGACATTCTTATCATACTTCCATGGTCTTCCCAACAAAACATGACATACATACATGGGAATTACATCACATAGAATTTCATCTCTATATCCTCCTATCTTAAACTCAACCAGGCATTGTTTAGTGGATGTTACCTGATGACCCTTCT
>ML796367.1:293541-311647 GCA_009831015.1 Picea engelmannii
CAGAGAATTGGGGAGTTGGAGCTTCCCTCAGGTTGTAGCCTGAGAAACTAGGGGGTTGGAGCCTCCTTCTAGTTGCAGCTGGAAAACAAAGGAATTTGGTGCTTCCAATGAATGTAATTCTTCAAGACATATAAGAAAAATCAATACGTGTTTTTCTCTCAATTTGGGTTTCCACGTAAAACACTGGTGTATTGTGTATGTGTGTGATTGTTTATTTCTTACTGCTCATTATTGGATAATAATTCTACATTGATATAACATTTGAAGAAAATGGATTATAATTACACTATTATTGATTCACCCCCCCTCTTAGTAATTCAACGCAATCCTCCCACTGTCAATTATCACCTTGCATACTCTGTCCTTAGTATTTCAAGTTGTCCTGAACAAATTGTTCCTCTGCACATGCCTTTCAACTTCTAGCTTTGGATTTAAAAGAAATTTCTTCGTCATCAAAGATCTCCCATATTTTGTGCCTTTTGCCTCAACACCTCGCTTCTGCGCTTCCAAAATGTGAGCTTAACCTCATTCTTTCTTCTTCTCCAAACATTCCCAAGACATGTGTCCTACCCTTCCACTGGCATAACACTTTATCTCACCTCCTATACCTCTTATTTTTCCTCTAGGAAAAGAGTTTCTACCACCACACTTTCCTCCTCGGGAACTTCCTCCTCTCTCATAGTGACTATGTGGTTTCTCTATCTCACCTTTGGGCTTATGTGTCTTGTCATGTGTGACTCCTTTTCCTATGTTCAAGCTTCTACTTATGTTTTGTTGACTCTACTTCCTGGCCAACTTCTCCTTTTCTTTCAGCACAATCTAATACACATCCACTACTGTCCTTACTTTCATCATTTTGATTTCGTCCTGGATTTCATATCTCAGGTCGTTGATGTACCTGGAAAATTTTTCCTCATCTCTCTCTTTTTGTCCAGCCTTAATGTTCAATATGTAGTACTCCTCTTTGTACTCCTTCACAGTCATTCCTTTCTATCTTAGGTTTTGCAATCTCCTGAACAGATTTATCTGGTAGTCCTTGGGTATGAATTTCGCCTTTAGCTTGGCTACCATTTGATCCCAATTCTTGATCTTTTTTTTTCCTTTGCTTCTCATGTCAGCCTCCAGTTCATCCCACCATAGTGTTACATGTTATTTCAACCTGGTGACAGCATGTTTCACCTTTTTCTCCTCATCGACATCTTCATAGTCGAAATACTTGTCCATTGCTTGTATCCAATAAAGCAATTCTTCGACGTCTAAATTACCTTCATACATCGGAATGTCTATCTTCTCTCTAGCTCCCAACTTAACAACCACTTTCAGTAAGTGTTCTTCTGCAGCGTCCTCTGCCACATCTTCTTCAACTTCCAATTCTTCATTTTCTGCATCGCTGACATCTCCAGTATTAGGTGCTCTTCTTTTTTTTGTTTCCATGGCATTCATCCTTCCATGCAATTCTTTCATCTCTCTTTCCATAGCTTTGTTTTCTACGGGTGAATCTACACGTCTCCTAGGTGGCATTGTACTGATGTATCTGATACCACTCTTTGATATCAGCCTACTTCTCTATCTCCTTTACCTACAGAAGTCAATTATGTATCTTCTATGATATCACTATTGGCACAACCCCCTTCCTCTCTCCTGGGGATCCTGCGACCTCCTGGTATTGGATCTTCAACTCTCTGAACCGAACTAGTTCTTCGGGCCTTTAACAGACCCTGAGTAATCTATACACTCATGCAGGTCCCCTTGATGTTGTGTGTAAGTTCAGACCACTTACAACTCTGCTCTCCGACGCTTTGCGACACCGATTTGTGAGTACTAGTCTTCCACTAAACTATATCTCTGCTATGTGACCACAGGATATGACCTCGGGCCAACCCTTCGCCACTTCGGGCTCCAAAAATACTGCAATATCCTCCTCATTTTTCTTCCAAAACAACTTCCTCTGAACTCACGAGTCTCCACCACGTGCCTCCCTATATCTGATAGTCTAGCTAATATTTGGGTTCCATGACTTCGCGAAACTTCACTCATTCCACACTTACTTCCTCCAGACCTTTAACCTCTGGACTCCTTAATCTTCTGCCACGTGTCTCCTCGCAGCCATCGGTTGAGATTCGCCTCGCGAGTTCACGACTTTGACGATCCCACCTCTCCAACACTTCAAGTTGTTCCGAACTCTGAAATGTCAAAATGTCTCACGACTTGCCTCCGTATACTTCCTCCCGGATCTGACGGTCAGAAATGATACCAATCCCTCCTGGACAAATCTCACTTTGCTAAATCGAAGAAACCTCAAAGGAATCTTTCCTTATAGGATTTCTCATCGTTCTTCCTCCTCGGCTTGTTCTTTTTGAGATCTTGTCTTCCTACAATACTCCTTTGACACTTAGTGGAATTTCGGCCTGTGCACGCTTCGCAATAGGTTCTCCTCTAAAATCCAACCACTCTATGGAGAATTTTAGCTACTCCTCCTGAGCTCTAAGTCAAAAATCAGTCACACACTCCTTGTAGACAACTCCCTTCAAGCTATCTCTCCAGAACTGTCTGAGTCCGAATGGACTCTGTCACACACACCTTGCGGACACTATGCACTCCTTGCACACATAATTTCATGTTATCCCTTATGAGTTGTGAGTCGAGATAGACTCTGTCAACGTACTCCTTGCGGACACTATGCACATTTGCACTTTCTCGTAGAAGAGAAACAATTGAAACTTATTTAAAATCTCGCAGATTCATACATCTATCCATGTAAATGCATGTATAAATACAAGAACAAGAAATAACAAAGAATTGGAAGTAAACATAAACTCTATCATTCATCCATTCAGATAGATGCATCAAAACCATACATTTGGGACAATGCTTCTCTATTATATTCATTCAACTGAAAATTACATATGTTCAAACACTGCTTCTCGGTAGCTCTCAGCTCTCAACTACAATGGCGATAACTCTTGACAACTACAGTGTCAACAACAACTACTGGGAAACAATACAAATATTTATACAAGAGGGCTCTCTGAGTTCTTCCCTCCAACGAATCTAAAGCTATCCTATTGAATTAAAAGCTATCAACTACTAATATTTATTACAATAAATATATGTGACAGACAGATCAGATCGAGCACATTGAATTTGTATTGCACTCAGCTACATTAAAATAAAATACATTCTCTGATGCCTTCATGAACTTATCCAACTCTACAACATTTAAGATACTCTTTAATTACAATCTCCTTTCAAAATATTTGAATGATATGCATTCTTCAAAATTTTAAATTTCTTCAAAATGTGCGCTAGTGCGTCTAGATGTCCTCCGCTTATGCTTTGTTGGTGATGCTCCTACATCAAAATCTCATTCAAGTATTCCATTTTAGTCTTTCTATAGTCTCGTACATGTTGATATGTCTGTTTATTTATTTATTTATTATAACCTTGTATTATCTGATGATTTTTGTAGGTCTTCACAATGGAAATGAAACTAACTAGCCTATGTGTGATGTGGATGTACAATCTCCTACTCCTTCCTCGTCCATCTCATGGACCTAGGTAGTTAGTACTCATTTTTCCATTTTAGTTAGTGTGTGTGCACAATTGTCAAAGATTCATGTGTATTTCAACCCTTTACTAAAATCTGGGCACAAATTACCCTAGTATGCATTCTTTATGGTTAAAAACCAATCCACAGTGTTGTAACTTGTAAATTGTAAATTAACAACACCATACATGAATTTTTCTTCCTAAGGCATGCATTTCTCATCATGCTCTATTTTCATGCATTTTTATGATTTTTTTCCTTTATGCACTTTTTTTGCATTTACAAGGCAAATTTTAGCCTTTACGCACACTGGAGGCTTTTAGATTTCAAATTGCACAACTAAAGTATGGATAGATGTAAAATTATAAAATCCAAACTCCACAATTTGAACCACTCAATTTGGAGGTCATATGAGTCTTGTGCATGCATTTTACAGTAAGACAAATTTACCCTCCATTTTACAGAAGGTATTGAATCTCGGTTCAAGGTAGAAGTCCTTATTCTTTTTAAAATTCACTCTAGATGAAATATATGATTTCCAATGTTACTAACTTCACCCCAAATATGATTTCCATTAGGTCAATTTCTACTGCTTTGCTCTCTCAGTTTACAAGGTAGACTTTACCTCTTTTACACAACAACCACTTGTGTCTTTGGAAATGAAATAAAAATATGTATACATGTGCAAAATTATCTAAGAAACCCTCAAAAACTTGAATAATTCAAATTGCGGGTGTGTAAAGACCTAGGCATGCATTTTTTTGAAGCATGACATGCATTTATGCACAAGGGTATAAATTAAAGTTTAAAAGAAAAACAACTATTTTTCTCATTTAGGTATTCCATTTTAGTCTTTCTAGAGTCTTGTACATGTTGATATGTGTGTTTATTCATTTATTTATTATAACATTGTATTCTCTGATGATTTCTACAGGTCTTCACAATGAAAATGAAACTAACTAGCCTGTGTGTGATGTGGTTGTACAATCTCCTTCTCCTACCTCATCCAACTCATGGACCCAGGTAGTTAGTACTCATTTTTCCATTTTAGTTAGTGTGTGTGCACAGTTGCCAAATATTAATGTGTATTTCAACCCTTTACTAAAATATGGGCACAAATCACGCTAGTATGCATTCTTTAGGGTTTACAACCAATCCATAGTGTTGTAACTTGTAACTTATAAATTATTAACACCATACATGCATTTTTCTTCCTTGGGTGTGCATTTCTCATCATGCCCTGTTTTCATGCATTTTTATGCATTTTTTTTGCATTTGCAAGGAAACTTTTATCCTTTACGCACACTAGAGAGTTTTATGTTTCAAGATATACAAGTATGAATATATGTAGAATGATAAAATTCAAACTCCACAATCTGAACCACTCAATTTGGAGGTCATATAAGTCTTACGCGTGCATTTTACACTAAGACAAATTTACCCTCCAATTTTCAAAAGGTCTTGAATTGTAGTTCAAGGTAGAAGTCCTTAGTCTTTTTAAAATGAACTCCTGATGAAATATATGGATTTAAAAAGTTATTAACTTCACCCCAAATCTTAGATCACTAAATTCGGAGTTGTATAGAAGCACGAGTGTGCATTTCCATTAAGTCAATTTCCACTTTTTTGGTCTCTCAATTTACAAGGTAGCCTTTGCTTCTTTTACACAACAACCACTTTTATGTTTGGAAATGAAAACATATATATGTAGACATGTATAAAATGATCTAAGACACCCTCAAAAACTTGAATCATTCAAATTGCAGGTATGTAAAGACCTAGGCATGCATTTTTTGGAAGTATGGTGTCCATTTCTGCACAAGGGCATAAATTAAAGTTTTAAAACAAAAGAAGTATTTTTTTCATTCAAGGATCCCATTTTAGTCTTTATAGAGTCTCGTACATGTTGATATGTCTGTTTATTCATTTATTTATTATAACCTTGTATTCTCTGATGATTTCTGCAGGTCTTCGTAATGGAAATGCAACTAACTAGCATATGTGTGATGTGGTTGTAAGCTCATGATGTTGCCTCATCCAGCTCATGGACCCACATAGTTAGTACTAATTTTTCTATTTTAGTTAGTGTGTGTGCACAATTTCCAAATATTCATGTGTATTTCAACCCTTTACTAAAATATGGGCACAAATCACCCTAGTATGCATTCTTTGGGGTTTACAACCAATACACAGTCATGTAACTTGTAACTTGTAAATTAAAAACACCACACATGTATTTTTCATCATGCCATGTTTTCATGAACTTTTATGCATTTTTCTCTTTATGTATTTTTTTTGCATTTACAAGGCAACTTTTAGCCTTTACGCACAATAGAGGGTTTTAGGTTTCAAATTGCACAACTAAAGTATGAATATATGTAAAATGATAAAATCCAAACTCCGCAATTTGAACCACTCAATTTGGAGGTCATGTGAGTCTTAGGCATGCATTTTACACTAAGACGTATTTACCCTCCATTTTACAAAAGGTCTTGAATCTCAGTTCAAGGTAGAAGTCCTTCGTCTTTTTAAAATGCACTCCGAATGAAATATATGGATTTCCAGTGTTATTAAATTCACCCCAAATCTAAGATCACTAAATTTCGAGCTATATAGAAGCACATACGTGCATTTCCATAAGGTTAATTTCTACTTTTTTGGTCTCTCAATTTACAAGGTAGACTTTGCCTCTTTTACACAACAACCACTTTTGTGTTTGGAAATGAAAATATGAATATGTAGACATGTGTAAAATGATCTAAGACACCCTCAAAAACTTGAATCATTCAAATTGCAGGTGTGTAAATACCTAGGCGTGCATTTCTTGGAAGTCTGGTGTGCATTTCTACACAAGGGAGTAAATTAAAATTTAAAAGAAAAACAAGTGATGCAGGAGCATCATAGCAGCAAGCGAGCGCGAAGGCGGAAGACAGCTAGGATGAACGCCATCACATTTTGGCACATGTCAAAAACATTTTGAAATGTTTTTGAAAGTTTGGATGCGCAGATATTAATGAAATAGTTAAGAAGGCGTACTTTCATATTGTAAACAGATCTTGAGCGACCCGCTCTCATCTGTAGGAGGTAGAGGCATTTATGCATAGTTAATGAAAGTAGGTAGATTTAAAATTCTAGATTAGACAGTTTTAGGAGCTGGAGGGAAAATGACTATAGACACCCTCATTCTTTGTATCATAGTATCAGTTAGAGATTGTATGATTAAGCACATTAGCATAGAGAAGAAGTAGAGAGTTGTAGAGAAGAGCCCATGTACAGAAGTTCTGAATTAATATATGAAGCTTTGATTCAGACTCATGGTGTTATAATGATTTTTGTGTATACATGTTGAATGTTATGCTTATGGTTGTTTTACACTTTCTGTTGTGCATTTGTTGTTATGATATGTATGTATGATTTCATGTTAAGTGTTTGAAGTCTAAGAGAGTAAGGGAATGAGTTTCAATTGTTTCTCTTCCTGAGTGAGAGAAGTTCCTGCAAGGAGTGCAGTGAAGTGTCCTCAAGGAGTGCGTTGACAGGGTTCAGAGTTTATCTCTGAAAGCTCAGGAGGGATACCGTTGTTCTCAATTCCAGTAGAAGTGTAGGACAAGCACAGAAGTCGTGCAAGGTGTGCACAGGCTGGCCGAGACCTTAGAACTTATCAAGCTAAGGTTGAGTGATTGAAGGAATGTTGTTGCAGAGTTGCACAGGGTCAGAAGGTTCAAATAATTGGGAGTAATTGAACGAGTTGTCACAAGGAGTGCGTGCAGGAGACTTCTGAAGACTCAAAGTCACAAGGAAGCTCAGGAGGAATAGTGTTTTCGAAAATATTCAAAGACAGTTCAGGAAGGTTGATCCCTTCGAAGTATTCAAGGAGAGAAATCGGACGGTTGGAATTCTATGAGGAGAAACCCCGAAATAGCGAGGACCGTAGGATCAAGGAAAGTTGCAGGGGAGTGAAGAGTTGGACAGATCTATCCTCTAAAAGGAAGAGTCAACATGGATCGTTGATCGTGACCTATTTAGGTCGTCAGATCATTTCAGGGATTCGAAGTTTGGGATTCCGAAGTGTAAGCCAAAATCCTTGGTTGATCAAGTTCCCAAAACGCAAAAAGAGTTTTCGTGTAAAGGCAAAGTGTGACAAGTTCTGAGGACAAGTGATTGGGACTCAGCGGGGAGGAAAGTCTGATATCAGAAATTGCAGCAGAATATTTGTCGGCATTTCAGAAATCGGGTTTTCGGCATTCTCGTTGATAAGGAGTAGATCACTCCACATCAGAAGCTCCGATGTCATGAAACGTGAAGAAGTTGTGAAGGAGAGTTTCGGCATTTTGGTATTTTGGGATCCGGGATCTCGAGGAGACAGAAATTTGGAATCGTGAGTTTCAAACTCCCGATTCGCAAAATCTTGGGAGAGGAAAACCATTTCAGCAATTTGGAATTTTGGGTTCCAGAAGGTACAGGATACAGAGAGTTCAAGAACAAGCCTTACAAACTCCTGGTACGCGAAATCGTGCGAACCGTTGGATCAAGGGGAAGAACCATAGCCGTTGATTTTCCTTATAAGTGGAACACTAGTGTTTTGGTGTTTCGAGATTCGGCATATCAGGAACCCTGTTGACAAAGGAACCAAACATACTGAAAGGAAATATCGAAGTTGCGAAGTATAATAGGGTTGAGGGTGGACTTTTCGGGATTTTGATAATTCGGGTTTCGGGACTCCGGGAGTCAAGAGGTAGATTTGCACGTCATCGCAACTCCTAAAATCGAGAAGAGAAAAAAGTCGAAATCAGTGGTGACAAGGTTCCATCTTTTAGTATTTCGGGTTTCGGAGGTCGAAGAGGTAAAGCACTCGACCACGGGATTCGCAAAATCGCGAAATCTGATATCCCAAAAGGAAAAGAGAAAATTCCCAATGTCAGTTGGGTGTTGATCGGGGAGTTCATGCCGCTGAATGATCACACGGGCATAACTCAAAAGGGCCTTTGAATTATACCTAGAAAGGGTGAGTGAATACTTTCCCGAGAGGAATTAAAAGGAGTCAATCAGACTCTTAGGGGCCGAAGTTGAAAGATCCTGTGCGGACTTCGATCTGAGGGTTCAGGGGTCTGCGCTAGTTGTGGTATCAGAGCTTAGAAATATTTATTTTCTTTCTGTAGCAGGGAAAAGAGGAATTTTACAGCCATGCCACTGAGAAGAAGAGACAGGCAAATACCTAATCCACCATAGGAAAGGGAAATTCCAAGAAGAAGAGACCGACAATTACCAGATCTGGCAAGGGAAAGAGAGATGCGTGAACTACGTGCCAGGCTTGATGCCATGGAAACAACACAGAGGCGCACAGTTGAAGCTGGGGATATCAGCAAATCAGAAAGTGAAAACGAAGGTGGGAACGAGGAAGTTGCAGCTGAAGACGCAGCAGAAGAATGCCTATTTAGGGTTGTTGCAAGGATAGGTGCTAGAGAAAAAATGGACATTCCAGTATATGAAGGAAACTTGGATGTTGAAGAGCTTCTAGATTGGATTAGAGCTCTAGATAAGTATTTTGACTATGAAGATGTTGAGGAAGACAAGAAGGTCAAACATGTTGTCACAAGACTTAAAGGACATGCAGCATTATGGTGGGATGAACTACAAGCTGACATGTGTTGCAAAGGCAAGCAGAAAATCAAAAGCTGGGATAGAATGGTTGCAAAGATGAAAGCCAAATTCATGCCCAAGGATTATCAGATTAGTCTGTTTCAGAAAATGCAGAATTTGAGACATAAGTTGATGACAATGAAAGAATACACTGAAGAGTTCTACAAGATAAACATCAGGGCAGGTCATCAGGAAAGTGATGATGAAAAGGTTGCCAAGTACATGAATGGTCTGCGATATGACATTCAGGATGAGATGAGCATGATGACCCTTAGGAATGTGGAGGATTCTTATCAGATGGATCTGAAAGCTGAAGAGAAGTTGAACTGAAAGTAAGGTCAAAGAGGCCGAGGCAGAAGTCAAGCCATAGGCAAAACAATTGCCCGCGACAAGAATCAAAAACCTAAAGAAGAGTGGAAGAAACCTCAAACTCAACCTGAGAGAGTTGGAAACTCATAGAGAGGACAGTATGGTGATAGAAACACTTTTCCTCGAACTAGAGGAAGAGGAAGAGGTAGAGGTGGAGAAATAAAATGCTTTACCTATGGAAAAAATGGACACAAATCCTATGAATGTCCAGATAAGAAGAAAGAAGGAGGTGAAACTCACATTTCCGAAGCTCAAGTTTGGAATGTTGTGGCAGAAGACGCTGAAGGCAGAAGATTCTTGATGATGAGAAAAGTTCTCTTAACGCCAGAGAAGGAGGTAGAGAACCCATCCGAAAGGAACAGACTTTTTTGGACTGCTTGCAAGACCAAATACAGGGCATGCAAAGTCATCATAAACAGTGGTAGCACAGACAATCTCATTTCTACAAAGATGGTAGAAAAGTTGGAGCTGGAGACTATTGAACATCCAAGCCCATACAAAGTTTCATGGCTACAAAAAGGACATCAGGTAAATGTCACTAAACAATGTTTAGTTGAATTTAAAATAGGAGGATATAAGGATGAAATATTATGTGATGTCATTCTGATGGATGTTTGTCATCTATTGTTGGGTAGACCATGGCAATATGACAGGAATGTGATTCATAATGGGAGAAAGAACGCATACACCCTGGAGAAGAATGGGAGAACTCACATGTTGTTGCTGATTAAGGATAAAGAAGTGAAACTTGAGGTAAGCAACATTGTACTTCTCATGAGTGGGAATGAACTTCTTACAGAGGTTAAGAATAAGGAAGATACACAATTCATTTTGGTTAGGAAGCCTAAAATTGTTTTAACCAGTACAAGAGTGGATGATTTACCAGAGGAAATCCATAAGTTGTTGGAAGAGTTTGTTGATATAGTAATGGACGAACCACCTCATTCGTTGCCACCGATCAGAAGTATAAGTCATCACATTGATCTTATACCTGGAGCTAGCTTACCAAACAAAGAAGCAAACAGATTGACGTCGCAGGAGAATGAAGAGGTCAAGAGACAAATCCAGGATTTAATGGACAAGGGATTGGTTAGAGAAAGCTTGAGTCCATGCATTGTTCCAACAGTGCTCAGCCCAAAGAAAGATGGAGGTTGGAGGATTTGTACAGACTCAAGAGCGATCAATAATATTACCATCAGATATAGATTTCCTTTGCCAAGGATGGATGATTTGATGGATTGCTTGAGTGGAGCAGAAAAAATTTCAAAGATTGATTTGAAAAGAAGTTATCATCAAATCCATATGAGAGAAGGTGATGAATGGAAGACAGCATTCAAGACAAATGAAGGGTTGTATGAATGGCTTGTTATGCCATTTGTCTTAACAAATACACCTAGTACTTTCATGAGGTTGATGAATGAAGTCCTGAAGAATTTCATAGGAAAATTTGTCATCATATATCTTGACGATATATTGATTTACAGTGGAACAGAAACAGATCACTTGAAGCATTTGGCTACAGTGATGAGGAGATTACAGCAAGAGAAGTTGCTGATAAATATGAAGAAATCATCATTCATGAAGATAGAGCTCATTTATTTGGGGTTTGTTATCTCTGCAGATAAGCTGAAAATGGATCCAGATAAAGTGGAGGTGATTAAGAATTGGCCATCGCCAAAGAGTATATTTGAGGTTAGAAACTTCCATGGATTAGCTAGTTTCTACAGGAAATTTATCAGAAATTTCAGTGGAATTAGCGCACCGATGATGAACATGGTGAAGAAAAGACATAAATATTTTCATTGGACAGAGGAAGCAGAAAAAAGTTTCAATTTGTTGAAAAGGAAGATTATTGAACAACCAATTTTGGTGTTGCCAGATTTCAACAAGACATTTCAGGTCAAATGTGACGCAAGTGGATTTTCCATAGGAGTGGTCTTAAGCCAAGATGATAGATCGATCGCATACTTCAATGAGAAACTGAATGAAGAGAAAGTGAAGTACTCCACATATGACAAAGAATTTTATGCAGTCATACAGGCACTGAAGAAATGGAGGCACTATTTGGTTCCTAAAGAGTTTGTTTTGTACAGTGATAATCATGCCTTACAATTCATAACTCAACAGGAGAAGTTGAACCAAAGACATGTTAAATGGGTTGAATGCATGCAGAATTTTACTTTTGTAATTAAACATATTTCTGGAACTGCTAACAAAGTTGTTGATGCTTTGAGCAGGAAATGTTTGCTTATGCAGGAGTTCAGAGTCAAAACATTGGGTTTTGATAATCTCAAGGACATGTACAGAGATGATCCAGATTTCAAAGAGGCGTATGAGGCATCTGAGAATCCAATTATTAGGGACAAAAGTCAATGGACTGAATATATGATCCAGGATGGATTATTATTCAAAGGAAATCAATTATGTATTCCAAAATGTTCCATGAGGGAGAATTTGTTGAAATAAAAACACAATGGAGGATTGGCCGAACATTTCGGTCATGAAAAAATGTTCTCGAAATTAAATGGCTCATATTTTTTGCCAGGGATGAGGACTGATGTCAAAATATTTGTGGACAGATGCAGAATTTGTCAGCACACAAAAGGAAGAAAGCAGAATACAGGGTTGTATCAGCCATTACCCATACCTGAGAGGTTGTGGGATGCAATGAGAATGGATTTTGTATTAGGGTTTCCAAGGACACAAAGAGGATTTGATTCAATCTTTGTGGTGGTAGACAGATTTTCAAAGATGGCACATTTCATACCATGTCAGAAAACCAGCGACCCAACTCATATTGCGAACCTGTTTTTCAAGGAAGTTGTCAGACTTCACGGCTTACCTAGAAGTATAGTTTCAGATCGAGACACCAAGTTCGTGGGACATTTCTGGAGGACTTTATGGAAGAAGCTGGGGAAAAATTTTTCATTTATCTCATATTATCATCCTCAGACGGATGGGAAAACAGAAGTTGTAAACAGAAGCTTGGTAGATTTGCTAAGGAGCCTAGTGACTGGACACCACAGTCAGTGGGATCGCATTCTGCCACAGGCGAAATTTGGTTACAATCATTCATTCAATAGAAGCACAAGGCAGAGTCCATTCCAAATTATGTATGGAATGTAGCCAAGAGGAGTTTCTGAATTGAAAGATTTGGAACAAACTGAATTCAGGAGTGCTAGTGCAGAGGATTTTGTAGAGGCAATGAAGGAACTTCATAACCAAGTGAAGGAGCAATTGTAGAATTTGAATCAAGAATACAAGTGCAGAGTAGATCAACATAGGCGAGAACTTCAATTTGAAGTTGGTGATCTGATTCTTTCACACCTGAGGAAAGAAAGGCTCCCAAGGGGAACATATAACAAACTGAAAATGAAGAAGATTGGACCATGCAAGATCGTGAAGAAATTTGGGGCAAACGCATATGAGATTGAATTACCCGATGGGATCAGAATTTCATCGATATTCAACATCTCAAATTTGTACCCTTATAGAGCTGAAGAAGCAGGAGAAGATAGTGAATAGACAAAGGTTCAATGGACTAAACAAATTCATGTAGTTGAAAATCCACAGATGGAAAGTATACTTGACAAGAGAGTCAGCAAGAGGACCAGGAGAAAAGAGTATTTTGAATACTTGGTCAAATGGAAGGGACATCCAGTTGAAGATGCCAGCTGGGAGAATGAAGCATAAATTTAGAAGCATGGACAGACCGTGCAAGAGCTCATGAACAAAATTCCATGAAAATTTTCAAGCGAGGGAGTATGATGTAGGAGCATCACAGCAGCAAGCGAGCGCAAAGGCGGAAGACAGTTGGGATGAACGCAATCACATTTTGGCACATGTCAAAAACGTTTTGAAATTTTTTTGAAAGTTCCCAATGTCAGTTGGGTGTTGATCAGGGAGCTCATGCCGGTGAATGATCACACGGGCATAACTCAGAAGGTACTGTGAATTATACCCAGAAAGGGTGAGTGAATAGTTTCCCGAGAGGAATTAAAAGGGGTCAATTAGACTCTTAGGGGGCAAAGTTGAAACATGTTGTGCGGACTCCAGTCTGAGGGTTCAGGGGTCTGTGCAAACAATTATTTTTCTCATTCAAGTATTCCATTTTAGTCTTTATATATTTGTGTACATGTTGATATGTATGTTTATCCATTTATTTATTATAACCTTGTATTCTCTGATGGTTTATTATAACCTGGGTCTTCATAATGGAAATGCAACTAACTAGCCTATTTGTGATGTGGTTGTACAAGCTCTTGCTCTTGCCTCATCCAACACATGGACCTAGGTAGTTGGTACTCATTTTACCATTTTAGTTAGTGTGTGTGCACAATTGCTAAGGATTCATGTGTATTTCAACCCTTTACTAAAATCTAGGCACAAATCACCCTAGTATGCATTTTTTAGGGTTTACAGCCAATACACAGTCATGTAACTTGTAACTTTTAAATTAACAACACCATACATGCATTTTTTCCCAGGGTGTGCATTTCTCAGCATGCTATGTTTTCATGAATTTTTATGTATTTTTCCCTTTATGCATTTTTTTTCATTTATAAGGCAACTTTTAGCCTTTACGCACACTAAAGTGTTTTAGGTTCAAATTGCACAACTAAAGTATGAATAGATGTAAAATGATAAAATCCAAACTCCACAATTTGAACCATTCAATTTGGAGGTCATATGAGTCTTAGGCATGCATTTTACAATAAGACGGATTTACCCTCCATTTTACAAAAGGTCTTGAATCTCGGTTCAAGGTAGAATTCTTTAGTCCTTTTAAAATGAACTTCGGATGAAATATATGGAATTAAAATGTTATTAAATTCACCCCAAATCTTAGATCACTAAATTTGGAGATATATAGAAGCATGGATGTGCATTTCCATTAGGTCAATTTCTATTGTTTTGGTCTCTCAATTTACAAGGTAGATTGTGCCTCTTTTACACAACAACCACTTTTATGTTTGCAAATAAAAATATAAATATGTATACAAGTGTAAAATTATCTAAGACACCCTCATAAAATTGAATCAATCAAATTGCAGGTGTGTAAAGACCTAGGCGCACATTTTTTTGAAGCCTAGCGTTCATTTCTGCACAAGGGCATAAATTAAAGTTTAAAATAAAAACGAGTATTTTACTCATTTAGGTATTCCATTTTAATTTTTCTACAGTCTCAGATAAGCATATGAAAAAGGGATACAGTTTAATTAAAGGAAAAATGGAAGTTAATAGTGAATTAATGACCAATCTCATACCATGACGATTATGATGCAACATGGAAAAGGCTATTTCACTGGGAAAGGTGGTGCGGTCTTGTCAACCCTCTCAACATTAAAGCCCAATTATGTGAAAAATTCCCCAGGCATGTGAGAAGTGCAGTTATTTGTGAACCCGAGAATGAGAGATTCAATAGGTTCAATGTTCTGGTCCTGGAGGCTCGACCTTCATTGTTGGTCTGATTCAAGTAGAGTTTTTTCTTCAGATCAGGCTCCCATCTTCGTCCATTGATATCCAATCTCTAGGTACTCACTGGATTTTCATGAGAATTTTATCACAACTCTTATCAATAAGTTATTTGACATTGACAACATTAGGTTTCTTAGTATAAATTGTTTTGAGTTTTTAGAGATTTCTGAAGCCCTTTTCGATTCTTTCATTTCCCCTTCTCAACCTCTATTATCATTTTCATGTTTTAGGTTTGACGTGTCTAGTTTATTTAGCACCTACCCTCTTCCTTGTTTCTGTCTCCCTCTCTGGTTTCCCTGTCTTCTCATCCTTCGTGATTTCCCCCCAAATCTTAAGTCCCTTCCCCTTCTCCCTGATTTTCCTCCGGGAGGTGTTTCTAATCCCTTTTTCCTAGACCCTTCAAGTTTTTCTTGGTATTGCTTGTCTAATTCTCACATCCCCTCTCATTTTTGTGGCTTTCTCGGATTTGATTCGTGGAGCTTTCAAGCCTCAATTTTAATCATTTCGGGTATCCCCCTGTTTGTTAATATTTTTGAGCATTTCTATCATTGTGTTCTAATCATTAAGATCAGAGACAACAACATAACAAGTTGGGGCATTTCTATAATAATGGACCCATTTTGGAATGTGGTCAAAGGGTATCTGGAGTGCTTTGAAGAAATTTTGGAAGTAATACATGCGCAATATGGCGATAATGCAGGAATAATTAGTAATATGGAAAGAATTGTGTCCCTTATTCTTACCAGAACTGAAATAATCATTCATAAAAGACAAAAAAAACTGCATTAGAACAAACAATGTTAATGCTCATCCAAAAAACAGGGAAGTTAGAACAAGAATTAAGACATCTACCTGAATGAGAGATTGAAAGACAAAGAATTCAGGAACTGGAAACAATAGTTACAACACTTTTGCAAAGACTAAACATGGTTGAACAAGATCAAAATTATTTCAGAGAAAGAACTGCTCCTCAGGGACTCAGATCGATCAATCAGATGAAGCACGGGGAGGACATGAAGTAGTTCCCATGGAAATAGAAGAAAATACTCAAAGAACAAATGGAAGACAGGATGGGTAGCATTTTCATATAGTGTAATAAAGTTTATTATATGCATATTATTGTTAGGAAAACATATAATAGTATATGGATGCTTCATTTCCTGAAATTATAAGTTTCTATATGTTTTATATATCAGACGGTTCATAGAGTGGTTCTCTATTTTATTTTTTTATTTTTATTTTTTGTGCTAG
This sequence comes from Picea engelmannii, assembly GCA_009831015.1. Classification (NCBI taxonomy): domain Eukaryota; kingdom Viridiplantae; phylum Streptophyta; class Pinopsida; order Pinales; family Pinaceae; genus Picea; species Picea engelmannii. The sequence goes on from ML796367.1 coordinate 309,824, forward strand.
AGGAATCGGCATCTTGGGTGGTCCTCATACTTGTGTGACAAGAGGTCGATTCTCATCTGTTGCCAGTATAACCTACAGGTGCATCCACACAGCCCGCAAACATGGGGCACAAGTAAGTCGGGGTGAGAATTGAACTTGAGACCTCCTTTACATATTTCCTTCATTAACACGGCACTTTCCAGCTGGTGTACACCCCTACAGGCTGGTACTCTATTTCATTCAAGACTCTTTTTGTAAATTTTGACAGCTACTTTGCCTCAGGCATAACCATTTAATACAAAGTTCCTGTTAAAAAAAAACATTTAGAATGTTATTAAATTCACCCCAAAAATTAGATAACTAATTTTGGAGCTATATAGAAGCATAGGAGTGCATTTTCGTTACGTCACTTTCTACTATTTTGGTCTCTCAATTTACAAGGTAGAATTTGCACCTTTTACACAATAGCCACTTTTATGTTTGAAACAAAAATCTCACTACTACATATTGAAAAATTTGCGACGACCACTTGCGACAAAAGTACTCTTTCGTCACAACATGCAAGAGAAAAAGTTTTTTTTTTCTAAATCTACCCCGTGTTCGTCGCCATCTCGAAGCCTACAGTTTGACTGAACTGTAATGGTCAATGTTCGTCGCATAAGAGACGACCTTAGATTGGTCGTCGCATAAGCAACGATAGTTGACCATAATAATTTAGTCAAACATTGTCGTTGAAAATGACCTAAAATAAAAAAATATATATATTTTTAGGTCACTATCGTCGCAATTGCGACGATGGTGACCTAAAATTGGCCTATAAATATGAAGATGTTGCGACAATCTTGCTATAACAATGACGGTTCCAAAAGGGTATTTTTGTGTGGAAAAATGCCGCAGAATGTTGTTAGAGGTGGGGAAAAAAGTAAAGCGGGTGAAAAGTGTGATGGTAGATGTTATTTCCCTTGTAAAAAATCTTTCCTCGGACGTCCCATAAGAATTTTAATAGCAACAGCTACAAAACATTGTAGGAAATATGGTCACATTGATGACGGATCGAATGAATATCGTACCATGGTAATTAGCTATATATTTATTATCTTTTTTTATTTTGTCAATTTTATATAAAATTATATATATGTATATATATTGTTTGAATATTTGTTATAGTATACACTAATTTTGCATGATTGTTTGTAATTATAAAGTTAAAGTTTCCCTCTAACTTTCCACAGAATATTGCACCAAGTATTAGTAGAAATGATGTTGTACAAGCTGAGGAACATCATCATGACCAAGCAAATGAGGATCTCATGGAAGAAGATGATGGGACAAATCAAGTTAATGATCCCATGGAAGAAGATGATGGGACAAATCAAATGATCCAAGATTTGTTTTCCCAGCTAGATGAGGATGGGGAAAATGCTAGTATTTATGATGAACCTCTATTAGAAAAGGAAAATAAGCGACTTTATGAAGGATCAAGAGCAAATCTTCTCTCTGCTACATAGTTGTTGGTGAACTTAAAGGTTATGAATAATTTGTCAAACACTTGTATGACACGGATACTAAGGTATGTAATATGTTTCATCTCATACTGTACATAAATGTTGATTTTTTTATATTTTTTTTAGTGTTAATTAATGTGTAAAATAAGAATGCATTTTTTACGATTAATATTCTTACATTAACTATTTGTTTGTTGTGTTGTAGATTGTTAGGTGAATTTTTGTTACCATTGTCAAATATTTTACCTCGCACATATCAAGGTTTGCATGCCATTATGAAAGACATTGGAATGGATTATCAAACTATAGATACATGTCCTAATGACCATATTATATATTA
>ML796367.1:332055-344492 GCA_009831015.1 Picea engelmannii
TTTAGTTTATGTGATTCATCAGCAACATAATGATGTAAAACAGATACATGAAATACATTATGAGTTTTATGCAAGTGGGGTGGCAGTACGAGACGATAGGCAACAGGTCCAATTTTCTCTTGGACCCTAAATGGCCCTATAAATCGAGGTGACAACTTTGTCCCCTTCTCGAACCATATGGTACTCTTATTAGGCCTGATACGAATGAAAACCTGGTCTCCCACTTCATAATTTCAGTCGGTTTTGTGTGCATCTGCATAGCTTTTCTGCCTATCTTGTGCTTCCTTTAGTCTCTGCATGATCTGAATTACCTGTTCCTCCATTTCTTGAATCAATTTTGGCCCAACTGTTATTCGGTCTTCTAGTCTATCCCAACTCAATGGCATTCTACATGGCCTCCCATACAAAGCTTCGTATGGTGGCATTCCGATGGAACTATGATAATTGTTATTATAGGAAAACTCTACCAAAGGTAGGTACTTCTCCCACTGGGTTTGATTATCCATCACATACATCCTAAGCATGTCTTCCATGACTTGATTTACTCTCTCAGTTTGCCCATCTGTTTCAGGATGATAAGTTGTGCTTAAGTTCAACTGAGTCCCCAACGCTGACTGTAAACTTGTCCAGAATCTAGAAGTGAATCTGGAGTCCCTATCTGAAATAATCTTCTTTGGTATCCCGTGCAAACGGATAACCTCGCTTATGAACACTCGTGCCACATCAGTAACATCATAAGTATCTCTAACCGGAATAAAATGAGCACTCTTGGTTAACTTATCCACTATCACAAGAATGGCATTGTGTCTATGGGATGTGAGCAGAAACCCCACAACAAAATCCATAGAGCTGACTTCCCATTTGGACATAGGAACATCATGTGGTTGTAGGAGGCCTGTTGGGTGATGGTGGTTGGATTTCACCTGTTGACACTCTAGGCATCTGGCGACGAAATGGACTACATCGCGCTTCATGCCCACCCAGAAGAAGAGCTTCTTCATATCTACGTACATCTTCTTCACTCCTGGATGCACACAATAAAGTGATCTATGGGCTTCCTTCAGTATGATGCTTCGAATATCCCCATTCTCCGGGATGTACATCCTTCCTCGATATCTTAACAATCCGTCTGTTTCCAGATTACATCCTTCATATTTTGGGTCTATCCGCCTCCCGCTCTGGAGGTTTGAAGTAACCTTTAAATACCAACTGTCTCCTAGTAGTTGTGTCAACACATGTTCCCTCAGACTGACCTTTAAGGTTACCAAGGAGAAGATACGTGGTCTCCTACTCAAGGCATCTGCGACCACATTTTCCTTTCCCTTTATGTACGAAATACCAAAATCATACTCACTCATAAACTCACTCCATCGCCTTTTCCTGGCATTCAGATCTCTTTGAGTGAAGAGATGTTTTAAACTTTGATGGTCCGTTTTGAGTTCAAAGTTTCGCCCCACAAGATAGTGCCTCCAAAGTTTCAGAGCTAGCATTACATCTACCAACTCTAAATCATGAGTCGCGTATAACTCTTCGTGCTTCTTCAACTTTCTTGACGCATAAGCTATCACTCCTCCATCCTGCATTAGCATGGCCCCCAACCCTTGTTTTAAGGCATCCGTGCAGACCATAAAGTCCTTTTCCATATCTGGCACTCGTAGAATTGGCGCACTAGTTAGTAACCTCTTAAGCTTAATGAATGCACTATCACATTCTTCTGTCCATTCATACCCGACTCCCTTGCATTGCAAAGTGGTGATGGGTTTCGCTATTTTTGAGAATCCTTCCACAAATCTCCGGTAATAACCCGCTAGCCCCATGAAGCTTCTCACCTCATGGGCATTTTTCGTCACTGGCCATTCCATAATGGCCTTTACCTTTTCTGGGTCCACCGAGATTCCTTCACCGGAAATGATATGACCTAAATAGTGGATCTCTTTCTGGAAGAAGGAACACTTTGACAGCTTCCCATACAATTTTTTCTCTCTAAGGCAGGACAACACTATTCGCAAGTGTTCCTCGTGTTCTCTTTCATTTTTGGAATAGATGAGGATGTCATCTAGAAAAACTTGTACAAATCGATCTAATTACTTCCGGAATACGTCGTTCATGAGGCTCATGAATACTACTGGCGCATTGGTCAACTCGAAAGGTACCACAACAAACTCGTAATGTCCAAACCGAGTCCGAAAGGCAGTTTTTGGGATATCACCTTCCTTAATCCTTAACTGATGATATCCAGATCGCAAATCGATCTTTGAGAATACCGTTTCTCCTTTCATCTGATTGAAGAGGTCATCTATTCGCGGCATTGGGTACCTATTTTTCACTGTAGCACGGTTCAAGTCCCTGTAGTCTATACACAGTCGCAAGGATCCATCCTTCTTCTTTACAAAAATTACCGGTGCGCCCCAAGGCGAGACACTGGGCCTTACTAGCCCTAAGTCCAGTAAATCTTTCAACTGCATTTTCAATTCACAAAGTTCCAACGCCGTCATCCGGTACGGAGTCTTGGATATTGGTTCTGCACCAGGTTTTAGCTCAATTGTAAAATCAAGATCCCTCTCCGGAGGTAACCCTGGTAACTCGTTTGGAAAAACATCCTGAAATTCTGACAATACCGGGTACTGATCCAATGAGGGTCCCTTCCTTTCATTCACTGCTTCCACTACATACAATCGACACCCTTGTCTCAAGCATCGCTTGACCTTCATAGTTGATATAAAGCGTAATGACACTTTTCTCTGTACACCCTGGATCTCTACTAGTTTTCCTTCATCATCGACACAAAACACCCTCTTGGCGAAACAATCTACCAAAGCTCGATGAGCTACTAACCAATCCATACCAATGATTAGGTCATATTCCCCAAGGGCAGTGACGTATACTTTCAACCTGGTAGTGCACACTCCTAGGTATACTATGCAATTATCGACACTAGGTCCTACAGCTTGTTTTTCCCCCGAAGCCATCTCAACTTGTTTAAAGTCATCATGCTCGTAGGCTGCCAGCCCACTCTTTTCTAATGCAGATGGTGAAATAAAACTATCTGTTGCACCAAAATCAAACAAAATCTTAGTATTGACATGATTTAGCGTACCTGAGGATTCTACTACTATGGATTGATGTTCAGCCTGGCGGCTATTAACTGCTGCATAAATCTAGTGGCTGCTACTTTCTCTCCCCATCGGTGCCTTTCCTTCTCTATGCACGAACCCTGATTGTAACTTCGGGCAGTCACGCTGGTAATGGGGTCCCCCGCACCCCCAACAGGTAACACCAGATTGAACCTGTGCATTGTTATGTGTCTGTCTTTGAAATGAGTTCCTTCCCCTAGAACCTCTGCCCCTACTAGTTGTTCCCCGAGATGGTCGTGGACCTGTCTGCACCGTTGGTGAGGAACGAGATGCGGCACTACCTGCCATTGAAATCCCTGCAGCTACAGTCCTTGGCACGACCCTGTTACCATATGGTGGTGGCCTTGAGCCCCCTCCCCTAAGAAATGTCCTCGGGGTCTTTCCTACAAATCCAGGGCGATGCGGAAATGTCGATCTTGTACCCCCTGTTAAGTTCATGTATTCTTCCACGTAACGCGCATTTTCCACCGCCTCCACTACTAAAGACGGTTTCCACATCCGTACCATAGCTCTTATCCTTGGGTTCAATCCATAGACGAAGCGCTCTACCTGTCATTGGTCATTGTCCATATATGAAACATACTTGACCAGTTCCATAAACCTGATCTCATATTCTTCTACAGTCCTGTTTCCTTGTACTAAGGCATGAAATGCCCCTATCTGTTGCTCCTCGTAGTATGCTGGTAGATATTTCCTTCGAAACCTCTCCTCGAAAAGTTCCCAAGACACTGTGTTTGGGGTAAGGTGTAGTTGTCTTTCCAAGTTGCCCCACCAGTTCAAGGCATTGTCTCTTAACTGAAAAATTGTGATCTTGGCCTTTGAATTGGATGCATAGTCTCTTAAGGAAAAACACCTTGTCATGCCTTCCAACCATGCTTCCGCGCATTCACTGGCGTGACCTCCGGCAAACTCCGGAAGTTTGATCCTCTACAACTCTCGCGTGATGTATTCAGGTGGAAATTCTCCCCTTGAATTCCTTGATGCTTCTGGATTACCCATTCCAGACGGTGGGAGTTCCACTTCAGTCCCTGCTGGTTGGCGCCCCTTTAAAGTCTCGTTAATGGCTTCCAACGAGCGTAGTATGAGGGCTAGTTCGGGCGATGGTGGTGGTGGTGCCGGTGGTGTTGGTGGCGTTGGTGGCGTTGGTGGTGTTGGTGGTTCCCGTGACGACGCTCCCCTGCCTCGACCCCTTCGAGTCCTGGCCATCTTGTATGACTTAACCTGCATCACCCCAAATTTGTCCGCGTGAGTTCAAGGACGTTTCATATTGGTGCTACTTAAACTTAGAAACAGGGTTAGGTGTAAGTTTTCTTTACTTGTCTGTAAACAGACATTACTCCATTAGGGGATTGGCTAGGTTTGGGTTAGGATTAAGCGTCTAAGCTTGGTTAACATCGAACTTTAAGGTAGGTTAACCTTACACTTAAATAAAATAATTAATTTAAAATTATTATTACACTAATTTAACCCAAATTATCTTTATTTTAATTTAAACTAACTTGACCTTGTTTATATATAAATTATTTATACTAAATTATTTAAAATAAATTAAATAAAAAAAAATTAATACTTTAAATCATATATAAAAATAATTAAACGTACACACAAGGATTCGGGCACGCATGGGTTCCACGTGCTCGTCTGGCTTCCTCAAGCTTCCTCATATCTAACCCCATCATTTTACACCTATCATCTTTTCGACTCTCTACGTGTCCTTCCACTGCCTCCACTTTCTCATCCGCGGGGACTTTCCTCGTATCATTCTTTGTCCACCACAGATCTGCCTCTGCTCTATTCAGAGGTTTCCAGAATCTCCCTTGCCATGGCTCACATCCTTGCCATTGTTCTGAGCACCTTGCTAGTGCTGGGTATTGCTGTATCTTCTGCCAGATCATTTGCAGAAACGGAGTATATTGATATGGTCACTGATAAGATCCAGGACCTGAAGTCCAGTCTCTCTATAATATTGGGAACCAATCCCAAGTCTGTACAATTTGCGGAGTTCGCTCTTGGTATGGTAAGAGGCACGATTCAGTTCGCCAGCTTGTGCATAGCTTCAGTACCTTTGTGAAGAACGCTGAGTCGATTAAGTCAAGAATTTGCATAAACCTTCCTTACGTTGTGGTAATGAATGGTAATTTCCTCTTTTGAAACAAAATGATTTGCTTGTAATTCCAGCTCTGTACGGATTTTGTTATTTTGCTTTCAATTTATTTCATTTATTTTTATAAATTTATTCGTCTATGCATATGCATGTAGTTAGATGCATATACTTTGTCTTTCGTATTGCTCATGGCCCTTTGCTCCTAACTGTGATATTCCCCACTTAAATTTTGGGTTTCGGGGTTTCCTTATGCCCGATGCCGAGAGTTTCCTGTCCTCACAGACTAATGATTGTCGATTCACCGATACGGCACTTTATGTGCTAGCCCCCCAGGCTAGACATCCCTCTTATATGACCGTCGTTCCATGTGACCCCAGCCCTTTCCTACATCGGAGTTTCGGGGTTCCAATTGTCGAACCTCACAAGTCCTTAGGACTCGCGATTCTCCGATCCTCGATATGCTCCTATCGCATTAGCCCTTCAAGCTATGCCTGTGGTCCACACGGCCTCTCCTTGTGACCGCAGTTTTATCCCTTATCGGGATTTTGGATATCGCAATATCGAATTGCATGAACCCCATGTCTACAGGATTCCCGATACCCGATGCGCCTCTTCCTTGTGTATTCGCCCCTTTTCGGCTATGCCGAGGTCCATGTGACCAGTTCCTATGTGACCGTTGCCTTATGGCTCCCCTTTGGGGTTTCGGTCCTCCTCGAGCAAGAATTTAATCAATTCAAAATTTGCGATGCCTTTTTGCGTTTACCTTTGGTCAACGAATAGTTTAAAATATAAATTTTCAGCGCCCCCCCTAAAATTTTATTTAAGCGGGTTACAACTTTAACTTTTTGCGAGTTTAAAGGTTAATGAAATCGGGATTTGGGGTTTCCCGTAACAAAGAATCGATGTAACATGAATCACGAAACCCCGATATCCGATTTCGCGATGTGATTAAGTCTTAATTAAACATCCATTAATTAATTCCTTTAATGAAGGGTTAAGAGTTAAGTTAATTACGTCGTGCTTTCGGGGTTCGCGATTTCGTAGTGCATGGACACCTTGTCCACGAAACTCACGATATCCCGATCCGTGATGCCACCTGTCCACCATTGACCCTTCTGTGGGCCCCATTGTCCCTTGGCTTATCGGGAAATCGCATTTCGCGATTTCATAGTGCATGGATACTTTGCCCATGAGATCCGCGATTTCCCGATCCGTGATGGCCCGATGAACGACCTCCTGTTGAGACCCTTCTGATGGCTCCAATCACTTCCACACATCCTTAGAATGGATGGTCTTGATCGTTTCTCATTGTTTCGAGGTTTTCAATACCCAAGTGCATATGTCCACGGAATTCCTGATTCTGCGAATCCCGACTCCCCGGTTGGCTGACAGCTGGCCCCACTCATCGGGGTTTCGAACTTTGCGATTTCGAAATGCAGAGATTTCGTGTCCACGAAATCCCCGATATGTCGATCCCCGAATTTCTTCGGATCTCCGACACACGTCCTAAATAGATGGATGGCCCGAGTTAAGCCTCAGACTTCGCCATACGCCAACCTAGAAGCATTTATCTGTGTCAGTCCCGATGGCTCAAACGTCGATGACTCTCCGATGGTTGCCACCTGTCCAAATCTGATGGACGGCTCTGATTGTATCAGGGTTTTCACCATGAAAGTTCCTGATCACTTGTCCACGGGAATGTCGATTTCCCGATGCGCCTCAGTACTGATGGCGCTCAATCTCCGCCACGTGTCCCTCTCCAACGGACGGTCCAGATCTCGTCGGGATTTCAAGACTTGCGATGTCTCAGTTCTCACGTCCTCAGGAATCTCGATTTCCCGAGTGTCAATATCCCGATGGCTTCACATCGCTCGTCGGGATTTCCCTTCTTGTCCTCTAGGACTTAACTCCCTCGCAACTCTATGCATATCTGACGGCTGTCAGGTATCTGCCCGAGATCTGACGGCTCAGATCCATCCTCCTGCGTAATAGACAGCTCTCCTTGGCACAGTTAAAATCATATGGGTCGATAGTTCCTGAGATTTTTCATTATTAAAATTCACCGAGGCTAATACAGGCAAGTAGTTTACACCTTTCCTGCGTAATACAAGCCTTCAAAATTTCCTTTTTCCGAATGTGCATTGGCAGTTCCTCATTTAGGTAAGTTTGAGATGAAGTAGGCCTTTTCGAGGTCTTGCAAAAGTCCTATTGCATTTTATATAGTATAATTCGTGCAGTTATTAAATTTTCCAACTTCAAGCCTTCAATAGAAGCTTCCCTCGACATTTCCATCGATTTCAGGTGTCTATCTTACCCGAAACTTCATTGACAAGTATTTCTCAAATAAAATTAAATTATCAGCTCTCTTTTCATGCTTAATAGCTTTATTAGGCTGCTTTAATGGTAGCCATTTCGTGGGAAGTGATCCTTCAAACTATCTGGTTTGTTGTCACTTAATTTAAAGGGTGTTCCTTTAAATATTCAGACTAAGACTGTATTATCCATTCATGATCCAGTTAAAGGGTATTACCTAAAGCTGTTGCTTGTGATATATGAGATTATTTGCTTGGGTAATGTAGGGGTGCTACCTGTATATTTTCGGATATTGTATCAATCATATTGGGTCAACTGAACGTGTTTTGTTTGTATTTTAAGCATGGATGGAGTTAACACTCGGGGTTTTGGCCCTCGGGCCTAGATTTCGAACTAAGACGCTCTGATACCATATGTAACAACCAAATATTTCTAAACATCATTAAGTTTCATAAGAAATTTATGAAATAAACTGAGACAATAACTTCATAGCATAATATTGATTTTCATAACAGCAACTTCAGTAACTTAGATTTATCAATGAATAATGATTGCATGGAAAAATGAAATAAATACATAACTTAACAAATACTTGGTTCTGATGCTAATTTATGTTGCCTTGTTGTTGCCTTCCTGCTACCTGATACACAGATCAACCAGCCACAAACAAAGAATAACTGCCCAAACCTACTATCCTCCCTGCCAACTAGGAAAACTACCTAGCTCCAGGATATCTATGGATATCCTGGCCCCCGTGCCCAAAACCTCCAGCAACTTGGTGCCTCAACTGATCAAAAGCCACAGCCAGAAACTCTCTGCTCACAGCAAGTCCAACAGTCCTCCAGAATCCATCCTCCGTCCAATGTCAAATACCCCTCACGTCCACCTCCTTTCCTCCCTTATTTCCCTTCACCAACTCATGTCGTCACCTCCTCAACCACCACCGTGCATGTCCCTTATCCTTCCTTTAATGTTTTATCTCCTCGGGATTCATAGGTTATCCCTTCTGCATATGCAACCATTTTATATCATATATCATTGATCTTTTAGATGTATTTCTCAGGTCATTAAATGTGATCTGTAGTTAAATTATTACTTAGTTAACCACAATTATATTCCTTAATTAATTAATAACTCACTTTATTAAGATCATTAAACCATCTTTGTTTAATTAATAACGTGTTACCACAATTAATCCCCTAATTAGTTTTACTTTATAATCTTTACACATTTATCCAACTAGGGTCATTACAGTCATGAACCTAAGACCCATCCATGATGAATAAGACCTCATAATGTCACACATATTCAACTTGTATGCCAAAGACTCCCTAGAGAGGACTTGTTTCATGGTTTTTAGGTGTTGTTGATGGTGGTTTAGCTCAAGAATGTTTAGTTATGGATTTAGGACATTGTTTCCAACTTTCCATGTGTATGCCTCTACACACATTTTCAATGTAAAAAACCTAATCGTGATTCATATATCCCTCTTAAAGGCCAAAGTTTTGTTATGTTGGTTTGAGGAATTGTTCAAGGCTCTTGAGATTTGGAATCTTCAACAATATTATAAGGCACTTTGCTTCATTCTTTGATGATATATAATGTCTTGTGACCCATCCATGGTCTTGTGTGGTGACGTGAGGACTTGTTGATGGTGCTTGAGCTAGATATGATATGTTTAGGGCTTAAGTTGTTGTTTCCCTCCCTTGACCATGGTTAAGGACTTGAGGCTTGCTTCCCTACCACAACCATGGTCAAGGCCCCGAGACCCATATGTAGTATGCAAAACATATAAATGGAACTCATGTCCAAATCTTAGGCCAAATACATTGAAATGAGAGCTCATGGCATGGTTTCTAGGTGTTGTTCATGGCACATGAGCTTGAGAAGGTTCAATTATGGATTAAGTCCTTTACTCCCCCCTTAACCATTTTTAGGTGTTAAGACCCATTTCTAGGGAACAAAACCTACTCATGGCACTTGTATCCTACTTGGAGGCCTTCAAGGAAGCCTTACAAATGAGTGATGTGTTGGTTTGAGGACTTATTCAAGGCTCTAAAACCTAAAAATATTCAACAATATCCTAAGGTACTTGTTTTCCTTCCTCAACCATGGTTAAGGCCTCTCTACCCGTCCTTACTACAAAAAAAAATGTTAATGTTGTCCTTATCCAAATCTTATGTTTATAAGGACCCCCTAGAGAGGGATTATGTTGTGGTTTCTAGGTGTTTTTCATGATGATTGAGCCTAAGAAGTGACATTTAAGGCCCTCATATCCCACTCAAGTGCTACAAAAACCTAACCATGTACTCAATAACTATCCCATGTGTGGAATCGAGCCATGTTATTTTTTAGGTCCTTTGTTGTGGTTTAATCATGGCCCACCCATATCCCTCTAGTAGGCAAAAGATACCCTATGAAGCTCTTGTGTCATGGTTCAAGGATGATTTCAATGATATAACTTGAGAATCTTCATGGTTTTTCTTTTTGGTGCTTGACTCGAGACTCTTCATTTAGGACATAAGGCCATTATTTCTCTCTCTTGACACTGGTTAAACCTTAATACTAATTATTGGTTCATAAATAACCTATTCATGGATTCCATATCCCATTTGGACATTAATGATACCCTATAAAGGTCATATGTGGTGGTTTGAAGACTCATCCTTGGTGCTTGAGCTTTCTAATTAAGGTTTAGGGCCGAAGGATCTTGTTTCCCCCCTTTAACTATGATTAACGCCCCAAGACCCATCCATGATTCCTATGACCTTGTAATGGTGCACATTTGTTGAATACATGAGACCCATCTACTTCACACTAAACAGTTGGTTCATAGAACTATATTATATGGCCTAAAAAGTTAGGTTTTTGGCCCACACCATGATATATATATTAAAATTTAAAAAAATTTAAAAAATCATTATATAAAAAATTATATATTAAAATTAAAAACATTATATTAAAACATTATATATTAATTATATTAAAAAAAAATCATTATATAAAAATTTATTTATTAATTATATTAAAATTTAAAAAACATTAAAAAAAACAAAACCAAAAAAAAACAAATTTCAAAAAAAATAATTGCATTGCCCACGCCCATTCACGACAGCAAGCACTAGAGCAACAAAGGGTGTTCTCGTGCCCATATAGCAGAGCGAAACCCTGCCATTCCAATACTAGGCATCCATCTAGCAGAGAAAAACCCCACCTGTTCTTGGACTAGGCGCATGAGAGAAGCTCCCATTTGGATAGCAACAGTTCAGCATCTATTTGGACATCGACATAGGCAGAGAAGCCATACCCTTGGAGTGGAGATATTCATGGGTTGACATAATACCGCAAAAATCAGTAATGGGTCTCCAATATCTGATCTTTTTACTAATTAGTTAATGGTTATGATTTATTTGCTTTGTTGTTTACTAGGGTTTCCAAGCAAATTATAGGCTAGAAACCCTATGTTTCCTAGGGCTAGAAACCTTGCTTCATAGCATGGACATTACTCATAGCTCACAGTAGCATCCTCATGAATGTTCATTGTATATTCTAAGAAGCTCATCGTAGCTTATCGTAGATTCTAAGAGAGTGTTTTCCCTCATAAATGATCCTCTATATGCAACTCGATCCTCCTGTAAAATAGAGTTGCACTGATCTCCAAGACAAAAACAATATATCTACCAGGTTGTGGGGAACATACCCCTCATCCATATGAATAGTAAGCCCAAAACATTATTCATGAATATCATAACCTATATGTTAAATATCAACATCTCTTTGATCTCCATTCTCTTGTTCCCAATCATATAAAACATTTCAAGCAGAAAATTGTTCATGGATATCATTGCTTTTGTCACATTCTTGTTTAGAATATGGTTCATGGATGGCATTGTTTTTGTCACATTATTCTTTAGAATATGGCTGTTATTCTAATGGAATATGGTTGTTATTCTAATGGTTCATGGATGGCATTGTTTCTGTCACATTCTACTATTATAATGCCCTAGACAATATCCTTGAAGTGGAATATGGTTGTTATTATAATGCCTTAGAATAAGGTAAACTTTTGCATGTAGATCACTCTCTAAATATATTAATAATATCACATTGAACAAGTGTAAATTCTAAGCATGTATCTACACAATACAAACTTCACTCCATTGATTTCCTTGTTAGTTCTTATGTTTCATTACATTTGATCTACAATTTATCAATTTCATTACACCTACTTCCTCTATAGCCCTCACAATGTGGTACTCCACATCAATATGCTTATTCTTAGAACTATAATTTGGCTTCTTAGTCATTACAATGGTGCTTTGGCTATCACATTTGTTTTCTAAACTAGCCTACTTGATAGCAATATTGTTTCATAATCTCAATAACCAAAATGTGTCTTTGATCAATTTTGTTGCAACAAAATATCGTGCCTTTGAACTGGAAAAGGCAATGATGGTTTGTGTCTTACTCATCAACCTGACTATTGATTGGAACAAATAAAATACATTTTCACTTTTGGACATTTTCTTGTCCACATCTCCAACCCAATCTTTGTCGACAAACCGATGTAAGTCAAAACTATCATTACCTTGATCTTGATTACTAAGACATAAACGTTGGTTCCTTATACATACGATAATATTATTTTAACAATCATCTAATGTTCCTTTCTTGGATCAAACATAAATATGCTCCCTATTCCCACTAAAGAAGGTGGAATTAATTCTCACATGACCTCAAGATGGTTGATCCTCATTTCCCTAGTAACTTGCAAGCCTCCATGTTTAGGGACCAATTGTGCAAGAATTCATTAAGGAGGGTCAATATCAATTATATATAGCTTAGGTTCAACCCCCCTCTACTTTTGTACCCTACAAAAATAGTAT
>ML796367.1:356167-376598 GCA_009831015.1 Picea engelmannii
TAGACAAAACCTAACATAACTAGAATCGTCTTTAACCTCCAAGAAAACATAATTCTATATCTACCCCAAGACCTATCAACCAAACATCAAAACATAGACAATTGAGTAGCTTCTAGTAGAGCATTGTCCTTGTATTCACATTCTCACAAGGAGACTTGTAGCATGATGGCTTATTTTGACAACATATCCTATTTTTTATTAAAATCCATGTAGATATGGAAAAATGAGGCCTCCTCGAACATATATTTTTTCTCCAAGCATAGTGCCATGATTTCCTCCAAGACCAAATATGTAATATTAAATTTTCCATTATCCCAATCCATCAACAACTTAAAATCTCCAAGAACTTGCAAACACCTAATATGTTTTTCAATTGCCACTTTCATCAACATCTAGAGGGTGTAGATTTCAACCATGTTATTTACTCCCAGTCCTACTCCATATTTTAAGGAGAAGAAGTGGTAATGATCTAAAAAGAGTATGATTCCATCCCCACACATTTTTGGAGAGCCTTGATAAGCTCCATCAAAGAAGTCCCAAGCCTTTGTGAAATCAATACGGGGCTCATGCAATATTAATAAATTTAATATTAATATTAATAATATTATTAATATTAATAATATTATTATTAATATTAATAATAATATCAATATTAATATTATAATTAATAATAATATTATTATTATTAATAATATTAATATTAATATTAATATCAAAATTGATGCCCAAAATTATTTTTTTATTTTTTTTCTAAATAAATTTTGGTCATCGCATATCTGACGACAACTTTTATCGATGTGACGATTTTGCTATATAAACATCGAAAAGATGTCGTCGCCTATGCGACGACAGTTTCTATTGATGCAAAGGTTTTTCTATATAAACAATGGAAAGTTGTCATCGAATAGGCGACGACAACTTCTATTGATGCATCGGTTTAGCTACATAAACAACAAAAAGTTGTTGTCGAATAGGCGACGACATCTTCTATTGATGTGACGGTTCAACTATATAAACAACAAAAAGTGGCGTCGAATATGCAACGACAACTTCTATTGATGCGTCAGTTTAGCTACATAAACAACAAAAAGTTGTTGTCGAATAGGCGACGACATCTTCTATTGATGGGACGGTTCAGCTATATAAACAACGAAAAGTGGCGTTGAATATGCGACGAAAACTTCTATTGTTGCGTCGGTTTAGCTACATAAACAACAAAAAGTTGTCGTTGAACATGCGACGACGGCTTCTATTGATGCGTTGGTTTAACTATAAAAGTTGTTGTCGTAATTTAGAAGAAAAGTTGGTTTGAGATAGTTTGCCTATATCGTCACTTATGCGACGTTGGATAAAGTTCGTCGCAAATGCCACGTCACCTAAATCGATGTTTCGGAGACTCTAAATTCGTCGCCATATCAACGACATAACGTCACAATAGCATCGAAACAACCATCGCAAAATGGGCCAAATATGCTAGTGTCTAAATATGTAGACATGTGTAAAATTGTATACGACACACTCAAAAACTTGAACCACTCAAATTGCAGGTGTGTCAAGAATTAGGCGTGCATTTTAGTGAAGTTTGATCTGCATTTATGCAG
Source organism: Picea engelmannii (assembly GCA_009831015.1). Classification (NCBI taxonomy): domain Eukaryota; kingdom Viridiplantae; phylum Streptophyta; class Pinopsida; order Pinales; family Pinaceae; genus Picea; species Picea engelmannii. Next base: position 357,769 of record ML796367.1, read on the forward strand.
AAAGGGCATAAACTAATTAAAGTTTAAGAGAAAAAGATGTATCTCATAAGACTGACTATGCAGTTTTAGTTGTTTAGGCTCTAACAAGCTTAAATTAGTGTTTTATGAAAAAATAGAAACCGTAATCCTAATTTTCTATATCATCATATATCGAGAAATATTTCATCTACATCTAGCTCAACCTCTCCCTATATCCAATGAAATTCAATTTTTTTTTTAATTTTATTGTACGGTCGTCGGACTTCTGACGCCAATCCATCACATTCTTGGAAGTCTCATGCATCTCTCCTCTGACGATTCTATCACACCATATCGCTGGATCACCAACGGACTACTCACTATAGATCACCATGACGTCGACGTAGGTCATCATCCATAAAGTTTCACTTTGGATGGTGTTCGCATCGGCTTTCCAAAGATACTTAAGCATGTCTATGTCATAGTAATGATTGTCGCCATCAGTAAAATGGTTTCTTAGAAAATGATATGTGGCAGATCAATGTGTCACAACACCACCACTGTATGATATTCATCATTTCGAAAATTCTATGCGACAAACATCTGTTTCAAAAAATCTCTCCACAACTTCCATGTGGTAGTCCATTGTGTCGGATATTCGACATATGTTTATGGTCGTCTCTAGTACGATGAAAGTGGTTTGATGAATATATGAGGAGGGAATTCTTCAGAATTAAAATGGGTGGTCGTTGAATGGGCATGAAAACGACGTCGGAAAATGAGGCAAATGTACTAGTGAATGGACATAATAGTTTTATCATTTCAAAAAATAAAATTTGAAAGCAGACCACTATGTTATAATATAAATGTATATCATTATAATGAAGGTTCATAAGAGAATTCATGTGAGTTCAATCCTAGAGGATGGATATGATACAAGTACCATGCTCCACTCCTAATCCTTCTTTTCAAAGGCCATATACTATCCTGTTCATGTCCCCGTACATATGAAAAAAAGAGATGTGTGAGAAAGATGTCATTTGTATTTGTATATCGTCATATAGAGGTTGCTAAGTGAAATTTATGATTGAATATTCCTTTTGTAACCATTGGATAATTAGAAGTGAGTCACCATAAATTTGTATTTGTGAAACACAATATTCTTGGGCCAGTTGAAAAATTAATTTGAGTGCCATCAGTTCAATGTAGTTATTAGTTTCATGAACTATCCCAACTTTGAAAGATATATAGTGATTGGAAGAAAGGTATAAGATTCCTCCTGAACCTCCTTTAGGATAAATTCTCTGTGAGGCATCATCAAAGTATTCCCAAGGGATATCCTTGTTGATTTCTTCTTTCATTTAATGTTATTTTTGTTTGTACTGAGCTTGTCGATATGAATTTAAAATATTTAGAGACTGGACCACACATTTGAGTGGTAGAGTCTCCTTTCCTTCAAATAACTTTAGGTCCTTAGCGAGCCATTGAGGAGAGGATCAAGGTCCATCGAAATATAGAATTTCAAGGACACAATATTTGTTGATTTATGTTGGTTTGTTGAGCTATGTCATTATATTTTAATTCAAATCCATCGAGTATAGGAGAAACTCTATTTTAGTTTAATTTATTGCTTGTGTACCTGTGAATTCTTTCCAAGGGATTTATCGATTATGACTAAAAAATTCATCTACTCATGTGCTTATCTTGGTGTTGTAGTATGACCTATGAAATGTATTAGTTGTTACTGAGATTAATTATATTCACAAAAATAGAGTCACTGCAATCCGAGCTCCATATTCCTTGTAGTCTTTGTTGATAGAAGTGATACATAGGGTTCCATTAAAATTGTATTGTTGGTGCACATATACCAAAATCTTATTCTGATGCCAATCTGTACCAATGAATATTGTAACCTTGGTAAATTGTATTGCCTTGCTGTGATATGTGCATGCCTAATTTTCTTTCCAAATGTTGGAACACAAAGTTTCTTTATTACTAAATGTCAGGAAATGTGTTTTTTTTAAACCTAGAAGCAGGATTGATTCTTTTATGTCATGTTGTACTGGTGTTTTATATTGAATATTTGCTCAAATTAAAGTTTGGAATAATTATAGGGGTGGAATAACTTCAAATTTCATTTCATTTTGATCTCAATTTCATATATTAGAGAAAATATCAAAAATTTATTATAGTGGACAAGACCTCTAGGTTAAGAAATGTATATGTTGAATGATCACATATTGTTCTCTCTGAGACATTCTAGATAGGGTAAGAAAGGATATGGTTTTTTGAAATTGTTATATATTTTTTAGCATTTTCATTGCTACGATGTAGAAAATGAGTGTTTAATGCTCAACCTTGTTCCTTTATTTCTTTGGTCAAGGGGAGAATTTGAGACACAACATAATCATGCAAAAATGTGAATAGGGGCCACATTTATTATGTCTAGGTGCACTACCTGTAGCAGAGGGACGATAAAAGGGAAAAAACTCTTTATAGACATACGAAACAAAGCTACACAATGGATCAAATTTGATAAGAAATATTAATATTCAATGAGAAAGACTCCTCTTAGAATTGTCATTGATTAGAACCTTCTCAAAATAATAATACTTTATAAACATATAATGGCATGCCATGAACATGTCTTGCCACTTCTAGTCCAAGTATAGATTTTTCATTTGAATGGAATTTTTGTCTTCATTTGTTGTGTCCAAACCTATATTCTTCTATGGGGAGAAAAAATGAACATAAAATACAAATAAAAATTTAGAACTTCTCACATATATAATATATAGTTTAAGTATTCTCTATCATTATTCACATGGATATTGACAAAGATAATGTAACTCTATTGTATTTTTTTTATATGAAGATTAATTCCTTCTTACTCGTGTTTTACACAATATTATTGTATTCGCTATCTTGTTTTTGAGTTTATATAACTACTTCAAGATGAGAATTCTTACATGACCATGTGATCTATTTTATTAGAACTTATAATGTGAAACTTGGTTATTTGTAACTGCTTTTGAGTTATTATCTTATATTTCCATGACAACAATTAATTACATGCAAACATCTAGAAAACTAATTACAATGACGTCTTTATAATGATTAAGATGTGTTAATATTTATGAGGATGTTACAATTACTACCAGAGTGAGATTACAACAATCGAGGTTGTATGAGATCAAAATATGGATGATGTTATTTTATGTTTTGAAAAGACAACATTTTATCAAACATTGTTTCCATAGTGAAAGATAAATATAGGATACAAACATCATGGAATATTCTCCATGTATCCAAGAAACTAAGACTAATGAGAGGAGAGAGACTCCTCAAAACATGGAAGAGGTTATTAGAAGTACGAAGGTGGAATTTTAGAGTTACAGAGAAGATAGTGAGAAGATTATCAAATCCCAAGAGGAACATAAGGAACTGAATGTTGTTTTTTTACAAAGGTTGATTGAGATTCAGGAAAACATGAAACAAGAATAGATATCAAGTAACTCTGGTAAAATTGCTTCAATAAATAGTTCTCTCGGTATCAAGACTCAGGCCTCTAGTGATGATACTTATACAAAATTAAATTCTTCAAGACAAAATTTATCAATAATGGATCAAAACCTTCTTCTAGACACAAGAAGAAGAAAATTTCCGAAGACTACTTACAGGGGGAGTTCTGAAAGATAGAACCACCTACCTTTGATGGTGAGATGAAGTCTGGTGAAGAAGTTGAGGCATGGATTCTTAGAATGAGAAAATATTTTTAGGTACATGATTACTCTGGAAACATGAAAGCTAGAGTGGTTATTTACAACATGAACAAAAGAGCATCCATCTAGTGGGAGGATCTCAAGAATGTAATGAAAACCAGTGAAAGTAAAACCAATTGGAAGATATTTAGAAGGTACTTATGTTAGAAGTATATATCAAAGATGTATTATGATGGAAAAATTAATGAATTTCATGAAATTAAATCGGTTCAATCAACCATGGATGACTTAGAAAGTAAATTTTTGGAAATGCTAAGGTATGTTCCATACATCAAAGATGAAAAAGTGAAAAATCCACGTTTTTGTTGTAGTCTAGGGGAAAGTATGAGAAGGTTTCCAATAGATCCTTACAAAGATCATTACACACTACAACATTATATATAAGAAAACATAGACATATATAAGAACATACATGAGTGGTGGGACACCATCCATAACTTTTATTATATATATGCCCAAAAAAACCTCTTTCTTTCCAGTACATGACAATGTATATATTTGTGTGTGATATATAGTTATGAGTCAGTTACATTCCTTAACTTATCGGTCAGTCGATGCTAACTGTCTGTTCGACCGACTTCCTAATCGAGTATTGCAGTCAACTTGGCTAGTTGAATGCCAGGTCTAGTCGGCAGGGCTGACTAGCCCATACAATATCTCCCCCCTACTTAATCCTTGCTTGTCCATAGTAATAGGGGAGTGTGAAAAAAATCCTCTTTGAGTTTATTACAATAATGATAATGAGAAAGAGAAAAGAAAAAGAAAATAGCATAGGATGCAAAAGTCAGATCCTGTTGGATATATTTTTTGATCCTTTGCTGAAATATGTGACTCCTTGGACACTTTGAAGATACTCAAAGTGATGACCTTGAAGTGGACTCCTTATATTGTCTTACAAGTGTTGTTTTCTTATAAAATTTGTCTTGTCAGACTGTTGTTATCTTGGCTGGTGGTATGGTGATCCAACTTTTTGACAGTAAGCGTACATTTTTACCATGGAATGATTTGGGTTTACCATAAATATTTGTCTCATGTGGCACCAAATATTGTGCACTTGTTACATTTATTTTCTTTTGTCCACATCCATCATGGAGTCCAAACTTAATGACATGGAACTCAAGTATGTACTCAACCATGCAATGGTTGGGTCCAGGATAGTTGGAAGAATGTACAACATATTCTACTCGACCCCCATCTTTCATCAGTGTAGGTTAACAATGACTAGTGCCTTGAATCTCCTGACGCAAGCTATTGCTTTAGGCTAGCCAAATGATATAACTACACATTAGGAATGATTCTCAAATTCCCCTATGTGTTTGAGATTGAACGAATGGTGCCCCAAATGGAAAATCCTTTCTTTACAAAAATTTGAACATATCCTCATGAAGTTTGTATCCAAGATGGTTGATTATCTTCTCTCAGAGGGAGGGGAGGCTTAGGTGGATCATCGTCTATGATGCTCATCATCAACATAGCCTATTTTGGAAACTTAACTATTTACAAGATGTTTTTCTTATTATATTGGTTGTCTTATAAAGGAGCTTGATTCGTGTTTGATGATGACGAATAAGGAGGTGAAGAGATTATTGATATGAAAAAACATCATGATTGCGTGATTGTGCATGTGTAGGCAATGATCACCATTCTTGATCAGTTGTGAATGATGGCGTACATAGATGCATATGGTACAAAGATATAAGGCCAACTTTATTATTGGATGTTGCGTGATCTTCAAATGGTTTTTCGGCATATCTATTTATGCGAGATATATTCCCTCGTACCTTTGTTTGATGTCACGGTGTCTTCATCATGGGCCTAAAGGTGATTGATGGCTTCAATTTTTTCCATGTCAATGTATGAGTTGTTCCCCACTATATTGATTTCTTTTATCTTCATTTTTACGTGGATGAATATTTTGATGGATTCCATTTTATTTTTATTTGAATTTTTTCTTTGTCTTTATTCCATTTTCTAGCTAAAGTCGCCCATAAAGGTTTTTGACCTAGTCGTGTCTTGTTGGCGCCTTTACAAATGTTTTCACCAACAGGACTTGAGGTTTCTATGTTCAATATATTTTCAAGCGGGCCCCATTGACTAATGTTTTGAAATGGTGCCCTTGAAGAGTTTTTAGTTACATTTATTCAGTGGGTCTAATGTCCTCAACCACATATGGACCCAACATGTGGTTTCTAATTTCCTTGGTTTCCTTTTAGCTGACTGTCGTATAGTAATACCAAGTCTCCATTGTTGATGTCATTCTTTCTGAGATGTTGGTCATGCCATGATTTTTGTTGGATTTTTTGGATTTTGTAATGTTGTTGTGCCAACATTCTCTCTTCATCTAATTGAGTTAGTTTATAGAATCCTTTCTGTATGTTAATTCTATGGTCGATCTCCAAGGCGGAGGCTATACAACCTACATTCGCATAGAAGTGTAGTGGGATTACAACTTCTTTCCTATCAGTATTGTGGGCTTGCAGAACAACATATAAAATATCAACTGGTCAAAAACCATCCCATTCATCTCTGTTTAGTCCACATATTTTAGTTAGCCCCTTGTGTAGTGTTTTGTTAAATGATTTGACTACCCCGTTTCCTTGTGGATGATACACAACCATTTTTCTAAGATCGATTATGAACTTTCTGAGTAGTACTTCAATTGTGTTGTTGATAAAGTGTGTTCCTTGATTGTTGATTATTGTCAGAGGGAAACTGAATATGGTAATTATGTTTTCATACATATATTTTGCAGTTGTTTTTTTTTTAAATTCTCAATTGGTTCAACTTCTACCCATTTGGTTGGATACTCGATGACTGTAATTATGTACTTTTTTTTTATCTCTTGGATCTTGTTGGGAAGGATCCAAGGAAATCAATATCCCAAATTTCAAATGGTAAACTTGGGTTACTGAATGCAGGGGCATTTCGTTCTTCCATAATGGTCGTCCCATCCTCTGACACTTGTCACATTTCTTTATTTGTTCTCAATAGTCTTTATGTAGCATTGGCCACTAAATACCGTCTTGAAGAATTTTTCTAACTGTCGTGTCGGCTTGAAAGTTCCCTCCTGTTGGACCTGTACATGCCTCAGAAATGATGTCTTCTCATTCGTTCTATAACACACATATTCACAGGATATTATCCAGTCCTAATTTGTAGAGGTATCCATTTATAAGAGTGAATGACACAACTTTCATTGCTAGGATCTTCTTCTTGTTGGATGGGAGGTTCTCAGGTGCTTTCCCATCTTCTAAAAAATCCATAATTTCCTCTAATTCTTTAGGGGACACTTCCACCCTAAAGAATTTCATGTCTAGTAATTCATTGTTTATCCCAAACATATCTTCTCCTATCTCTATTCGGGATAGGTGATCCAGACCGACATCTTTCTTCCCTGGTCGGAATACTATTTCAAAGTCTAATTACTAGAAGAGTAATAACCAACGACAAATATTGTTGTGATGGATTGTTTTGTTGACTAAATATTTCAAAGCTTGATGATCAGTTAAAAATAAAAATGGATTTTCTAAGAGATGGTGTCTAAATTTTTTCACGGCAAAGATCATTGCTAAAGCTTCACACTATGTCATCAAGTAATTTTGTTCTGCTTTATTTATCTTCTGGATGGTATATGCATTGGGATGGTCGACCATATCATCATACGACTATGATAAAACTACATTGACAACAACATTAGATGCATCAACATGTACATGAAATTTTCTGGACCATTTAGGAAATCTTAGTATTGGTGCTTCTACCAACTGTTGATTAAGGTTGGTTGTCATTGATGTCAACCCTTGAAGAAATCCTGGTAGCACAAAGGTTTGGGTAATGGACCCAAGTTTGTTTGATGTAAACATGACTCATTATTGTCTTGTCATGGTTGATAAGAAGTACAAATGGATGAACTCCAAAGCGGTCCCCTTATGGTGAAATCCCTCATGGGAAGACACTTTGTAGATTGAGTTATCCTAGAAGTATGATTACAGAACCCATGCTTAATTGTGGAATAATGAGATGAAGATAAGTGAATTTTTTAGTGAAACTATCCTAGATGGATAGTGTTTGTCATGCCATTTCCGGTTGTATGTGGAACGTCACATAACTCCTCACGGTTAGAGAGTTATGGCCATATGAAGTTGAAGAACCCTCATGAGCCATATAGAAGCCCCCAAAAGTCAAGTATTTGCAAAATAAATTATTTAAATAATAAAATAAATGGAGAACTCCATAAAATAAGGAAAGTGTAATTCTACATGAAAGTATAAATAAGATGCAAAGTTCTCTCATTTAATCACACTTGAATATCATTGAATATCTATTTTTGAAAGGTTATTTGGGCAGTTATTATTGATAGAGAAAATTTGCAGCAGAAAAAGTGTGGCAGGAAAAAGTGTGGCAGGAAAAATTACATCAGGAAAAATGCGGTAGAAAAAGTGTGGCAAGAAAACTACGGCAGAAAAAGTGTGACAGAAAAATCGCGGCAGAAAAAGTGTGGCAGAAAAGTGTGGCAGAAAAATCATGGCAGAAAAATCGCGGCAGAAAAAGTGCGGTAGAAAAATCGCGACAGAAAAAGTGCAGCAGAAAAATCATGGCAGGAACATGGTTGGGGTCTATTTATGAGATACATGACACATCTTGTTTGAGGTATGTTTTGTGAACTAGGGTTTAGCTCTTGAGATGGTATTGGATGTTCAATATTGTTGCATATATCAGATTTGTTGAGGGATACAATTGGTATTTTGTTGTTGGTATTTTTGGTTGCGATGTGTTGCTGAAGTTGTTGGTTTAGCTTGAGGCTACATAACAGTGAGGTTGTGGCACATGGTTTGATGTAAGGGTTTATGGTATTTGGTTTATGGATAAAGTGATGAATTGTTAGATAACTTTTGATGCTTATATTGGTGTATGTCTTTGGTATATGGTTGAGGTACATATTGGGTACATGGTTGAGACAAGTAGTTGATGAGTTTTCACATACATGAGGCGTATAGTTGATGAGTTGGCACATACATGAGGTGTATAGTTGATGATGTTGGTACATCTTGATGAGTCAAGGTTGATTCATGGTACATGTTGGTTTAGGTTATTGGTACAGGTTGACAGTGGCAGTGGTTGATTCAATGACAGTGACAGGTTGTCTACATTTGACATTTATATTTCAGGGTAGTTGGATGGGGCAAGGACAGGTGATTGTAGTCATATTTCGGTTTTAGTCGGAGAACTTAGGGGGTTGTAGCCTCCTTCTGGTTGTAGCCAAAGAATTGGGGAGTTGGAGCTTCCCTCACATTGTAGCCTGAGAAACTAGGGGGTTGGAGCCTCCTTCCAGTTGCAACTGGAAAACAAAGGAAGTTGGTGCTTCCAATGAATGTAATTCTTCAAGACATATAAGAAAATGCATTATGTGGTTTTCTCTCGCTTTGGGTTTCCACGTAAAAACACTGGTGTATTGTGTATGTGTATGGTTTCTCATTTGTTCATTGTTTAATTACTCTGCAATTATTGGATGATAATGCTACACTGATATAACACTTGCATTATATGTTTAAAAAGGATTAAATTTCTCTATTATTGATTCACCCCCCTCTCAGTAATCCAACAATTGGTATCAAAGTGGGTTCCTTGAGAAATCAGTTTAACCAATGAAAGGAAGATCATGGAGAGAAAAAACTTGTAACAAAATGAAATACCACAGTTTGATGGACAGAAGTATGCATTTTGGAGCATAAGGATGAAGACATATATAAAGGCACAGGGATTTTAAATTTGGCAATCAATTGCAGATGGATACATAGTACCAGCAGTTCCACCAACAAATGACAAAGCAGTGAAACTCGGTCAGAATAATTCCAAAGCCACAAATGCACTTATGAATGGTCTTAGTGAAATGGTATTCACCAAAGTTGCACATTGTAAATCCACTAAAGAGATTTGGGACAAAATTTGAAATATTTATGAAGGAGATTCAAAATTCAAAGCAGCAAAGCTTCAAACTTAAAGAGGTCAGTTCGAAAAACTTAAGATGAAGGAAGATGAGAATATTGCAACTTACTTTTTACAAGTTGATGAAGCAGTAAATGCAATCATAGGATTGGGAGAATAAATCGAAGAATCTGTAATTGTTCAAAAGGTACTAAGATCTCTTCCTATGAGATTTGACCCTAAGATATCAGCACTAGAAGAAAGAGAAGATATGAACTCAATAAGCATGGACGAATTACATGGAATCTTCACAGCATATGAAATGAGAATTGAACAGCAAAATCCAAATAAAAAAGAAGCAGCCTTCAAAGCATCCAAAAAGTCAAAGCAAAAAGAAAAAGAACTTAGCAGCAGCAGTGACGTCTCGGAAGATGATGAAGAAGTGGTCAACTTTGTCAAAAGATTGAACAAGGGAACCAACGGCAGGTATAGAGGTAATATTCCTTTGATTTGTTTTATTTGTGATGGTATTGGTCATTTTGCTAACAAATGTCCTCATAAGAAAAAGATAAATGATGAAGGTTACTCAAATAGAAAACAAACATATAAAGGAAAAAGAACCACAATGAAAGTTTTCAAGAAAATCTTATGCACCAAAGAAGACATATCATCATCAGATGAAGATGAAGTCAGTGACAGTGAGACAGAAAGAGTTATATTCATGGCAATAGAAGACTCTGATAAAGAAGACTCCAAAGAAGAATATGAAGAAGTCGAAGAAGAATATGAAGAGGCAGAAGTTGACTACCGAGAAGAATTGATGTGTGCCATAGAAGTTATCAGAAGAGAAAAGAAGAAAAAGAAGAAACTACAAGCGGAACTAGACAAGAAAGAAGGCACTCAAGAACTAGAACAAATGATCACAAATTTGAAGGTTCAAATAGAAGAAGATAAAATAATTGAAGAGACACTCAAAGAACTACTAGAAGAAAAACACAGGATCATTGGAAATTTGGAAGCAGAGATTGTCACGTCAAGAAAGGATCTTCAAAAGAAAAATATGCAGAACAACTAAAAAGTTTTGGACGACATTATCAGCAGTCAAAAACCTCATCATGACAAGTCTAGACTTGGATACATTCAAATAGAAAAGGGATCAAGTTCCAAAAAAACAGAGAAAAAAACATATCCAAAAAGCTATGCAGAAACAATCAAAGGGGATAGGAAGATCTACAAGGAATATTACAGGGACACTCCTCCACCGAGAAGATTTAGATGCCAGAATCACCAACCGACAGATATGCCTCAGAAAGAAGAAGAATTCATAAGAGTACCTCCTTTCAGAAGATCTTCAACTCCTAGGTATCAAACTCTATTTTTTGTTTTATGTTATGCATGTAATAATTTTGGACATAAAGATATGAATTGCAGAGCTAACAACAGGAACATAAACAACTTTGAAAGTCATACACAAAAGGGTTATCCAAGAAGGCATAGTGAAACAAAGAGAAGAAGTTACAACAAGTTTGAATCCTTGAGCACTGAAGTGGAATGTTACAAATGTAACAACTTTGGACACATGGCCAAAGATTATAGAATGGCAGTCCCTCCTAGATAACCGCAACAGAATAACAATAGTCACAGACAGGAACCTTAGAAAAGGACACGGATAAGAAAGCAGAATTAGTATAGCAATGAAGAATGTACACTCACTCTATAAGATAAACAGAAGAAACATGGTTGGTATGTTGATAATGGTTGTTCAAAACACATGACAGGTGATAGGGACACGTTTCTTACTTTAAGAAAGGAAAGAGATGGATCAGTCTCCTTCGGAAAGGATGATTCGGCTAAAATCATTGGAAAAGGCATAGTCATGGAATAAAAAGGAAACTCTTCGTTGCTAGGACACCTCAACATATTGAAGTTGTTGAAAGAAAGAATAGGACAATACAGGAAATGGCTCGAACAATGCTAATGGATTCCAAATTGACAAATATTTTTTGGACACAAGAAGTGCATACAATAGTTCAAATTCAAAACAGAGTAATGCTCAGAAACAACACTGACAAAACTCCCTACGAGCTAAGAAGACCAGCAAATGTGAAGCACTTCAGATTTTTTGGGAGAAAATGCTACATCAAAAGAGAAGATGGCGAAATGGGAAATTTTGACTCTTGTGTGGAAAAAGGAATACATGTTGGTTACTCAAGTACAAGGAAAGAATACAAATGTTACAACCTGAGATTGAACAAAGTTGTGGAAAGCATCAACATAACAATTGATGAAACAGGTAGACAAGAATTAAAGGAAGAAGAAAATAAATCAATGGAACAGTTTTACGAAGTAGAAGAAAAATATGAAAAGGAAGTAGAAGGGGAAGATGAAGAATATCTGACAGAAGAAGAAGAGAAAGTTCAGCAAGTGCGTCCAAAGACACCTAATAGACAAGTACAGAAGAATCATCCTTTAGATCAAATTATTGAAAACAAAGATACAGGAGTTGAGACTAGAAGAAGAATCTGTTCGCCAGAACAAATGCACCTAGCACTCTCATCTACGATTGAACCAACATGTTTTGAAGAGGCCAACAAGGAGTAATTTTGGAATAAGGCTATGGATGAAGAATTGGATCAACTAGAGAAAAATCATACTTGAGAATTGGTTCCAATACCAAAGGATAAGAATGTGATTGACACAAAGTGGGTATACAGGAATAAATTGAATGAATATGGACAGGTTACATGGAACAAATCTAGATTGGTATGTAAAGGATATGCACAGGTTGAAGGAATCGACTTTGAAGAGACATTTGCCCCAATTGCCAGAATGGAAGAAATTCGATTGCTTTTAGCTTATGCATGCTTCAAAAATATTAAAGTGTATCATATGGACGTAAAATCCTCTTTCTGAATGGGGAACTTGAAGAAGAAGTCTACATTGAACAACTAGAAAGATTTCAGTTGTCATAGAGCATAGATTATGTGTGTAAATTTAAGAAGGCCTTGTATGGTCTAAAACAGGCTCCTAGAGCATGGTACTCTAGACTGGATAAATATCTACAATAGGTAGGGTTCAGAAAAGGAAATGTAGACAACAATCTCTACATCAGGGTAAGTCAAGATAGTATTTTATTAATTGAAGTTTATGTTGATGATATTATTTTTTCCAGTGATGATGACAGGTTAAGCCAGAAATTTGCAAAGGATATGCAGAATGAATTTGAAATGTCATTACTTGGAGAACTATCCTTCTTTTTGGAACTTTAGATACGTCAAATCCACCAAGGAATTTTTATTTCTCAAACCAAGTATACCATAGAAATGTTAAAGAGGTTTGGAATGGAAGATTGCAAACCAGTTGTCACTCTCATGCAAACCAATTGCAAGTTAAGAAAATATGATGATTCAAATTCTACATATCAGAGGCAATATAGGTCAATGATCGGTATCCTACTATATGTGACAGCATCCAGACTAGATGTAAAGCAGGCAGTTGGATGGGTGGCATGATTTCAAGCAACACCAAAGGAATCACATGTATTAGCAGTGAAGAGGATTTTTAGATATCTCAAAGGAACATAACAGTTTGGATTATGGTATCCAAAAGGAAAGGATCTATCACTTATTGGCTACACAGATGCATATTGGGCAAGTTGTATTGATGACCGATGAAGCACCAGTGGAGCATTGTTCTACTTAGGTGAGTGTTTAGTATCATGGCTAAGAAAGAAACAATCATCAGTATATTTATCTACAGTCGAGGCAGAGTATATTGCAGAAACAGCATGTTGTACACAGGTTCTTTGGATGAAACAAACTCTGACAAATATACAGGTTGAGTATGATGAGCCCATTCCAATCTATTTTGATAATACAAGTGCCATAAGTATATCAAAGAACCCGGTGATGCACTCCAAGACAAATCACATTCCAATCAAGTATCACTTTCTACGGGAACAGGTTGCAAAAAAGAACATCAGAGTTGAGTATGTGGGCACAAAAGAACAAGTGACAGACATCTTTACAAAACCGCTTCCATGGGAAGCCTTTAACTATCTTCACCGAAGACTCAGAGTTATTTCTACTCCAACATGAATGCTTTTGAATTCTTATCTTGTATGTCTTACATGTACAAGAGGAAGCACCATAAAAAGGACAATTCATTCAGGGGGAGCAGCCCCGGATGGAAAGATACATTTTCCATTGATGACAAACGGGGGGAGATTTATGAGATGCATACGACAAAGGCATGGTTCCAGTGGGAGAAATGGTCACAAATATGCAGAGGACAGAAGCATGGTTCCAGTGGGAGAAATGGTCACAAATATGTAGAGGACAAAGGCATGGTTCCAGGGGGAGCATGAGTGATATGATTTCAGTATTGGATCAGAGTGTTTCCATCAATGCCAAAGGGGGATATTGTTGATTAAGGTTGGTTGTCATTGATGTCAACCCTTGAAGAAATCTCGATAGCAAAAAGGTTTGGGTAATGGACCCAAGTTTGTTTGATGTAAATATGACTCATTATTGCCTTGTCATGGTTTATAAAAAGTACAAATGGATGAACTCCAAAGTGGTCCCCTTATGGTGAAAGCCCTCACAGGAATATGCTTTGCAGATTGAGTTATCCTAAAAGTATGGTTATATAACCCATGCTTAATTGTGGAATAATGAGATGAAGATCAATGAATTTGTCAATGAAACTATCTTAGATGGATAGTGCTTGTCATGCAATTTTCAGTGGTATGTGGAATGTCACATAACTCCTCACGGTTAGAGAGTTATGGCCATATGAAGTTGAAGAACCCTCATGAGTCATATAGAAGCCCCCAAAAGTCAAGTGTTTGCAAAAGAAATTATTTAAATAATAAAGTAAATGGAGAACTCCCTAAAATAAGGAAAGTGTAATGCTACATGAAAGTATAAATAAGAGGCAAAGCTCTCTCATTTAACCACACTTGAATATCATTGAAATTCTATTTTTGAGAGGTTATTTGGGCAGGTATTATTGAGAGAGAAAATTTGCAGCCAAAAAAGTGTGACAAGAAAAGTGTGGCAGAAAAAGTGCGGAAGGAAAACTGCGGCAGAAAAAGTGCAACAAAGAAATCACGACAGAAAAATCACGGTAGAAAAAGTGCGGAAGAAAAATCACGGTAGAAAAAGTGCGGCAGAAAAAGTGCGGCAGAAAAATTGTGACAGAAAAAGTGAAGCAAAAAAATCGCAGCAGCAACATGGTTGGGGTTTATTTATGAGAGATATGGCACATCTTTTTTGAGGTATGTTTTGTGAGCTAGGGTTTAGCTCTTGATATGGTATTGCATGTTCAATATTGTTGCATATATCAGATTTGTTGAGGGATACAGTTGGTATTTTTTTGTTGGTATTTTTTGTTGTGATGTGTTGCTGAAGTTGTTGGTTTAGCTTGAGGCTACATAACAGTGAGGTTGCGGCACATGGTTTGATGTAAGGGTTTATGGTATTTGGTTTATGGATAGAGTGATGAATTGTTAGATAAATTTTGATGGTTATATTGGTGTATGTCTTTGGTATATGGTTGAGGTACATATTGGGTACATGGTTGAGACAAGTAGTTGATGAGTTTGCACATACATGAGGTGTATAGTTGATGAGTTGGCACATACATGAAGTGTATAGTTGATGATGTTGGTACATCTTAATGATTCAAGGTTGATGCATGGTACATGTTGGTTCGGGTTATTGGTACAAGTTGTTTGGTGCAAGTTGATTGGTACAGGTTGTTACAGGTTATTGGTACAGGTTGACAGTGATAGGTTGACAGTGGAAGTGGTTGATTATGTGATAGTGACAGGTTGTCTACATTTGGAATTTATATTTCATGGTGGTTGGACGGGGCAAGGACAGGTGGTTGTAGCCACCTTCTGGTTGTAGCCGTAGAACTTAGAGGGTTGTAGCCTCCTTCTAGGTGTAGCCAGAGAATTGGGGAGTTGGAGCTTCCCTTAGGTTGTAGCCTGACAAACTAGGGGGGTGGAGCCTCCTTCCAATTGCAGCTGGAAAAAAAAGGAAGTTTGTGCTTCCAATGAATGTAATTCTTCAAGACATATAAGAAAAAAAATTATGTGGTTTTCTCCCACTTTGGGTTTCCACGTAAAAACACTGGTGTACTGTGTATGTGTATGATTGCTGATTTGTTCATTGTTTATTTACTCTGCAATTATTGGATGCTAATGCTACACTGATATAACACTTGCATTATATGGTTAAAAAGGATTAAATTTCTCTATTACTGATTCACCCCCCCTCTCATTAATCCAACACCAAATTTCGTTTTAATAGTTCAAAAGAGTTGTTACATTCCTAGCTCCATTGAAATTCTACTTCTTTCTTTACTAGCTCGGCAATTGGAAATGTAATATCAGAATAATGTCAAATGAACTTCCGACAATATCTGGTGTGTCCAAGGAAGATATTTATTTGTTTCTTATTGAATGATGTTTTAAGTCGAGGATGTTTTTTTATCTTACCCATATCAACTTTGATACAATCTTTACATACAATGTGTCCCAACAGTATGCCTATTGGTGTGGCGAAGATATACTTTCTTATATTCAAAGATAAGTGGATCTTCCTGCATATTTCCAACGTCATTCTTATCCATTGTATGTGATCCTTTAGGAGGTTGTAGATAGTCCAATTGTTGAAGTACAAGACCATTTTTTTATAAATGTATTCTTGAAATTCCTTGACCACTATCCTTCAGAATATTTCCAGGAAATTTTTTAGACCAAAGGGCATGACTCTGTATGCAAACGATCCGAACTCGGATACAAATGTATTTTTTTCTTGATATTATTTTTCTATTGGTACTTGATTGTATCTAGAGCTTACATCGATAAAGGAATAACATTCATGCTATGTGACTTCATTGATGATCTCCTCAACATATGGTGTTGGAAATGGATCCGTTATTGTGAGCTTGTTTAATCCCTAGAAGTCAACGTGGATTACTATCTTCTTGGGATCGTGCTTCTTTGGTTGCACAACCATGGGACTTGCACATTCGGACTTATCGATTGGATATATGATATTAGCAACTAGAATTGCCTCAATTTATTTTTGGACAATAGGATTTTATTATTGCGTTAATTTATACGACCATTTTTTGACAAGATTGGCTTTGGGTATTAGTTCAATTTTCATTTCTCCCATATATTGTACTAATCCTTTCAGGTCTTTATAATATCTACCAAAAACATCATGGTATTCTCTTAATAAGTTGACTATTACTAAGGTTTTCTTTTCAGTTCAGCAGTCCCCTATTTTGGCCATTTTTGGTTGGTTGTCTATTGAAATATTGAATTCTTTGGTCTTGATTTCCACATCCATCCATTCTGGTTCTTTTGATTCATCTAATTGACACTCTCCTTTAATGAATTTCTCATAATTTGTGGGGAAGTCAAGCTTTTCTATATCTTCTTTCTCCTCTTTCTCTTCCTTGGTCACAGAGTAAATTGTTTTGACATGATTTTGTACACTTGGGTGATTTTTATTCCAATGGAAGCTTTGCCCTGGAAAACTTATGTTTTCCATATCTATCCAACGAGCTATGATATTATTTGTTGATCCGGATTATTTTTTGCATGAAATGAGAGCGGAGATATAATAAAGAAATGCACAGAGATGTTGCAGATATTCAATAATATAACATAAATGTATCAGAGATGCAACCATAAACACAGATATATGGTAATACACAATTTCGGTTAATCAAAGAAATGTACAGAGACTGTAAAAATACAGAGTGAAAGAATCGCTAGAATGGTGGTAGCTTATCTCTGAGAAGAGATGTGACGACTACTCGCATTCACAAGAAGATGATTACAAAGAGGCTCTAAAGGCCCTTTTACAATAAGCAGGAATGCCAAAAACTATAGACATCCAAAAACCTAACCCTAGGAGATGAAGCGCCAAAAGTCATGTGGGCCCCGTTTGGGTAAGTTGTTGCATCAACTTCCCGGGGTCGCAACTTTTGCATACGATCTCCGTTTTAGGCATATGATAGCTCGTTGGAAAGATCTATCCGAGAACTACAACTTTTGGGTGAGAAACATTAATCCATAATTCATGTTGCTCCCCATTTTCTCAAAAAAAACATCGTTTAGGGCCTCAAAATGGCCCCGGAAGTTAAAAACTACTAAAAATAGTAAATTATCAAAATTGCCAAAAACATGTTTTGGGCCAATTGGAGAAGGTGGGTGGCCACCGATATCCACCTGGATCAATCCTCCCTCCTTAGGAAGCAATGGTCTCCATTGCATTGAGTTCCTGGGGGAGAGAGGAAAGCGATTATTGAATCTGAATCTTGGTGATCTGCTTGCCTTGCTGGAGAAGTGGAATTGCTTAGCTTGTTGAAGGCTATCACGAACCTTTGGCTGGAGGGTTTGGACCTTTTTAACCAGTCTGGCTATTTTAGATGACTGTGTGCAGAAGGAATCTTTGTTCTTTGTTGCAACATTGTCGACCTTCTTCTGTTGGATAGAAGGTGCTTGGGCCGAAGCTGTGGTGGTTACAGTATCCTTATGTTCACCTTTTGAATAGATTGTGGAAAACATGAATTTTGTAGTATGAGATACTACCTTACGGCACTGTTTAGGTGGGGCAGTAGTTGGAACTACCTCTGGTATCCTGTAGAGATGACCCCCAAGAGTAATAATGACACTACAGGGTCGAGACTCATAGATAGCATGGCATTTCCACATATATGGTTGGCCCAAGAGAACATCACAGACATCCAGTGGGGAAACATCACATAATACCTCATCCTTGAAGGGTTGGATGCCGTATGAAAATCGACACTGCTGGCTGACACGAAGATCTCGTCCTTGGCGAAGCCACCCGATGTTGTATGGTTGTGGGTGTGGTGTTGTCGACAATCCCAACTGTTTGATGACCTCTCCTGAGATGAGGTTCTTATGGCTTCCGCTATCAACAATAAAATGCAGTGAGGTCCCCTTCACCCACATCTGTGAATGAAAAAGGCACTCCCCCTCTTCTGGATCTGTTGGTTCTTCTGGTTGAATTGTTGTGGTCGCGACAATAGCAGTGGGGTCTGCGTCAATGATCTGTCTTTTACCAGTATTTTCAGAATCAGATTCTGAATCAGGGTTCGGCTCCTTGTCTTTGA
>ML796367.1:383884-405615 GCA_009831015.1 Picea engelmannii
TCTTGTACTTGAACATTTTAAGTGGGGTAAAAGGAGGTTGCCCCCTCGAAGAGGCTTATTATCTGAAATTATCTCAGTTTCAAGGCGTTGAGTACTTTTCCTGTGGTTTTTCCATGCTATATTGATGTTTGGTTCTTAACAGTTAATTTGAATTACGTTACAGTCAAATTTATATCTAGACGCTTATTTGATCTTATACCATTTATGTGGTATGTCAGATAATGTATTTGGAAACATGTGTGGCCATACTCACTCATCCTGATATACTATTTTTTTTCATTCCTTCCCACATTGTTGAATGTGAGCTAATGGTTCAAACTCAGGTTTTCAAGTTGGGATGTTGGTTGTAGCAGTGGTTGACTTGAGATCCAAAATCGACCACAACTCCATTGATCATGTGCCCGTCAATTTCAAGGTCGACTTGTGGGTCAAAGTCGTTGGTATGTATTTCTTGATATAGATGTAAAAAAATTTAACAGATCTTTGGTCTTCTTTATATTATCTTAGAATACTCGGTAGGTCAATCAAATGACCGACCAAATGCTTTACTTTTAATAGCTACAAAAATTTATCTAATGTTGTTTTGGAAATGCTTGTTTTTCATCCTTTGTTCATTTTATCTTGATCAATATTTTTGAAGAATTTTATCGCTTCCCGCATAAGTTTGTCTTGTTGATCTGGATTGGGGTATATATGTCGGTATCTCCTTTGTTGACTTGTTATGTATGGATAAATATCTTCACTGGCTCCTGAACGTGTGACTACATGAAGGTTTTTAGAATTCAAAATATTTTTTTTTGGCACTGTGTGCAAGATATTTACATTTCTTTTGTTCCTAAATTTTTCTAGTACAATCAGATAGTCCTCTAGGGAATGATCTCCTACTTCACAAATACTACAGAACTTGAGATCATTTATGTCTTTGATTGGAAAATATGGGATTATATGATCGTCTTTCTAACAATTGAAGCAATAATAACATCCTCTACCAAAATTTCCTCGTCCTCTGCCCCGAACTTGATAACCACCTCGAACTCATCCTCTATATTCATTTCCATTTGCTTGGTCGACATGTTGGTCGACCACTTGTGTGTGATATACTGAATCAATATTCGGTCTATTCTTTCTATTCAGTCGACATTCCTGGGTGGAATGATTATTTTCTTCACATATATGGCACCACTTGGGACATGCATTCCTTAGATTTTGTGGGAAGTATCTTGTTGTGTGACTTGTCGAGGCTCCACAAATATCATGGTATGTTTTGATATGGATGTGTTTGACTGTTGGGTCCAACGCATCACTGAACTTGCAATAATATTTTGTGTGACCCTCACTTGAGACAAAGGTACACCAAGGTTGGTTGCATGAAATCATCATGTTTTTGATTGATTGTTGTAGCTCTATGTATTGTCTTCTAGTCTTTTTTCAGCAATTGTCAAAGACATGGTGCCTTCATCATCCATTAAATTATCTGTTATTTTTTCAGTATGTATTCACATGAATTAATATCGTACATTCAGAGGGGAATTTTGATATTTTGTAGTAATCCTTCTACATACCATTGTGCCAAAAAAAAAATTGTCGATTGTGTAAGAGATTTGAATTAATAAATATTTAAACCTCTTATCGTATTCTCAAATTATTTCTCCCAGATTTTTTTTTACTTCTTTTAGTTTTTGTGCTTCCAAGTGACTATTGTCTTGAGTTTTGAAGAACTTGAGGAAGCTTTGCTTTATATATTCCTTCGAGCATTGTTGACTGTTTGTATAATTCATAAACCATGTAAGATATCTGGCTCGAAGGGTGGCACCAAACTGTGCTATTTGTTTTTTCTTATCAGTTATGTCAGTTACGTCCCAAAATTTCCCACAGATGAAGCAATTATGCTTAGGGTCTTCGTCGCCTTCATAAATCGGGATATGATTTAGACCCATATTTTATTTCTAGGATTTCTTCGAAAATGGAACTATTTTAAGAGTTTGTGTCGAGGTCAAATGAGAGTTCATGTTACTTTCTTGAGTTAGGTTATGGGTTTCTGACTCGACTAATTCAATTTCTAACTATGCACGTTCTTTGCTTGGGCTTTGAACATTTTTCTGAAAATATTTATCTAAATATTCAATGAATCGTCCTCTACATGGTTGTGATGGTTCGTTCTCACTATATGTTGAATTGGAATATTCTAAAATGATATTCGACAGGGGGGTGACATATGTGAGATGTCTTACATGAAGAAGTATATCTTTTGGTCAATTTTCATTGTTTTCTTGTGCTTCAATTAACATTGTATCTCTTATTTGACCAATGTTATCAACTTGACACCACACCCACTATGACGGTGTGTCTATGTGAATTATTTGTTAGAGGAAGTCTACAATACGCGGGCTAGGACTTCTCACAGGATAAAGTCAAATTGTGGGTCCCCAAATCTTCAATCTCCATGTCGACTTGGTCATTGGCTTGTTGGGTTTCATCGATTTCCATACTCAATTACGAGCTTTGACTCCTCCAAGGAGCCATCGAGGTGCTCTCAAGGGATGCTCCAACGATATGTCGCACTTGGGTATGATTTCTATGAGATTTTCAGAGATCCCTCTCATTTCACAACTCTTCTCATTTCTTTTTCTTTTTATCTCGCTCTATTTTTTGAATATCCGCTAATGAATTATGTATTTTCATTTGATGCAGAAATTTATTGTTTGAATTAGTTATATTTTTCTTGACTTCTAGAATTTTCGACTTGGGTGTGGTTTGAATTCAATTCAAATTTTGTATTTAACTTCGAATTCAACTTATCTTGTCCCATAGATCATTCAACCCCCTAATGTCAACCTGATTTACTCATTGTCGACGGTTTCCATTGTCATTTTTTTTACACTCATTTCTTTAAAAAGTACTCTCAAGCTTCTCTGGTATCTTTGTAGTTAGCTTCCAAGAACGCTTCCCACTCTTCTTGTCTCTTTCTCCAGTTGGAGTTTGGAGGAGGATATTTCAAGGGGGGTCAGTACTCAACACTATTGCTGACTCCTTTTTCTAAGAGGAATTTATGCAATAAGGAAGGGACGGTGCAAAGGAATCCATCGTGCAATTCTGTATAGAATTTGTTCTTGATGGTTTGGACTAACTCTCTATCTTCAACTACTTGATCTTTGATGTAATCTTACACAATCCTCTCGACCCACTCATTTAAGTTTTTTCTTCCTCTGTTTATGATATTGTGCATGAACTGCTCATCGGAAGTGGGTATGCGCATTAGTTTGATTGAGATATGAAAATAATGCTTCTGGAATGGATTCTAAAAATTGTTCACGAGTTTATGAGAAGAATTGAGTGTGTGCTTCAATGAGCATCAATCGGATTCTTATTTCATAATTATTGATGTAGTTGATAATTTTACGCTCCCACCATTCATGTATGTCTTCCAAAGTTAGCATCTATGTGTGTTTTTTTTGTGCATGCCCGAGTTCAGAACTACCAACAATGGAACCAATGTTGTAGTAGAGGGGAAAGTACGAGAAGGTTTCCAGCAGATCCTTACACAAATAATTACACACTAAAACATTTATATAACAACACATAGACATATAGAAGAACATACACAAGTGGTGGAGAACCATCAATAGATTTTATTATATATATTCCTAAAACAACCTATGTCTTTCCATTACATGATAGTGTATATATATGTGTGATACATAATTATCAATCAGTTATATTCCTTAATTGCTCGGTCGATCGATGCTAACTATTTGTTCGAATGAATTCCTAACCGACTACTGCAGTCGACTTGGCTAGTCGACTAAAGGGTCTACTCGGGGAGGTCGACTAGCCCCTCCAACAATTTCCTTAATGCATTGCCTCAATCTTACAGAGACATGATTGAATTTGTTGAGCCTAATAATTTTGATGATACAATAAGGAAGGCTAAGTATTGTTATGATCAAAGAAAGAATAAACCAAAATTAGAAATATTTGGAAGGAAAAGAAAAATGAGAAGTTTGAGTAGACAAAGAAAGGATTTAAGTCTCCAAAGTATAAGAACCAATCAAGAAGTCTTAAGTCAAATTATTTGGCATGAAGCAACTTCCAACAAAATTTTCCATCTCAAAGTGGAACCAAATCAACAGAGTTAGTAGCAGGAAATCCAAGGGAGCCTTGGAAAGGGTCTCTTAAGTGTTGGGGATGCAGAGAAGAGCATCTTCTCAGGGACTTCCCTCATAGATAGGAAACTAAGAAGACTACCTATACTATACAACAAGTTGCAACAATGAATGATGTAGCAAATACTATACCTAAAATATATGTTTCATAAGAGGATCGACAAGTAGAGCACCAATCTTGATCCGGAAAGATATTTTACACGACAATGGTTGAGTTATTATGCATGTGTTTACTAACCAATTTAGGAAGTTGGATGAAAGAGGAAGAAATATAGAAGAATCATAACAGCCATATGCACATATACAGATTTGAAATATACTATAAACAACACCAAACCATAAACACCAATGTGATAACGAAGTTCGGCAATATCGCCTAGGTCTCTGGGCCTTTGTCTTAGTGGGTGAGGCTTTCTTATTTCTGTTCAAAGATATAATATGGCACCATAGTAGTTCCAAAAGTTTAAAAAAATGATCTGGTCTTGTTCTACCATATCTCTAGAACCCAACAAAAGAAAAAACACTCAAATTGGATGACTGAAGCTCCCAGAAATGGCTCGCAAAGGTGCGCTCCTCAATAGCTTCCCTGCATAAAAATGGCTTTGGCTTGGAAAATATTCAGCATAAACCTGCTCTAAATGTCCTCCTCATGGCCTCAAGAAGGCTTGGTTTATATAGATCTGAATTTGGTAACCATCTCCCAACTTCCCCCCAAGATCTGTCCTCAAAAAGGGTCCAATATCCCCCAATAAGGGCCAAAAATCTCCAGAAACAGCTAAATAAATCCAAAAAAATCTTAACATATGGTACAAAAACCACTTTTTGCAAATATAATGGGTTAAGCCCCTCTGGCCTGGGAACGCACCCCCTCTACAGGGTCACATGGATTAATATGGCCAGGCGTCAGCCCCCCTAGGGGTTGCGCGCTGGCCCTTCCTCTGTTGGCTCCCGGATTTATTGTGTGTTCATAGGACCAGGGTCTGAAACCCGTGCTAACAATTAACAAACCCTGGTTCATATGGGATGATATGTCAAAACCGTGGCTATGATCCAAATATCTGCGCCACAACTTAAGGAACAGGCCCTGGTCATATGCAATAGTCACGTGACCGAGGTCCATCCCCAAACTCCAAGTTTGCGCACATCCCATAACACAAGGCATAGTCATATTGGCATGGACGTATGGATCAGGGGTTGGGGCTAGGCCCAGCCCTTTTCGCCACCAAAATATTCCATAATGTAATTTTTAAATATTTTTTGCGCTATAGTAAACAAGGAACTCCGATAGGTGGGCTGGTATCCCAACCTACACAAATATTTGGCGCCCATAGAGGTCTATGGTTCGAAAATCATAAAATCTAAAAAATTTCAATATCCATTAACCAACCAATGGGTGCCACATGGCAACCCATGTTTGGCCACATGGCACCTCACCATTCGTTGAAGCCCATGCCACGTGTCAAACATTGAATGGTCCACTTGTATGCCACATGTCTGCCCTATCATCACAACTTTCCTAGTCATTGTCTGCCACATGATGTACGTACATTGTATGGGTGTGCCATGTGTCACCCTTGTAGTGGTGACACGTGTCACTCCAGGATTGGACCACTTGTACTTACATGACACATCATCAGTCTGTACGCCCAGTCATCCTGACATGTGTCACCTCCAGATGTTGCAATGTTAGCGCCAATTGTGCCTGCCACGTCAGATATACGGCTGTACAGCCTATACAGTCATCTGCCACGTGGCACCGTACGGACTGTACAGTCATCATTATTTTTTCCAGTTTGGAAAAATGAACAGATCGCCATATCTAGAGCATACGACATCCGTTTGAGCATGTTCAAGTTGCATTGGGTTTTTATCGACGAGGTCTACACACACGTATGTTTTAAATCCATTATGAGAACTTTGATTTTTAGGCCTTTCTGAGCCCCATCAAGCTCCTATATCCAATTCTAGATCGCACCTCCCCACTAAGGATCTTTTGGTCCCCAAAAGGTTACTAACCAGTCATCAAGATCGGGATAGGCCACCCGTCTTGTTCTCTGTCTTTGAACTCTGTCCTACGCACCTGTCTCATCAAGATCAACTGTAACACAATCATGATAACTGACAACATATTGTTAGCCATTTCTACCCTATCACGTCTTAATGAAGCCACTATCATCCATGTAGACAACATTACTAATGATAGAATCAAAAATATGACTGCAAATGAACTGATATGTTTGTAATATTTGCACAATATTAGCTTATCTTGAAACAAACTTGCATGATTGCTTTTCCATTCCACAATCATCTCTTGATCTTGCTTAAGATCAATTACTTGATTTTAAACAATTATAGGTATGTTGCTTGCTTGAGCCACCTTTCTTAATTGTTCCATAGTTTGAAGAGTTTTATTTTCCTTTACATGATGAGCATGAACCACATATTCTTGATCTGCTTTGGTTAAATGATATTGATTATTTGCCATGTAGAATATTTCTTTACGATCATACAAGTATGGACTGCCTAACACCATTCTACATTCACTTAGTGGTACCACATCACATGTTACCTCGTCTACAAACTTATATGAAATTGCAATTTTTAATGTGCACTGCTTGGTTATGCACAATTGATGATTGTTGCTTATCCATTTAAGTGTGTAAGGATTATGATGCATCTGTGTTTTTAATCCCAATTTCTTAACCAATTCCTATGAAATTAGGTTAGATTGAGATCCACTATCTATCACTGTGTCAACCTTAGTGTGCCTCATGATGACCCTGATGTGAAAAAAGTTACTTCTACAATCAAATCCTTCACCAATTTTACCTATCATACCAACCAATGAGACCTTAGATTCATCACCTAAATCTGATCCCAAGTCTGTGGGTCGTGTTGTTGTTGCAACTGTTTTCCTCCCCTTCTTTTCCTTGAACTACTTCGGTCTCTTCTCAGGATTAAATTGCCAACAACGGTCCTCATCATGCCCCTATTTCTTGCAATGCTTGCAAGAGGGCTTCTCTTCCTTTCTTGTCACTACATTTGAATTCTTTTCATGCCACTTCCTTTTGTCCTCTTTCCTTGAAGACGATTCCCATGATACACCAACACATGTTTTCCCTGCTTCAATGTATGTCGCTTAAACATAAACCTCATCAAGATTAGTTGGTACAAACATGAATACAGTGTTTCGAATATCTGCAGGTAAACCTCATATATACTTCATAAGAATTTCTTGGGTATGTAAACAAATATCTAACATCAATGCCATTTTATGAAAGCCATCTGTGTATTCTTGCATTGTTTTTCCTTTTCTTAGTTTAATTAAAGCTTGTCATTCAATTAATGCTTTCTCTTTATAACCCAAAGGATAGAATTGCTTCCTAAGTGCAAAAATGAAACTTTTCCATGATGGAAATACATTACCCACTTGTTGTGTGCCATTTTGCAACTTTCTTTTCCACTAGATGAGTGTTGTGCCTGCAAGTCTGAATGATGCCAACTTGATTTGAGTGGCCTCATCCTTGATTTGTTGCACATTGCAATAAACCTCCATCTATCTGACCCAATTTTCAAGTCTCTCTGCATTAACTTCACCATCATACATGGGTAATTTGAATTTAACATCAAGTTTTAATAAAGGCATTTCATTATTATGTTTATGAACATGTCTCTTTGCATTGGATTTAGAACTTGAACTTGAAGAAGAAGGAGGTGAAGGAGGAATTTGAGGAGGATCATCTCCTTCTTCACTTTTTCCCTTTGAAGATTCACCAAGAAATGGTCTATTTTGTTCCAAGTAATCATCATACAAAACCTTCATCATCTCTGACATGGCGAAGAAAGTTTTTCGAAACTCTTTCTCATCCTGAGAAAGTCCCTATTATGATGCCATATTCTCTCTTTGAGAAGTTCTCTTTCTCAATCCAATCAATGGATTCTCTTCCACAATATTACCTTCACCACGATGTATCTTTTCATTGGTTAAAATGCAAAACTCAAATCCAAATGTCAACTAGCTCTGATACCACTTGATCCGGAAAGATCTTTTACACGACAATGGTTAAGTTATTATGCATGTGTTTATTAACTAATTTAGGAAGTTGAATGAAAGAGGAATAAATATAGAAGAATCATAATAGCTATATGCACATATACATATCTGAAATACAGTATAAACAACAACAAAACATAAACACCAATGTGATAACGGAGTTCGGCAATCTCGCCTATCTCTCAGGGCCTTTGTCTAAGTGGGTGAGGCTTTCTTATTTATGTTCAAATATTTAATATGTAATTACAACAGTACCAAAAGGTTACAAAAATGATATGGTCTTGTTCTACCAGATCTCTAGAACCCAACAGAACAAACGACACTAGAATCGGATGACCGGAGCTCCCAGAAATGGCCTGCAAAGGTGCGCTCCTCAATAGCTTCCCTGCATAAAAAGGGCTTTGGCTTAGAAAATACTCAGCATAAACTTGCTCTAAATGTCCTCCTCATGGCCTCAGTAAGGAATGGTTTATATAGATCAAAAGTTGGTAACCATCTCCCAACTTTCCCCTAAGATCTAGCCTAAAAAAGGGCCCAATATCCCCCAATAAGGGCCAAAAATCTCCAGAAACAACTGAATAAATCCAAAAAAATCTTAAAATATGGTATAAAAACCACTTTTTGCAAATATAATGGGCTAAGCCCCTCTGGCCTGGGCGCACTCCCCCTCTACAAGGTCACATGGATTAATATGGCCAGGCGCCATCACCCTTAGGGGCTGCGCGCTGGCCCTTCCTCTCTCGGCTCCCAGATTTATTATGTGTTCAGAGGACCAGGGTCTAAAACCCGCACTAACAATTAACAAACCCCAGGTCATATGGGATGATATGTCGAAACCGTGGTTATGATCCAAATATTCGCGCCACAACTTAAGGAACATGCCATGGTCATATGCAACAGCCCCGTGACTGAGGGTCATCCCCAAACTCCAAGTTTGCATGCGCTCCATAACACAAGGCATAGTCATGTTGGCATGAACGTATGGATCGGGGGTTGGGGCTAGGCCCAGCCCTTTTCGCCACCGAAATATACCATAATGCAATTTTTAAATAATTTTTTCACTATAGTAAGCAAGGAACTCCGGTAGGCGGGCTGGTAGCCCAGCCTATGCAAATATTTGGTGCCCATAGAGGTTTGTGGTTTGAACCTCTTAAACTCCAAAAAATTTCAATATCCATTAACCAACCAATGGGTGCCACGTGGCACCTCACCATTCACTGAAGCCTATGCCACGTGTCAAACGTTGAATGGTTCACTTATCTGCCACATGTCTGCTCTGTCAGCACAACTTGCCTAGTCACTGTCTACCACGTGTCATACGTATGTCGTACGGGTGTGCCACGTGTCACCCTTGCAGTGGTGACATGTGTCACTTTCAGATTGGACCACTCGTACCTACCTAACACATCATCAGTCCGTACACCCAGTCATCCTGCCACATGTCACCTCCAGATGTTGCCACATTATCGCCAACTGTTCCTTCCACATCAGTTGTACGGCCCGTACAATCAGCTGCCACGTGGCACTGTATGGACTCTACAATCATCATTTTTTTTGCATGTTTAAAAAAATGAACAGATCGTCGTATATGGAGCATACGAAATCTGTTTGAGCCCATTCAAGTTGTGTTGGGTTCATATCGGCGAGGTCTATGCACATGTCCATTTTGAATCCATTTTGAGAACTTTTATTTTTAGGCCTTTCTGAGCCCCATCAAGCTCCTGGATCCAATTTTGGATCAAAGCTTCAATGGTGGAAGTTGATGGTAATATTACTAAGAAATCTATTTCTATTTTAATTGACCCTGGATCTAGTCATAGTTATGTTGCACCTAAGATTGTTGAGACATGTATTCTTTATAAAATAAAGCATAAGAAATCTTGGTTAGTTCTGTTGGCTACATGATTTAAGAGGAATATCAATGAATTGATAGAATATTTCCGAGTTGAAATGAATGGACTACTCATAAGGGTGAATCTGAACATTTAACCTTTAGGTTAGTATGATTCCTTAATTGGCATGGACTAGTTAACAACACATAAATTAAAGTTGGACTGCTACAATAAGACCTTTGAATGCATAGTCGATGAAGGAAATCCAAGTTTAGTTAAAGGCACTCTGAGAACCATCTCTATCAGACAGGTTTCAGCCTTACAACTAAAAAGTAGTTTTAGAAAAGGTTTCCAGTTATATGTAGTTAATGTATTGGAGTCAACAGAAAACAAAGAATCAAAGTTTGAATATTATCCAATACTCCAAGAATTTAATGATGTTTTTATAGAGGAGATACCTTGTTTACCTCCTAAGAGAGATATTGATTTCTCAATTGATATTATTCTTAGATCTGCACCTATATCAAGAGCCCCATACATGAGTACACCTGAGTTGATGGAGTTGAAAATATAGCTACAAGAATTGTTAGACAAAGGGTATATTAGACCAAGTGTATCTTCTTGGGGAGCATCAATATTGTTTGTGAAGAAAAAAGATGGTACTCTTATACTATGCATTGATGACAAACATTTGAACAAAGTGATGGTGAAAAATAACTACCCTTTACCCCGAATCGATGATCTGTTCGATCAAGTAAGAGAAGAAAAAGTATTTTCGAAGATTGAATTCAGATCAAGATATCATCAAGTCGTGATTAAAGATGAGGATATTCATAAGACAACTTTAAAAACAAGGTATGTTCATTATGAGTTCATGGTGGCACCATTTGGGCTTACCAATGCACCGACCACATTCATGTGTCTCATTAACTACATTTTTAGTAAATACCTGGATAAACTTGTATTGGCTTTTATCAATGACATCCTTATCTACTCTAAATATAAGGGAGAACATGAAGAGCATCTCATATTGGTTTTGCAGACACTAAGAGAACATTAGTTGTATACCAAGTTTAGAAAAAATGACTTCTATCAAACACAGATACAGTATTTGGGACACATTATATATGATCAAGGAATATTAGTTGATCCATAAAAGTTCAAGGCCAATATGAACTAGCCCACTTCAAAGAATGTGACATATGTAAGGTCATTTATGGGACAAGTAGGATACAGCAGAAGATTCATAGAGGGATTTTCAAAAATTGGCCTTCCCAAAACCTCTTTGAAAAAGAAAAGAGTAAAGTTTGTATGGTCTACCAAATGTGAAGAAACCCTTCAACAGTTGAATCATCTTCTAACCAACGCACCAGTACTAAATATTGTCGACCCAAATAAATACTTCATAGTGTGTACAAATGCATGTAAGAAATGACTAGGTGGAGTTATTATGCAAGAGAATCACGTGATAAGTTATGAATCTAGGAAATTAGGAGCATGAAAGGAATTATGTTACCCATGACCTAGAATTTGTTGCCATAGTACATGCTTTACAGATGTGGTGACACCACTTGATGGGTAGAAAATTTGTTCGGATGGCAAACTACAATGGATTAAAATATCTTTTCGATCAACCTCACTTGAATGGTAGACATGATAGATGGTTATCATTTATTAGTGAGAATGATTTTGAAGTCAAACACATTAAGGGAAAAGATAAAAAGGTAGTGGATGCACTTAGCATGAGCATGCAATTTATACACTTAGAAGCTATCAGTATTTATGAATCTGATATGAATTCCAGGATAAAATAATCCTTGTGTAAAGATGATTACTTTATACAAATAAAGGAAGGTTTACAACAAGATCCGCCATAACAAAAATTTGATGGATATCAAATCACTAAAGAAGGATTGATGATCTATAAGGATAGATTATACATTCCTGATTCAAAAGAGTTAAAGAAACTTATTTTGGATGAAATGCACAAAAAACCTTACTTAGGACATCCAGGTTATCATAAAATTATTATTGCAAGAAGAAAAAAATACTTTTGTCCTGGAATGAAAAAGGAGATTGTTGATTATATTGCAAGATGATAAGAATGTCAACAGGTTAAAACAAAACATAAACATCTAAGATGTTTGTTGCAAACTTTATCCATTTTTTAATGGAAACAGGAAGCAATAAACATGGAATTTATCACAAGTTTGCCAAAGACAATAAAACAGCATGATTCCATCACGGTTATAGTTAATAAATTGAACAAGGATCCTCACTTCATCCCTATAAATTCCGCATTTAAAGTAGTCAATATTGCAGAAATGTTTAAGAAATAAATCTTCAGATTGCATGGAATATCTACCACGATCATATTTGAAAGAGACTCAAAGTTTACATCGAGATTTTGAAAATGCATTTTTGAATACTTGGGTACACAATTACATTTTATCACTTCCTATAATCCACAGATAGATGGGCAGACAGAAATGACAAACCAAATACTGGAAGACATGCTTTGCATGTATGTCATGGATAAACCAATTAAATGGAAGGATTATATGCATTTGGTAGAGTTTGCCTATAATAATGGTTACCAAGAATCTTTAAAGATGAGTCCTTTTGAGGCACTATATGGTAGAAGGTGTAATACACCTGTAAGCTAGGACAACCTAGTAAACAGAATCGCCATTAGACTGGAAATGTTAAAAGACATGGAGCAAGAATTCATCAAGATCAAACAAAACTTGAAGACAACCCAAAACAAACAAAACATTTACGCAGACATAAATAGAACACAAAAATAATTCAAAGTCAGCAAACATGTGTATCTTGAAGTGAAATCACAAAAGAGTTC
Organism: Picea engelmannii; assembly: GCA_009831015.1. Lineage (NCBI taxonomy): Eukaryota > Viridiplantae > Streptophyta > Pinopsida > Pinales > Pinaceae > Picea > Picea engelmannii. The sequence continues at coordinate 396,791 of ML796367.1, forward strand.
ACTGAAGCTTGGATCCTATTCTAAAATTGCACCCAAATATTTTGGACCATTCAAAATTTTGGAAAGGATAAGACCGATAGATTATAAACGTGCTTTGCCTGCAAATATTAAAATACATAATGTTTTTCATGTATCTCCGTTTAAAAAATGTGTACATTGTTTTAACCATGTTATTCATTAGGTTGTTATCCAAGTGGAACCAGAGGGAGATTTCCATCTAGAACCCATGTGCATACTATACAGGAAAGTCACAATGCTCCAGAACCGAGCCATCACTCGGGTAAAAGTGCAATGGAGACACTTTGGGCCAAATGAGGCCACTTTATAGATAGAGGATTCCATGAGAGAGGCATATCCATCCTTGTTATTGCTTCAATATTGAAACACCGAGGACAATGTTATTCCAAGTGGGAGGGATTAAAATATTCCAATTTCTACTCCTTGAAATATTTGTAATTACATTTTTAAATACTTTTCCTGGATATTTTATTTTATGTTACACCAACACCATGGGGTAGATATACCATGGTGTTTTGAATATTGTAAGTATTTTTATTTTACAGTTAATAAAGAAGAAGATCAATATCAACTAATCTTGAGTGCCTATAGGGGCTATGATACCACAAGAGGGGAAAGGTGAGGGGGTCTAAGGGGGGTTTATGCCTAAAATACACTAGCTTATGTTACCTTGAACCCTGACCCATTTCAAAATTTGAATTTCAAAGATGAAAGGGGTTAAGAGGAGTGGAGGAAACAAATTCCTCAATCTAAGCCACCATTTCCTAAAATCTATCAAATTGTCTCCTCTACATTTTTGGAACTAGGAAATAAGTGGAATTTCAATTATTTTTCCATGAGGAATTCGAATCGGAAGGAAGATGTAATAAAAGGAGGAAAAATAGACTTTTTTGGGGTTAGACAACAAAAAAGAAGAGATCCAAGTCCATATATAACATATCATCCATGAGAGGAATCTTTTAGACTGAGAAAAATGAAAAGAAACCAAGATGATTCTGCATAGGCTTCAAATATCAGCCTGGACCTTTCTATGCACACACTAAATAGCACAAAAAGGAGGATTTTTTTAGGTACTGTACAATAGAGAAGGAGGTGCTCCTATGTTGTGTGGGTCAGTTAATGTGGGTGCTTAAGCACTGCTCTGTACTCAAGAAGTTCAACAATAAATATCGCTTGGTTTGAATCCATTGAGTATGAAATTCAGAGTTTATTTTCTTACTACTTTTCCCTAGTGGTATCATATCCTAACTAAGGGGTGGTGTCCGTTGTGGTTGGGTGGAAATATCTTGCTCAACTGGTTGTTGACTTTCCCATTTCAATAGATAAGTTTATCTCTATTTTTCTAGTAGTTCTTTATATATTTTGCTTACAAAATATGTGGTTCAAAATCTGTGTGGTTCATGTTTAAGTAAGTAGAGTATTTTCCTCTATGTAGAAAATTGGTTTCTATATAAATTTTCCTGCTACCCTTTGTACCTTTGTCGCAGAGTTTGCTCTGGTGATTTGGCTACAAGATTAAGTTATACTAGAATCTCAAGGTCGATTCTTGTGATAAGAAAAGACCTATCATCACCCCACTCACAATTGTTACCTCTTTTTCTTTTGTTTAATTCATGTTGCTCTATCTTCAAAATTACATAGCAAGTTATTGGATGATTTAAATAGTTTTTTTTACTAGCATTTCATGGAGATCATTACTTGCATTTCTAGGATTACAATTCTTTATTCCCGGTCACCTACCATTTAATCCTAAATCTTACCTACCTTATCTACATGTTTGTTTATATTTTAAGTCTAACACCTGAGTTTAACGAAGTAAGCTAATATCTAATAACAGTATGCAATTAGTATATGTTTGTCTTTGAGGGAGCCTTCTCTGACTAGAAAGATCAACTTGCAGTCAAAAGTAAGTTTTGAGATGCCTTGACATTGTTCCTAAACAGTCGGGAACAATCTCAAGAACCACATATTTTACCATAGTTTATTTCAAAATTTAATCTTTAGATGTAGTTTAATTTTGTTATGAGAAATTTTGTACATTTTTATTTTATCTTACTTTGATTTTACAGTAGTTTTGTTTTCAGTTGTGTATTTAGCTTAGTTGTAATTTTATAAAATTGGAGTTTAATTCATTGTATAGTTTCAAGTTAGTTTACCTTTTAGTTTGTAACTTTTACTTTTTAGTTCTTATTTACTAGCTTCGTTTTTTATTACTATAATTTAATCTTTCTTATATTATAAGTTATTTTGTTTTATTTTTTAAGAATTATTTTAATTTTAGTTTTAATTAAAGCTTTTCTATTAGATTTTAGTTTTTAATAAAGTTTAGTTTTTAATCCATTTTTTTTAAGGTTTATTCAGTTTCATTTAATTTAATTAAAGTTATTTTATATTAGTTTTAGTTTTATTTTAATTTAGATTTTATTAAATTTTATTAGATTTAGTATGATTTTCAATTTCATTCATAGATTTGGTTTTGATATCTAAGAGAAGTTTTTATTGTTTGGATTGTAGAGTGTTAATGAAGATTTGAAGTTTAAAGATTTTGATTGAGAATATTTGAAGCCAAAGATCAAGGAAGTCAAACAAACTCTTAAATGGTTATAAAAGGAGGAGAGCTTCAAGGAGGGGAGGATTTTGGGAAGAACGAGAGGCACATTATCGTGCAATTAGGCCTAACAAGCTACAAGTTTTATTGTAGCTATAGGTTGTGTTTTTGTATGAAGATTGTAGGGCATTTGTAATCCTCTAAAATATCGAAGAATAATGTATTGGATTCATTGATCATTCTTATTAAAGCCTTTTTTTCTCTTTCTATTTTCTGTGTTTAAGCTTCTCAAATTATCACAACTATTTCTTCTTTAATTTTTTTGTAAGATTAAATCTAGGTTAGAAGTGTAACAAATTGGTACAACCTCCATTGTTGCAAATTATAAAGGAATCATCCAAAGACTACAGACTTCCATATATATGTTGTGAGCATTGACTGGACCTGAGTCGTTATTATTATGCCTTGTGAGATAGAGGTAAAGTGTTCACTTTTATCCATACAACATTATCCATAACCGTGATATATTTTTTTACATGAACTTGATTTCCTTTGTTGGATTCATTGTTTAATATGCCCAGCAAATAGTTTATTCTTCATCTCATATTTATAGAGATTTTTTTTCCCTCTATACTATTTGAGATTTAATTGTCTTTCTAATTTTCTTCCATCTTACATATCCATGTTTTTGTGCTCTAATGAATGAGAATCCATGCCCAATGGATTAGGCCTCTAGTCTAATAGGATTACAATTCTTTATTCTCGGTCACCTATCATTTAATCCTAAATCTTATCTACCTTATCTACTCTTATGTTTATATTTTAAATCTGACACCCAAGTTTAACGAAGTAAGCTAATGTCTAGTGACAGTAGGAAATCAGTATCTTTTTTACTTTGAGAGAGCCTTCTTTGATTGGAAGGGTCAGCCATGAGTCAAAAGTAGGTGTTGAGATGCCTGGACATTGTTCCTAAACAGTCGGGAACAATCTCAGGAACAACATCTTTTTTGGCGTCATTCTCAGGGAACGGAGTTGAAATTTCATTTTCACTGGGGTACGAAAAAGATGAGATGTTGTTCTTGAAGGTGAACAAGGATCAGACATAGGTTGTGTGATTATTCACCTGGAAACTCCACTGTGTTTCAATTTCAAATTCTTTTGTTGCAAAGATCACCGCAAGATATGCTCCATTTGATTTTTCAAATATTTGTGGTTTTCATAATGTTATGCCTAGTACAGGAGATTGGGTATATTGCCTTCCTATATTCAGAGAAGATGAGGATGATTTTCCTGCACAACATTTGATTGATTTTCATGAGTACATGAACCAGTTGAGTATTTATCATGAAGATGTTCTCATGAAAATGTTCATGATTTCTTTGAAGGGAGATGCGCGTCAATGATATAAATATTTACCTGTTGCATGTATTTCTTCTCTAAACGATTTTCATATTATGTTTCATTCTCATTGTAAAAGGTTCTATCGAGTTGAATTTCTATATGAAAATTGTTGCAATGAAGAATTCATTTCAGTAACAGAACATAAAGAAATTAATTCTAATATTAGTGAACAAGAAAAGGAATTAATTGCTGAGAATGAATATCCAGATCTTATGGTCCCTTCTTTTATTCACAGTCAAAATTCCATTGAACAAAAACGTATTTTTGAAGAAGAAGCTCAATCATTTGAAAGTAATCTTCATGTTGAAGCATAGTTACTTGTAGTTGAATCATTTTCACCTTCTTTTGTTCAAAAGGAGACACCTTAGAATATAGTACCTATAAATTCATTTTCATGTGTCACATTTATTTTTAATGAAGATAAATAAACAAAGGAAGATGGCCATGATGAAATTGCAATTTCAACTATTTATGAAAATCAAATTGTACATGAAGAACATATGCAACAATATTTTCAAGAGCATTATGGAAAGCATATATCTGAATTAAATTTTTTTATCAATCAACCCAAATATGTGTCTAACAGCATCCCAATGTATCCCAATTGGATAATAAAAAGCAATGAGAGGAGACCATATTCAATGTTGGATCTTCCCAAATGCTGAATTGTTGTTGGAAAAAACTTTAAGTTTGACAACCATCATCAATTCCCCCCTTTGTCAGCTGAAAGGAGAGAGAACAAGTGGTTTTTTGTTGACCTCGAACCAGTGTACCAGGAAAGAAGAACAACACTATTCCTATGTCACTCTAGCACACAAAATGCCTTTGATCCCCCTATTCAAATTTTGGGCTAGATCAAGGTCTTAAGGTAAAAAATACTAGTTATCAAGATATTACAATAGAACCTACTTGAACATGCACTTGCTCGAGTAGTTTTGATCTAGTGCACAAAGATGAGCATACCCTTTACAACATTTGAATATCAAGATCCCAAACTTGGAATCATACAATGCTTCCCCTTTGAAATATTCTCTCCACTTGGGAGGGTCTATCGCTCAGATCTTTGATGGCAGTGGCGGCTTCAATTGGATGTAGCTATTTGTTCTATTGTTGTTGACAGTTGAATCTAAATAGCTTGGCTTCCCTTTCAATCTACATTTCACACCTTGTGACTTGCATTCACCATCAATCAATCTCATCTCATGTTTTTGAATCCCTCATGAAACACTACCATGGAGAATCTACCAAATCCCACTTCCACAAAGGGTCGATAACACCCCTTAAGACTTATAACATGGACTCACCCTATATGGCACCATTGTCCAAACTTTTTTACAATGGCACCATAGTATGACATGTCTCCAACAATATATGACAACCCCTTGCCCCCATACAAATTAGTCCACCTTTACTTGGATTTTGTGCACAATGTCAAATAAAAAGTAAAGAGTAGGAAGAAACGAATTTGAATTGGGATTCCAAACAAATGTGTTTGACTATTAATAATAGTTTTGTTTCTTTCTACTCTACATGTGCTTGGGGTCTCTTCAGACACATTGTGATCATGCAGATTAATTTATTGTTGAATGAAATAAATTAAATCACCAACCACTCTGCAGATCCATATCGCATATGCTCGTGACATGCATTCCACTAAAGAGAGAGGAAGAGAAATTCATGGAAGAGGCAGCCCAATACAAATTAGTCTGCCTCTCTCTAACTCCGCAATACCCTGAGAAAAGAGAGAAGCCTTGAGATTCTTGTATTCGAAAAAAGAAAAGTGGATAATGTAGTCAAGTTTGATCAAGGAGCAAAAACTTCACAATTAGAAATCAAAGAAGACAAACCAAAGATAATTTGTTATGAGGCAACACTCTATTTTCACGACTCAATCAATTCATGGGTTGCAACAGAAGTATATATCGCAGATGGGAACGCAGGGTCTCTTCAGTTGGGCATGGTCATGGGCTCTGATCTGACCTCCTTGGATATGAATATTTTCTGTCACGAGGGTATCTTGATTTGCAATGCTAAGTGCGCTTCTCTCAATCCTTTGTATCGCGCCATTTTAAGATTGTTTCCTTCGATTTCCAAAAGCCAACGATCTTAAGTTGTGCTCTTCAAAATTGCCATGATGTAGCTTATGTGAAAATTTCTCAAATTTTGTTGTTGCACCTCACTTTTCATGGAAAACTACCAGGGTGAAGAAGCAATTAGACTTTTAAAAACTATAACAGTATCTGATACCATGATAAAATATAGATAACTAAAAAATATGAAATAATACAATAAAGAGACGAAAAAGGAAAATTCTGATTCAATTTTAATTTTACCAATGCTACATATTTATAGTATAATGGGTGATGCCACCTCATATAAAGATTTTATCTAGATCTTAACATCCTGCATGGTGACTAGGCTAGGAAATTTCAACTAACTCACTTAGTCATCATTGCGGATAAATGACTATTATCATAAATGATTAATACAAATAATGGTGATAATAAGACATTGTGATTGCTAAGGTAAGCCATAGACTAATAGGGTGATGGTGAGAATGGGCATGAAGGTATTGGTTGATGTGATTCGTTTTCTGATAAACTTGGTGGGTCCACGGGGCTTCACCCTATTGACCATTATTTTATCACATTCATTCATAAAGGGGGTTTTTTAATTATAAAAAATATGGTCAATATATTGTAGGTATTGGGGGATATGGGGTTTCAAGGGGTTTATAGGTATTGGGAGGTATAAAAAGGGGTATCTAGTTTAAATGGGGGTTTCTTTTATTGAAAAGATGTATTGGGAGGGGGTTTCAAGAAAATGATTTTGGGAGGTATTTATCAATATCTAGTGAAAATAGGGGTATTCTTTAATATCCCACGAACGAAGCTGTTATGTCACAAGTTCACTGAGTGAAGACCCCATGGGTGGGTGAGGGTGCCAACGGGAAGATAGGTGATCAGAACATCCAAAAACGGAAGAGAGTTTTCATTTTGTATTTCCATAGAAAATTTGATATGGGGTGAAACATTGTTAAAATTGTTAAAGAAAGAGGTCAGAGAGGGATTGCCATGAGGCCAAACAAGGAAAGTATCATCAACAAATCAAAACTAACATTTGGGCTTAAGATGAAATTTGTTTAAGGCCAAAGCTTTGAAATGTTCCATAAAAAGACTCACATCAACCAATAGCTTCATTCTCATTCTCACCATCACCTTGCCCAAAAATTTACCATTCTTAAAACTCTCGTTACTTGAGCCATTCGAAATTTTTATCCTCATTTCATTGAGAAAGAAAAATCCCACCTAACTAAGACCTTTGTGGCCAATGGTTATTCTACTTCTCAAGTCAAGAAGACATTTCGATCTATCTACCATTCTAAATCTAAAAACTCTCATTCCTCTTCCCCACCCTCAGCTCTCATTTTTCTTCCCTATATCCAAGGTACTACATATCATATATCTAAGATTTTTTCCAAAAAGAATATTAAAACTCTCTTTAAACCTTATAAAACCCTTAAACGGTTATTCAAAATAACTAAGGATAAATTTGATCTCATGCTTGGCCAAGGAGATTACAAAATTCCCTGCTCCTGTGGAAAATCATACATAGGTCAAACCGGTAGATCATTTAAATCCCATCTCAAAGAACATATAGTTGACACCTTCCACAATCACATCTCTAAGTCAGTGGTCATCAAACACTCCCACAAATCTAATCATCTCATTTTCTTTAACCAAACTAAAATTCTAGCTTCATGATTGTATCATTCCTCTCGTATCATTCGAGAAGCATTGGAAATTGAAAAACATCCTAATAATTTTAATTGGAAAGATGGTTGCAAACTCAGCCATATTTTTCTTAACAAATTAAATTTCTTAAAATTCATTTTCTTTAACCTTTTCTTTTAATTACGTTAGCATTAATTAGCTTTTATTTCCAACAGCTCATTTACTATTTTAATTATTTTTCACAAGAAGTTTAACTCTTTTTTTCCACAATGGTTAACCTTAATTTTTAACCATATAAATAGTAAATGAGCATTTATTTCCAAGAGCTCCTTTATTATTTTAATTATTTTTCACAACAAGTGTAACTCTCTTTTTTTCACAATGGTTAACCTTCATTTTTAACCCTATAAGTATCCACCCAAAAACTCTTTTCTAATATTATTTCAGCTTTATTTGTCCTGGTGATGGGTGGAATGTCCACAAAAAACTTTGGATGTTCCAAAATTTTATACATAGTTCATCTCCAAAAAGCTCAAGCAACATTATGACTACCTGTGAAAACCTACATGCTCATAACTTATAAATGGATTTCTTTTCTACTAGATGCATGGGTTCTACTCAGCCTTGATCAAAGTGTGGTTTGTGTTCTTAACAGTGGCATCCATAGAGAGAAGAACGACATCAAGGAGAAGGGAACGACATCATTCTTATGGATATTTTGAAACCAAAAAAAAAAAACATGGAGACATACGATGTTGGATGATTGAATTGATGAAACATATAATGAGTATAGTTGATGATTTTTAATGTTACTGTTGATTATTACATGTGATGTTCTTATTTGAATTTCACTTCTTTGCCACTATGATGTGTACTTTCATTGTTTTATAATTAAATTGAGTATGGGGAAATGAAAGTGATGTGAGGGGTGGGGTGGGGGAGGGCGGTCCATATGAGCTTCCACTTTCTCATTGTTGGCCTCATTGTAGAAAATAAAGCGTTCTCAAAGCCAAATGAAGCTCGTGGCAATAACAAATTTTCCACATCATGAGCTAATTAATGAGCTCGACCTTTAAATAGTTTATAATTAAGTTTTGATTGAGTTCTTATATTTTCTATTTTTT
>ML796367.1:419094-435324 GCA_009831015.1 Picea engelmannii
TTTCATTTTTATAGAGGTGGTACTCCTCTTTGACTAAAAGATATATCTTGAATATCTTGGATTAAGAAGAATGCTTAGACAGCAAACTCCAAATCTTTATTGCTTTAATTTATACATGGAAAGGTTCTTTAACAACTTGATCTAGTCTTAAAGTGCAGCAAGAAGTCTTATAACAATAGAAAGATTGAAGGGAGGCTTCAATATCAGAATATATTTGTGCTCAGCATCATGTATACAACCCTCTTAATCACATACAAATAAAAATGCATCTATATCTTCTCTTGAGAAATAGGAGAAAATGGTCTTGATCATTCAAAGAATTTTAAAAGAGAGTGACAGTTATAACAGAAAGGAATATGATAAGCATTCTTCAAACATCTCACACTCAGAAATCTCAAGATCTGAAATATCATTGAAGTCATGCTCCAAAGTAATTATTTGTGGAGTTTTATTCATGAAATATATTCTTCAGTACGAAATAGCTCAAGAAACCAATTGACTAAATCTTCATAAATGAAGCTTGTCGAACACAAGACTAAATCTCAATGAATTCAATAGAAATCATGGCTTACATCTTGCAGTCATATACATGGTTGTGAATACTCCATGATCATATAAGAAAATTATTTGAAAAATACAAGAAAAACACTCAAGAACTCAGCGTTATGCTCTGTTCAGAAATATGAACAAAAGGCCTTGAGAAAATGGCGTAGAAGAAGAAAAAGAATGGATAAGATGGATATCTCTCTTTTATAATCAGAAGTTGGTTGCATACTGATGGCTAGTCCCTTCTATTCTGATCTTCTAATTACCTGCTTCTAACGCTTTGATGAAGCCCTCTCTTGCTTTTAAAAACCGGGTCTTCTAACTCCTTGAGGTAGTTAGGGAGTTTTCTTTCTTGGAGAGATCACTTTTAATTAATGCCTCAATTAAGTATCATTAATGCATTTTCATTATTGATACTCATATATTGAAATGGGTCCATTTCCATCTTTAATAATAAAAAAAATTAATAAACTTTTATTTCAAAAAAAATTAATTAACTGCCCCTTTAAAGAGAGGATTGTGTTTTAATTTTTTGGATGTGATATTCAACCTTTTAGCCATGAAAACCAAGTTAGAGGTGATCTTCAGTGTTTTATATTTCCAACGAGTCCTCCTAGGTACAATTCTGATTCCCAGATCTCAAGATATGCCCTCGTGAAGTCGAGGTGTCAAGCAGATTTATCAACAGGGCATAAAAATATTGTTAGACTATTCTTTTAAATTTTTAGAAATTTTTGGCAAATTTCAGCTCTCAATACCTATCCCATCATCTTCCTCGTTGAAATACCTTTCCAACGAGGTAACCTTTACGCAATTCCGACTCCTCGATCTCAAAATATGGCCTTTAAAACAACAAAACTCAGCAACCATTCACTGATATTCATAGGGCAATCTGGGCCCTTGGTTCAAATTCCGTTCTTCTCCTTTAAGAAAATCCGACTTGTTCATAATACTTATCCCACATGCATGGGATTTTAAGAATCTTTAGTGTATATATTAAAGAGTGTAATGTATAGTTGGTAAGAAACAAAGAAGATTGGAGATTAAAGAATTCGACCTTCCCTAGGAAATTAGTTAATAAGTAATATTTTGACCAAAAGTCATCCTCCACCCATGCCCAGTCAACAGTCCACATGTCGACACATGTCATTGCATGATAGGTCACCATCAATTGCCACATGTCACCAATAATATTATGCCATGTGTCACTAATTGTGAGTTGGCATGTGTCTCCAAAAATGGGCCGCCATGTGTCATGTAATAATTAGTTGGTATATGGAGTGTTATCATTGGTTGGTAATTCTTGTGATTAGTTTAATACATAAATTAAAAATGGGAAGGAGAAAATGGAACGAGAATTGGGTAGGGGAAAAGTGGGGGTTGCGGAGGGATAAGGGTGACGTAATGATAATTCTTGTGATTAGTTTAATAATTAGTTGGTATATGGAGTGTTCTCATTGGTTGGTAATTCTTGTGATTAGTTTAATACATAAATTAAAAATGGGAAGGAGAAAATGGAACGAGAACTGGGTAGGAGTGGGTAGGGGAAAAGTGGGGGTGGCGGAGGGATAAGGGTGACGTAATGATAATTCTTGTGATTAGTTTAATAATTAGTTGGTATATAGAGTGTTCTCATTGGTTGGTAATTCTTGTGATTAGTTTAATACATAAATTACAAATGGGAAGGAGAAAATGGAACGAGAACTGGGTAGGAGTGGGTAGGGGAAAAGTGGGGGTGGCGGAGGAATAAGGGTGACGTAATGATAATTCTTGTGATTAGTTTAATAATTAGTTGGTATATGGAGTGTTCTCATTGGTTGGTAATTCTTGTGATTAGTTTAATACATAAATTAAAAATGGGAAGGAGAAAATGGAACGAGAACTGGGTAGGATTGGGTAGGGGAAAAGTGGGGATGGCAGAGGGATAAGGGTGACGTAATGATAATTCTTGTGATTAGTTTAATACATAAAATAAAAATGGGAAGGAGAAAATGGAACGAGAGCTGGGTAGGAGTGGGTAGGGGAAAAGTGGGGGTGGCGGAGGGATAAGGGTGACGTAGGGTGATGTAAGGGGGGGCAATGTAGGCAGCGGAGTTAGGGGGTCGCGGGGATGGAGGAATAAGGAGGTGAGAGAGTATGGCGGGTTGGAGTATGGTGAGTTCGCGGATGAGAGGAAAGTGAGGAGAGTGAGTCCGCCAACCCGCGAACTCGATGAACCCGTGGTGATAAAAATAATCTAAGTGGTAAGAGGGGAGGATGGAGTATGGTGAAGGGAGATAAGGAGTATGGCGGGTTGGGGAGATGAAAGAGGTGAGGGGGGTAAGGTGAGTCTGCCAACCCCTATGGTGTGGAGAGAATGAAATGAGGGGGTGAAGTTTAATAAATTGACTAAGTATTGTGGAGTGAGTGAATGGAGAGAATGAGAAATAAGGGAGGAGAGATAAGGGGTAAAGTTTAAAAAAAAAATTATAAGTGTCGAACTAGGAGTGGAAAATTGAAAAGTGAACAATTTGAACCTGGCGTGGGAAAAAAAATTTGAAAAGTGAACAATTTGAACCTGTTGTTGGAAAAAAAAAAGGTAATAAAGAAATCTAAAGACTATGAACTTGAACATGGCGTGGTTCCAAGAATTGAATGTTGTTTCAAAAATTCTTAGCTTTGCTTCAGAGAGAAGAAGTGTTTTGGGGGCATTTAGACATAAACCTGGATTGAGCATACGAACTCAGATTTTGAATCTGAAAAATGCATGGTGAAGTTGAGACTGAGGGCTCTGCCATGAATTTGTAATCGTTGAAAAAATTATTTTTCTGATATCAATATTTTTTGTTATTCAGTGAGCGGGAAAATAGGGGTGACCAATTTTTGGTCAACAAGACTAACATGGAACCGGACACAATTAATAATTTTATTTTTTAGAGATAGGCCCACTTAACGGATACAACAATGTGATATCTCTCTGTTCTTGATAGGCCTTATTGTATAGAGAGAGTATTTCCTATAAATTGTATCATGCTCATGTAAAATACCATAACCAAATAAAAGCAAGTTATAGTAGGGAGTAATCAGTAGAAACATTCAAGAGAGACCTAGGTTGAAAAGAGCACTATCTCCCCATTTCACAAACTTCCTCTTTCTTTATAAATTAATACAAGTTATGGTGAGGAGTGATTAATAGAAAAATATAAGAGAGACCTTCGTTGAAAAGATGTGCACTCTCCCTATTTAACAAACCTTCGAACCTTCTCCATCTGAATGAACGAGACACTAGGCTATAAAAAGGAAATATCCCTAACTTGCCAAAATGTGTGCATCAATATGACTTCATCACAAGGGGAGAAAGGTGGTGTACTTGGGCATTATTATGGTAACAGATTTTCTTGTTCTCCTACACCTATGGGTAGAGAAAATCCCTCTTTAAATTCTTCAACATCAAAGTCAATCAGTGGTATGATGTAGACCAGTGTTATCAAAACCGGATGAACCAACCGGTTTTAGCACATTTTTGGTCCGGTCAGGGAATTTGAGCCATTTTAGGCTGGTTCTGTACAAAAACCGGCTGGTTTGGTATCAAACCGGCCTTAAGGCACTGAATCAACATGTTCCATACAACACCGTACACCACAACTAGGGACCACTGAAATCCAAATTTAAAATTTAAAAAAAAATAATAAAATAAATAATAATAAAATTAAAAATTAAAATAAAATAAAATAAATTAAAAAAACCAATAAATTAAAAAATGGCTTCCCTGATAACTAACCCTAGGTCCCTACTAATGTTATTTAAAGAGGTCCCCGCCCCCTCTATTCCACCCACCCTAGTATGGAATTGGTATTTAATCAAAAACATCAAGCCCTCTGTGTACCTCGATGTTGGTGGCATTTATTGTTGAACTCTTTTGTCACGACTCTAGTAAAAATGTACCCTTCACTCAAGTAAAATCATTTATCATGCATGTTAAGCTTTTTCTATCATATTTTAATGCTTAGAGGGTGACACTGATGACGAGGATCCTAATATAGGCAACGATTTTGATGATATGTAGTTATTTGTTGTAGCATGATTTTTTTTTGGAATCTAGAGGCCATTTAGAGCCTCTTTTTTATGTATTTTGGTTCAGAGATGAATTGCACTTTGGTTATATGCACCCTTACTTGGTATATACATGAGAAACTTTGCACATGAATATATATGTTTTTTTCGAAATTTGCATATTTTATGTATTTTTTGGTCGACCAGTTTTTTCCCTGTTAACATTTTTGGGATCGACCTGTTTGATGACCGCTCCAGTGCTGATAACATTGATGTAGACTTTTAACCCATTCATATATTATCAAGTAGTCTATCCTAAAATACATTATTGTGGTAAGGTGTGACTTCCTATCACATGGTTATCGCTTATACTTCTACTATCTTTGAGAATGTGTCTTCTAACGTATTATTTCCAAAGTAGTGTGGTTATGTTTTATAACACTTTCCATCATTGCACTTTTAAAGTTGTAAAAATTCAAAGTACTTATAAAGCATTCAATGTAAAAAGATGTGATTGATTTAAAGATGGATGTGGGTAACCAAAGTTTTGAAGCTCCTTTGCTCTGGACAGAAGATAATATTTACAGCAGTCATCAACGGTAGCCTACCAGGTTGGTAAAAGCAGGGTACTGTTAAATCCCCCACCAGGGTTTAAGACTCACCTAGGGCACACTTGTGCTTGTGCTCATATTTGTTTGACACCAGAAATTGTGACAGCAGTTGGGCCCAGGTGCAAATCCTGGATGAATTTGGCAGAATAGATACCCCAAGTAGTAGCTTCGCCAAAGGCTTGCTTTCACAAGTCCACATGCCTGTACTCATGTTGACAGGGAGTATCCATCAAAAAAAATATCACAGCATACTTATTAGAAAGAAAAAAAAGTCCATTCTACATGGATCCATCTGAATATACTTGATTAGATAAAAGACAAATGGAATAGCTTACATTAATCTATAGAGTCCCTATAGGGCCTGCATTGTGCATGTGTAGGGTTTATTATGCATGCAGAGATTCAATATCAAAAAAATCATTTACCTTTTAAAACTACACTCATCTAACTCTAGATACTGTTCAATATTGTAACATGCAACTTTAAGGACGTATCCAATACACAAGTTGGGTACTCTTCAATATTTGTAACATGCAACTTTAATTAAGTATCCCATGCACGATGCTGCAAGAATGAATTCAAAACAACAATTATGCGGTGGGGGGGTGTCTTTATTATGGGTGGGGGGTTCTAATCTGTCTCTGTTAACATGAATATTTGTGTTTTCACGTGCTATTTTCTGCTTGTTACAATCCAAGCCAACTAAAGGCTTCATATACTCTTCCATTCCCTTCTGTGCATAATCAAAGTTAAAATTCATAGACAATTTCTTTTGTTACCTCTCCAATCCTCTGCATGATACAACCCAAGACAACACAGTGACTCATATGAACCGTAACCATTTTATGATATGAAATTAGGAACCCAGACATGCGTGATGAGGTTTCAACCTGCCAGCAAGTGCAGAGGTAAAAAAAAATAACATAACATGGGTATAGATCACATTACCAGTCAGACACAGTGACATATCAACATTGTGGCTTTCAACATTGATCTATTAATGTTAGGTTGCTGCACCCTCAGTACCACTGATAGTGTAGCTAAAAGGGCAATCCACATCTCAGTCATGGAGTAAGTAGTGAAGGTAAAATTCCGTAGAGGTCAGTGCACTTCGATCAACCAACTCTATTTTGAGGATTTAAGCCATGGGTGGATGAACAACTCCTAGTGGAAGCTCCCATTGACAGGTGACTGCAGTTAGGCACATTGGCTACTGATCAAGTGTATTTCTGACAAACAACTATCTCGTTATGATATCAAATTCTGTCATAGTCCTGCTAACTTGGATCACAACCTTCATTTCATATTCCTGAGTTGATCTATGTACTTTGATCCTTTAAAGTTAATAACGCTAAAGAAGTCTAAAGTAAAATGTTACTGGTACATGCAATACAATTTAATAGAAATTTCAAAAGCATGACTATGAACAGTGCATGGCTTACACAGCCCATCAAACCTCCCTTGTTTCAAATAACTTTAAATGTTCCTTTCAAAAGTATGAATAATAAAACCAACCATATAGCAGCCCCCAAGGGTTAGTCCAATTGGTAGATGCTCTTGTGAGAAAGTTCACAGAGGTCTTGGGAACAAATCTCATGAGTACCTGGGGTTACCAGCCAGTATTTTGGCTGGCAGTTACTACCATCAGCCATCTGGAAAACCAGGGAAGAGAGGGAAAATCCACAGGGGGGTAGCAAGGTACCAGCGTCCTCACTTGGAACACGTAGCCATATAGATCCCCAACATGCTACTCTTAAGTAAATTTTAGCAATAATATCAATCATGTTATTTTGCTGGGCCACTTATCAGGAGTGCACTATTAAAATATATACCAATTGTGCTCCAAAAAACTTCTCAGAAATAGCATTTTACTAGAAACGCATATAAAAACTGAAATCAAATAAGAGGCCAATGAATGAACTATAGAACATGTTAGCATGTGAATCGGCAATGTCAAAACGAGCACCAGAATAAAAATACCAAGATAATATTTGAGAAAGAACACAGTACAGTGCATTCAAGATAATCAGAATTCCAGTAGATAGTTGAGATGGTTTCTGTATATCATCCCTTCCTGAAAAAGTGGCTTAAACATGCATTCATACAGGGGTAGAACTTAGAAATATTTACAAAAAATATATAATGGTGAATTCAAATAAGTTACATTGAAAAAATTCATCCTGGAAATCTCTTCCAAAACGCCAATATCCTCAAATATCCAAGTGATTGTGATGTAAAATAAGTTCCTAGACACATTTCCTTGTTACAACTCTTAGTGTGTATTTCAAACCATTGATTCTACCAAATGCAAGGATTGACTTAGCATAAAATCTCAAGAAAATGAATAGGTTTCAACATTTGTCTGTCCATGTGGAGCTGAAAGAAAGAATCTGCTGCTACTGAAAAGTATGACTTGAAGCAATCCTTATTCCCATTAAAACACTATAATACAATTTCAAACATGCCAATTTCATCAAGTCTGAAATGAAAAGAATCAACTTGAAGTGCCTGCTTCTCAAAATACAGGTCAATCGCTTTCTGCAGACTTTCCCAGCGAAGAATTATGCAATTCCTCAAAAAAAGGAAGAGTTTACATGGATTAAAAAGTCGACTGTTTCAACAATTTCGATGACATAAGCATTGGATATTTTCATCATACTTAAAAGAAATCAAAATCCAAGTAATTACCACCAGATTTTGAATCAACATCAGCAATTTTCTTTTCACTTGAGGAAGCTGCTGGTACTGTCTTTCCCAACAAATGAATGTCAACAGGCTTTGGGATTTCAGGGGGAGTAGCACACCGTATGAGGGCCCAGTTCACACC
Organism: Picea engelmannii; assembly: GCA_009831015.1. Taxonomy (NCBI): domain Eukaryota; kingdom Viridiplantae; phylum Streptophyta; class Pinopsida; order Pinales; family Pinaceae; genus Picea; species Picea engelmannii. The sequence continues at coordinate 427,111 of ML796367.1, forward strand.
CTCAAAGAAAGGGTGTTGTTTGATTTCGGTGGCACCACGCTTGTATGCTAATCGAAGTTGTGGCTCTTTCACCAGTAAACCCCTGATCAAATCCCTTGCTGCAAAACTTACTGTGGGTGATTCTGGAAATCTGAGAGGTTGTCCTACTACATTGAACAGTGTAGCACGATTGCCTGAACCCTTAAAAGGTGTCTTTCCAAACAGAAGTTCATATAGAAATATTCCAAATGTCCACCAATCTACTGCACTTCCATGACCCTCTCCTTTAATAATCTCAGGAGCCAGATACTCATGGGTTCCTACAAATGACATGGAACGGGCACTAGTAGGCTCTGCCATAAGCTCTGGAAGAGGGGTCACTTGATTACCAACTTCATTTTTGGGTTTCCGTACTTTCTTTGATTTGTTCAGGAACAAACGAGGTACAAAACAAGTTGGCTGTACACAAGAAGGCTGAACACATACTGGTTGGACACATGAGGGTTCAATACAAGCAGGTTGGACACAGTATGCTGGAAGCTTCTTTGACGAGTCAACATCAACAGATGTTGATTTAACCAAAGTTGGACTAACAACACATCTAAGAGAGAGATCAAAATCTGAAAGCATGATATGCCCATCCTCCCTTACAAGAACATTTTCAGGTTTGAGGTCTCTGTACACGACTCCCAGCATATGTAGGTATTCCAAAGCTAGAAGAACCTCTGCTACATAAAACCTGCAAAAAAATAACAATAGTTAACCGCCAAAACAGACTATTCAGATGTTAAGTGCAGTCTAAAGAATTTCACACTAATATACTGCACAACCATTGCATGCATATTAGTGATAACATCATTGGAAGCACTTCTCCAATCCAGTTACAGTGATCCTTATGTAGAGGCATACGTGCAAAAAGAAAGGATATTGCTTTTTGCACAACTTGCCACCAGGCATTTAGTTGGAAGTACATCAGTACCAATTAAAGGACATCGTAATTGGAAGTAAGGGTTCCAAATATTTAATAGACTTTAGTAAATGGGAATGAGGGACGTCAAATAAAGATAATGCAATGTACATGGAAGTAGTGTTAAATCCAAGTGCACTTTGTTACATTGACAGAAGTCTTCACAGAAAGACCCAAAGAATGATCTGTTCATCAACTTAATTCACAGCCTAGTTATAAGGGACAAAAGTTTTTCAAAAAGGTCCACAAATACCAGCATACCTTGAACCCCCATATACTGGAACATTAAAAACTGCACAAAATTGGTGGAATCAGACAAACCATCGACCATGAGGGTACAAAAAAATGATAAACAAAATATTTTCTTGACCACAAGGTATTGAAAAAAGTTAAACTCAACTTTTTTAATATTCATACTTTTGAAATTAATACATTTAGGTTAAAAGTATATTTAGCCTTTTATTTTGTTGATCAAGTTGGGATCCATCCACTTAATTTCTTATCACTGTCGCCCAGGAGGTCTTTCCTTTTTCATTGCAGATCAACATGTAAACGAAGTTGTAATTGCAAAATTCAATGCTTCTCGAGAATTCATGCATTGCGGCGAAAATCCTTAAGTGTTTTTGCAATATCAAGCTAACCTCTATAGTAATTTTGCAGTGCCTTGTACAGAGAGCCAGGATTCTCCAAGAAGATTCATCAACTTAATTCACAGCCTAGTTATAAGGGACAAAAGCTTTTCAAAAAGGTCCACAAATAACAGCATACCTTGAACCCCCATATACTGGAACATTAAAAACTGCACAAAATTGGTGGAATCGGACAAATCATCGACCATGAGGGTACAAAAAAATGATAAACAAAATATTTTCTTGACCACAAGGTATTGAAAAAAGTTAAACTCAACTTTTTTAATATTCATACTTTTGAAATTAATACATTTAGGTTAAAAGTACATTTAGCCTTTTATTTTGTTGATCAAGTTGGGATCCATCCACTTAATTTCTTATCACTGTCCCCCCAGGAGGTCTTTCCTTAGTTTTTTCATTGCAGATCAACATGTAAACGAAGTTGTAAGTGCAAAATTCAATGCTTCTCGAGAATTCATGCATTGCGGCAAAAATCCTTTAGTGTTTTTGCAATATCAAGCTAACCTCTAGAGTAATTTTGTAGTGCCTTGTACAGACAGCCAGGATTCTCCAAGAAGATTCATCAACTTAATTCACAGCCTAGTTATAAGGGACAAAAGATTTTCAAAAAGATCCACAAATACCAGCATACCTTGAACCCCCATATACTGGAACATTAAAAACTGCACAAAATTGGTGGAATCGGACAAACCATCGACCATGAGGGTACAAAAAAATGATAAACAAAATATTTTCTTGACCACAAGGTATTGAAAAAAGTTAAACTCAACTTTTTTAATATTCATACTTTTGAAATTAATACATTTAGATTAAAAGTATATTTAGCCTTTTATTTTGTTGATCAAGTTGGGATCCATCCACTTAATTTCTTATCACTGTCGCCCAGGGGGTCTTTCCTTAGTTTTTTCATTGCAGATCAACATGTAAACGAAGTTGTAAGTGCAAAATTCAATGCTTCTCGAGAATTCATGCATTGCAGCGAAAATCCTTCAGTGTTTTTGCAATATCAAGCTAACCTCTAGAGTAATTTTGTAGTGCCTTGTACAGACAGACAGGATTCTCCAAGAAGACTGCATAAGGACCAATAGTACCCTTAAGTGTGCCAATCACATCCACGAACAATAGTGCCATTCATATTATCTATGTTCATGGATCCAACTTAGTCCTCTCAATGTATCTATGCACAAAGTTGGTTTCCTTAAAAGAATGCCAAAACACTGAGTTATCTATAGCATCAAAACTTCATTCAACAGTACAACTCCACTCCATTATCATAGTGCCTGAATATTATTTACTTAAAAAGTTAGTTTCCCATTGTTGACAGAACCATAACACTTTGCAAAGTTAAGACTCTAAAGTTTAAGCACACGGCCAGAAATTTTTGTAAGAGCAATGGAAAAGAATGCTGATAGAGGATTTATAAATATTATATAATGCACATCTGTCATCAAGTTATTATAGAAAGTAAGACTTCGGATCTATGACATGTATATAGCCCATTTGGATTTTATACCCAAGTTAATGGGCATTTAAATCTAAAATTAAATTTAGAAGTGAATATAAGATGGTTTCTGGAGTTTATTTTCTAATTTTCCTATGTTTATTTATGGCCTGCATTACCCTACCTTCTCATATTTTCCCATACCAAAACATTTAAGCCATATTTTTTCGTACTCTTGGTTTATATCCTAGTGTTTTTGGTTTTACTTTCCAGTATTTGTGTACTCCGGTATATGGGGGTTCAAGGTATGCACAGACTACAGAATTAGCGGCAAACCCCACTGCTTATTTCAAATTTTCGGATAGCTCCTTATGCATATTCATATCATGTAAAGGACTTCCATAGTGCACATATCTTTTCTATTGAAATACCTCCACTAATGGAGGCATCTGAGCAACAAGATGTTGAAGACTCAGACATAAGGACTCCATATGTCACACTGTTTGAATTTCCCATAGAAAGGTAGGGATATGCTCTCATCAGCTTCCTACAGAAGCTGAACTGATCTGAAATGGATCCAAACCAACAAATGGTTGTAAAACTCAGTACCTGCAAGATTAACTCAGCAACTTATGAAGGTTAGCAAACTTTGTAAATCAATGCAATGTAAAAGTTGAAAAGGACAAAAGGAAAAGAGAGAAAAAAAAAATGAATTAAAAGAAATAAGAAAAATAAAATAGAAGAGAAGGCTGAGGAAGGGGAAATGAAGGGTCATGGCTATTGGACTTCCCCTTACCCCCCAGCTCTCCCTATTTCTTTCATTAATTTCACTCTCAAAGGGATTTTTTGTTGGCCAAGAGAGGAAGATGCATAGAGTGAGAGCCATGGGCTGCATTGTAAACCAGAAAGTGCCGGAAAAAGAGCGCTGAGCCACCATTGGAAGCTGGTTTTCCCTTTTGGGTTTCCAGGGTAAAATCAGTGTCCATTATGTGATTGATTACTGTGTCTATCGTTTTAGATTTCATTTGCATGGGTGTATAGTTCAGAGTTAAATTCCATTCTCTCTTCATGGTGTGAAATAAGAAATTATGCACAGTAAAACGTAGTTATTGTCCTCTGTGGTTAAGTCGACGACAATTTCCAGTGTAGGGTTTTTTTCTTTGGTTGTTTTCATAAATAGCATCCATATGAATTGTTGGCCACTGGAACTTAATTAATCTGTGGTTCTATGTTGAGAGGGATGAGCAGTAAGCAATCACTGAGAATGATTTGTTCCTAATTTGAATACCAACCTCTGTATGTGGTTTGGGACAGCACCCTCAAACATTCATGGCCATGCAACTGTACACTCACACAGCAATTCATTGGCATATACCATATTAATGAAATCCAACAGTCTGTAAACCCAGACCATCCATTTCACCCAAGCTTTGATATCAGTAGATGTGATTATCTGGCTGTTGCAAATTTCCAGTTGAATTTCTAAATCGGGCTCTTAAATTTAGGAATTCATTCTCTCAAGACCGTTGGCATTCTAGAGCCAACCTGCACATCAAGTATTTCATTATTGAGAGGCCGCACGGGCCATGTTTCCATTCCTGGAGGCCTTACAGGCCGTGTTCCCATTCCTGGGGGCCTTACGGGCAGTGTTCTCATTCCTGGAAGTCGTATAGGCTGTGCTCTCCCTTCAAGAGGCCATACGGCATGTGTACGAGCCATGCAGCACTGTTGGATATCTTGCTGCACCTCAGCATATTACTGCAACAAATTTGAGTGTGCATCTGTTCATGAGAATCGGTTTTGCTCTTATCCGTCTAACAACAGGCTGGTCAAAGGGGTTTTTGTTCCCATCATAAGAACAACAGAAAATAACACAATATTTCCATCCATCCCTCCTCTCCAATTGAAGTGAATGTGTAATAAACTAAGTAGCTTGTTGGAGTTTGTAAAAAGGTGTTGGGTTAAAACTTTTGGGGTATAAGTAGCTTTTGAGTGTGAAGAATCCAATTTAGAGAAAGCATACGATTCCATATATTTGCCTGTCTTTTTCATTAAAGAACTATCGAAGAAAGCATTGATGCAATTGGGAGATTGCTGATTGTGATTGGTTGACATTCAATGGAATCTTATACTTAGGTGTTCATTCGTCCCACTATTTGCACCATCAAACTTGGGTGGTCATGACTTCAATTTTATTTTGTTGATGGATTGGCAAGAGTAGCCATGAAACATACTTTCTGTTGATGGTAATGAGAACATTCCTTGCTTGTAAAACTGAGTAATAATACTTTGGATTCTGAGTTTTTGTGTGAATGTTACAGTCGTATACTTGCTTGTAAAACTGAGTACTAACACTTTAGATTCTGAATTTTTGTGTGAACACTACAGTCGTATACTGGAACCAATCATACAATTTTGCCTTGAATTGTTAGCTATCCACATAGATCGGTTCACATCTAATTGTTTCATTGGGTGGCATTTAATCCAAGAGATTGATGTAAATGTTGGTATGGAGCCCTAGTCCAGTTGTTGAAATCCTATCCAAGTTATTCTTTGCAGGTGTCTCCTTTGCAGAGTTGGGATTTGGAGGTTGGCAATAGATAACTTGGGAGATTACAAAGAATTTATGCTTACGCTGATAAGCAAAGAGCAATCCTGTGTGCAGTTATCCCTGTCAGTTGAGGTACATTTTATTGTTCCATTGACAGCTAACTATCGTGTGCAGGCTACATTGAGATTCAAGAACAAAGACCTTACATCCATCAGAAGAACAGAAATCCTTGTACTGGGCAAACGACAGAGGCCTAGTAGCCTTTCTGAAGGCAGAACACTCTGTACAAGACCGGACAGAGACAAGAAGTTATTCCTCGTAGTATCTGTGTTGATGAAGCGAGTGGGCTATTACGGATCATAGGGTATCAGAGCAGTTGCATCCTTAACCGTCACACAGCTTCCAGAAGTTAGAAGAGAACATTGTGGACCTTGGCATGGGTAAAGCAAACAAAGAAAGGTTGGAAGACTTAAGGGCCAACAATGTTGAGCCTCAAGAAGAGAACGAACTCTTGAAAGAGAAGATCCAGATGTACCTTGAGACCTCTGTCAAACTGTTGCCATTGCTAAAGAAGTGATTTGATGAACACCATGACTCTCTCATTGCAGTCATGGCAGATTGGGGCAAGCACAGAGTTCAGCTTGTACACTTGGGAGAGAAGCTTATTCAGTTGGATAGTTGGCAAGAAGATAGGCTCACTCAAATGAAGACTCAATTGCAACAAGATTTGGCAGAGAAGGAGGCCTTGGCAAAGCTTCAAGCAACTATCCAAGAGCACCGAGAAGCAAGGCCACCATCTATTGCCATTGCTGAAGCTAGCACCATGACTGAGAAGCAAGGCCACCATCTATTGCACAGGGTCTTCGTCAGGGTTGTCCTCTTTCCCCTTATATTTTCTTTTTGGTAGTGGATGATTTGAGTAGAGCTATCACAGATGTGGTTCAGTCTTATAGATTCAAAGGTCTCATTGTGGGAAAATCTGGTAAACTTTCCCACCTTTTATTTGTTGATGACGTTCTTATCTTTTGCCACTGTGAGGGGCAGAGTCGCAGACGCAAGAGTGCTAAAAGACATTGACTTTGTTCCGTGACGCTACCAGAATGGTTATTAATATGGCAAAATCAGCCATTTATTTCCACCAACTTGAGGCAAATATTAAGACTGATGTTAAACACTCTTAACTTCTCAGAAGGAAATTTGGAGGAGGGGTTCGAGTACCTCAGTTTGAGACTCAAGACAAATAACTATAGCAGTGCAGATTGGTTATGGATTTTGACCAAAGTTGAGAAAATAATAAATCAGTGGTGCAATAGGTGGATCTCAAGGGGTGGTCGTCTTGTTCTTATCAAATCAGTCATATTGACGCAATACCTATGTATTGGAATCTCTTGGTCAAGTTTCCTAAGAGTATACAGAATAGAATCAGGAAGCTCTATTTTAACTATCTATGGAAAGGCAGTACCTAATACTTGGGTTCGCACTTGGTTAGTTGGAAGATTCTCTCAAAACCTAAACAATCAGGGGGTTGGGGGCTTAAGGACATTATTGTTTTTGGCCAGTCCTTAGCTGCTAAATCCCTTTGGGTCTTTTTGACCAGGGATAGCCTTTGGAGGCATACACTGCAAGAGAAATCTATTGCTCCTCTGTCTACAGTCGACTGGGTAATGAAGGTTAATAAAAATACGTCAAATGCTTTGACTAAATGGAAGATGTTAGGTCAAGTGTTCCCTGTAATTGGTAGGAGGCTTGCTTGAAAAATTGGAACTGGGATGCAGGTTCGGGCAGGATCACATGCCATAGCTGGTTGCGGGTATGATGTCTTTTTACCTGGTGATATTATTGACTATCTTAGGAATATCGAGCGAAGTGCTCTATAAAGGATTGTTGATCCTGTATCGACTACAGTGTGGAGACAAGGTTGGCTAACTGGGGATCGATTGGGCTTGTTAGATTATTAGATCCCCACATGGGATAAATTTATATTTGAGCTCAGTCATGTGCATAATAGCATATTCATTTGAATATGGAGGAGGATGTGATAGCTTGGGTTTACACAAACTCTGGGGGTGAATATTCAGCCAAGCTCAGATACCTTGTGTCAATGGATGAGGATGACCACATTGTGGAATGGTGGCATAAGAAAATTTGGAAGATACGTTGGCTGCCAAAATGCACAATCTTTTTATGGTTAGTACTCGAGGAAAGGGTACTTACATGGGACAGGTTGCAAAGAAGGGTTAAGCAGGGTCCTAGCATATGCTAGCTTTGTAAATTGAATGAAGAAACAAATCTGCATCTGTTTCTAAATTGTGCCTTCTCGATTGCTGTTTGGGCAGACATTTGTAGTCATTTCGGTCTCCCTCCTTTGTGGTGTAAAAGGTCACTGATTGAATGTTTTAGTGCATTCTTTATCAACCCTCAGTTGAAGAAGTGGAGAGCGCTGCCAACTCTGGTAGTCTGGGGAATTTGGATATCCAGAAACAGATGTCTATTCAAAGATGAATGGACATCTCTCCACACCTGCTACTGTGATGCCTCCTAAAAGCTAGAAGGCTCGATCTCTAGCAACTCACTCATCAGAGCCATGTAACTAGAAAATCTTTGTGGTGCTCTACTCTCCCTAACA
>ML796368.1:40079-54606 GCA_009831015.1 Picea engelmannii
CTGACACTGAGCTACCAGCTTAACCGCTGTGACATTGAGCTAGTGTAGTACTGTGATGAGGTATCATTTTTACTGATACATGTTTGATGCAGATGATGATAGCATTCTTTTGAGAATGATGATGTTGTTGATGAAGAAAACTTATGATGACTCGTAAATGTGATAGACAATGGTTCAAGATGACATTGACGATACTATCCTCCAGATGCCACTGATGATTCAGACCTCTCTCGCCTGATGCTGATGAAGAATACCCTTCTTGTTAAGGGGGAGTGTTGAAATAATGTAACTGCGAAGAGCATTCTTATTATTTTGTTATTGGATTAAATCCCCATTGTGGATTAATCATGTCATTATTATTATTGGATTAAATCCCCATTGAGAATTAATCATGTCATTATTGTTATTATTGTTATTAGATTAATCCCCATTGAGGATTAATCATATCGGTAAGGATATACGTCCCTCTAGTGGACGTTTAGGTTCTTGCTAAGTCTTTTGTTAACACTAGCCTAGATTTTAGCCTAGGGTTTATAGTCATAGCTAACTTGGCCAGTTAGGGTTTATAGTCACAACTAGCCTGTCCAGTTACAGATTCCCTTAGATCTATAAAAACCATTAAATTCAGTTTCAAAATCAATTTGCATGGTTGATAACTTGATATACGCTCATCCTATTTAATGGGACTAGGACTAGATTAGATAATAACAAGGTGGGATATTTGGATCAGCGTGGGTGCAGATCTAGGGAATAAACTATCAGACAGTAATCATTTCACTGCTTGAATCACAGTGCATCGATGGTCGTCTTGACCCTTCAAGACTCGAGGATTAAGCACCGTTTTACTAGTTTTCTCTAAATTGCTCAAGTGATGGCCGCCTTAACCTTTGAAGGCCACGAGATACCATCACCGGCTTAATTTAATTTTTTTCTAAGATCGAAGGGGCAATTTTTGTTCTATCTTATTAATTACGGAATTTTTGTTAGTGTTTATATAAATACCTGAGACGGATTGTAATCGTGATATCTTGAAAGCACATTGAATATAAGCTGCTATTTTGTATTCAGAGGTGTTCTCTTCATTGAATTTTGAAAGCATTTTCTCGTACCATTATTTGTTGGAGCGCGTGGAGTTCCTTTGTTTTCAAAAACTCCGAACCCAAAGTGTTTGGCCCACAGCCTGTTCGAGTTTCACGATTTAGGAATAGTTGTTTTCTTTTCTTTTTGTGTCGGGTGTTTGTAAACGTCGATACCCGAACTCCGATGTGCCTTTGTTTTTCTTCATTTGGTATCAGAGCCTACAGTCCATCCTACTATTGCTTAGTTAAGTGCAGATAGTTCTTGTTGGTGCCCAATTTTACCCCCATGTTTTCCTGTGCGAAATGTTTTTTTGATTCCTTTCAAATTTTTATATAAATGGCTGCGTCTGGTAGTAGTTCTTCTCATGTTCAGGTTCATGTCCTGAGCGATAATTCATATGACTCTTGGTATATTCAAATGAGAATGATTCTGCGTTCTCAGAATTTATGGACCTATGTTATTGATGGTTATGTTGAGCCAGCTGATACAGCAGCAGAACTGGCTCTCTCTAATGTTAATCGTGTTTTGTTGAAAGAAAACAGGAAAAAGGATAACAAGGCTCTTGGATTAATCCAACAAGGATTAAATGAATCCATTTTTACGAAGATTTCTAATGCTACATCTTCGAAGATGGCTTGGAACATCCTTGAAACCTGTTATCAAGGTGTGTCCAAAGTGAAGACAGTCAAATTGCAGAACTTGAGAAGGGACTTCTAAAATCTGAAGATGAAGGATAATGAAAGTGTTGATACTTTCATGACTCAAGTGATGAGTGTTGTGAAACAGCTCAGGCAGTATGGAGATGATGTTGAAAATAAGAGAGTTATTGAGAAAGTGTTGAGAAGTTTACCCAAGAAGTTTGAACTTGTAGTTGTACCCATAGAGGAATTTAAATATTTAAGTCAAATGCAAATTGATGAATTCATTGGTTCTCTTGTTGCTCGTGAATCTAGGATATCTAAATATGAAGAAGGATCAATGGAGCATGCTTTCAAATCCTAACTACATGTTACCAAAGGCATAGGTAGAGAAAGGTCTTATAATTATGGAAGAGGAGGTTGATCTCCTAGTCGAAGGGACAACAGAACTGAATCAGTTTCTAAGGAGAACTCCCAAAAGAATCCTCCTAATTTAAGAGGGAGCAACAGCAAACCCTGGCAGGAAGAAAATCAGAGGTATGATAAATCTAAAGTACAGTGTTATTATTGTAATAAGTTTGGGCATTTTGCTAACAAATGTTGGAAGAAATAGGCAGATGCTGGAAAGCAATCTTCACATATCACAAATGAGTTTGAGGATGATCAAAATCCTGTATTCTTGACTTGTAATGTCACTCAGGAAAGTGCTAATGATATTTGGTTTTTGGATAGTGGTTGCAGTAACCACATGACTGGTAATAAGGATTTATTTTCTTCTATTGATACTAGTATAAAGTCTGAAGTAAAACTGGGAAATGATTGTAAGGTTACAGTTAATGGTAAAGGTGTAGTTCCAGTTTACACTAAGAATAATCAAAGAAGAAATATTGACGATGTTTATTCCGTGTCTGATTTAAAATGCAATCTTATTAGTGTTGGACAGCTGATGGAGAAAAAGTACAGAGTGTTCTTCAAGAACAAGGTATGTACAATCTATGATAAATTACCTAGCAAACAGTTGATTGCAAGAGTAGAGATGACCAAGAATAGAATGTTTCCACTTGTTATGAGAAATTATTTGAGTGGTTCTTTGAATGCTTATAAAGCTGGAAGTTTAGATGAATCTTGGTTATGGCATTTGAGATATGGTCATTTACATTTTGGTGGCTTAGATCTATTATAGAAGAAGCAGATGATAAAGGGGTTGCCCTACATTCAACAACCTACAAGCTCTTGTGAGAGTTGTATACTTGGGAAGCATCACAAAGAGAAATTTGTTTCAAGTGTTTCCTACAAAGCAAAAGCTCCATTGGAAATTGTCCACACGGATTTGTGTGGACCTATGCAAACACCTTATTTGATTGGTAGTGTTTATTTTATGACTTTTATTGATGATTTCAGTAGGAAGACTTGGTTGTATTTGTTGAAGCAGAAATCTGAAGCCTTTGAAGTTCTCAAGATGTTTAAGTCTATGGTTGAGAATGAGAGTGGTCGAACCATTAAGATCCTGAGGTCTGACAGAGGAGGTGAGTATAAAATAAATGAATTCATTGAATTTTGTGATTTTCATGGAATTAAAAGGCAGTTTACTGCTCAATATACTCCATAGGAGAATAGAGTGGTTGAAAGGAAGAATTGGACCATCATGAATATGGCTCGAAGCATGTTGAAAGAGAAGCATCTTTCAAATGAATATTGGGGAGATGCGGTTGTTTGCTCTATCTATATCTTGAATAGATGTTTGACCAAGACCATGAGGAATCACGTACCTCAGGAAGCCTGGGACGGTAAGCCTTGCAATGTTTCTTATTTCAGAGTTTTTGGATGTGTAGCATATGCACATGTACCTGAAGAAATGAGGAAGTTGGATGACAAAAGCGAGAGATGTATCTTTGTTGGATACAGTGAAGAGTCTAGGGCATATAGACTCTACAATCCCATCACCAGGAAGTATGTAATCACCAGGAAGTATGTAATCAGCAGAGATGTTGAATTTAAGGAAGAGGAAGCCTGGGATGGAAGTATTGATAAATTTGTTCCAGAGGGAGTTGTGTTACGCCGTGAAGATGATGATGGAGCTGAGAAGGCTTAAGGAGGTGGATAGTTGGTTCCACATGCACATATGTCTGCAGTGAGAAGTCCTACAAGGGAATCACCAGACATCAGCCCATCTCAATTTAGAACGCCCAGAACTCATGAGCGTGGTGAGCCATCTAGACATGGTGGACATCAAACAGATTCATAGGTAAGTAGTGAATCGAATCCTACTTTAGCTTCATTGAAAAACATATTTAAAGGTCAGAAGACTAGAAGCTTAAGAAATTTATATGATCAGAATGAAGAAGTAGATCAGGTTTCAATTTTTGCATTAATGGCATGTGATCCTGTAAGTTTTAATGAAGCTGCTAAAGAGGATGTCTGGATAAAAGCAATGGATGAGGAGATTGATTCCATTGAAATAAATAATACTTGGGATCTTGTCGATTTACCTGAAGGTAAGAACAGTATTGGTGTTAAGTGGGTTTATAAGACTAAGTTGAATGTAGAAGGTGAAGCTGAAAAGTACAAGGCAAGACTTGTAGCTTAGGGGTTTAGTCAACAACCTGGTATTGATTACAATGAAACCTTTGCTCCTGTAGCAAGAATTGACATAGTAAGGATGGTCTTAGCTATTGTAGCTCAGAATAAATGGATCATGCATCAGATGGACGTTAAGTCTGCATTCTTGAATGGATGTTCGAAAGAAGAGGTTTGTGTAAGACAGCCTCTGGGTTATGAGATTGATAAGCACAGAGATAAAGTTTACAAGTTAAGGAAAGATTTATATGGATTGAAGCAGGCATCCAGAGTTTGGTATAGCAGGATTGATGAGTACCTGATTAGTGTTGGATTCAGTAGAAGTCCAAGTGAACCAACTTTGTATACAAAGGTAAACCATGAAGGTAAAATTTTGATTGTCTGTCTGTATGCTGATGACTTGATTTTTACTGGAGATCTATCTGTAGATGATTTTAAAAATGCCATGAAAACAAAGTTTGAGATGACTGATTTAGGATTGATGAAATATTTCCTTGGAATTGAAGTGGATCAATCTAATGATGTCATTTTCATTTGTCAAACCAAATATGCAAATGAAGTATTGAAAAGGTTTCGAATGTTGAATTGTAAACCAACTGCAACACCAATGGAAACTGGTACTAAACTTAGCAAATATGATGAGGGATCATATGTTGATCCAACTCTGTATAAGAAGTTGGTTGGAAGCCTTATGTATTTAACAACGATTAGATCTGATATTATGTTTTCTTTTAGTTTAATTTCCAGATTCATGGAGACTTCGAAGAGTACTCATTGGCAAGCAGGAAAGAGGATCCTGAGATACATTGCTGGAACAACTGATTTTGGTATCTGATACACATCAAACTTGAACTTTGAGCTGATCGGATACACTGATAGTGATTTTGCAGGTTCCATTGATGATAGGAAGAGCACATCTGGTTATGTGTTCAGTCTTGGATCTGGAGCTGTGGCATGGGCATCAAAGAAACAGTCCATAGTGACTTTATCTTCTGTTGAGGCAAAGTATGTTGCAACAACTGCAGCTACATGTCAAGTTGTATGGATGAGAAGAATCTTGAATGAATTATTGCATGAGCATAATGGTGCAACTCAGATTGTCTTTGATAATAAACCTGCCATTGCACTATCAAAAAATCACATTTTTCACAAGTAGAGTAAGCACATTGATACAAGGTATCATTTCATTCGAGAGTTGGTAAATGGTAAAGAAATTTATGTTCAGTTTTGCAGGTCTAAAGAACAATTTGCAGACATATTTACAAAGCCTTTGGGAAATGAATTGTTTAAAATTCATAGAGATAATATTGGGGTCTATAAGTTGTAAGGCATTGTTAACAACAATCTTGTATTGCATGTTACTGTTTGTTTTGTTTTTGAAATGATTAAGAGGGAGTATGTCAAACAGTAATCATTTCACCGCCTAAATCATGGCGCATTGATGGTCGTCTTGACCCTTCAAGACTCGAGGATTAAGCACTGTTTTACTGGTTTTTTCTAAATTGCTCAAGCGATGGCCGCCTTAACCTTTGAAGGCTACGAGATACCATCACCCGCTTAATTTATTTTTTTTCTAAGATCAAAGGGGCAATTTTTGTTCTATCTTATTAATTACGAAATTTTTGTTAGTGTTTATATAAATACCTGAGACGGATTGTAATCGTGATATCTTGAAAGCACATTGAATATAAGTTGTTATTTTGCATTCGGAGGTGTTCTCTCCGTTAAATTTTGAAAGCATTTTCTAGTACCGTTATTTGTTGGAGCGCTCGGAGTTCCTTTGTTTTCAAAAACTCTGAACCCGAAGTGTTGGGCCCACAGCCTGTTCGCTTTTCGCAATTAGGGATTCGGGAATAGTTGTTTTCTTTTCTTTTTGTGTACAGTGTTTGTAAACTCCGATACCCGAACTCCGATGTGCCTTCGTTTTTCTTCATAAACAATAACAGTGCAGTTGTTAAGGCCACGGTTGCTACTAACAGCAAAGGTAGCGGCGGCACGGGATTCAGCTGCACAGGAACTGTTATTACACGCGCCGGCTGCTGGTCTCTTCTCAAAGGAGGCCTTACCCTAGATTCATCTCCATCCTCGGCCGCGTTATACTTTGAGGTACATCCTGTAAAAGAGGCATTTGACTGTTGCAATTGCTAGATTATTACATTTTACTCGTACCCTATTCGATCTTTTTGGCAATATTGTCTAATATTGCGTATCTTTCAGAGCGCTGATGCAAATATAGAGATAAGGTTGGATAGCGTATCGTTCCAGCCGTTCAATCCACACCAATGGCAGGCACACCAAGAAGCCAATATCAAAAAGGTATTATATTACCCTAGAATTACAATTATTAACATTATAATTTATTCAAAATGCACAGATAAAAAAATTAATATCGTTACAAATCATTCTCAAATGGATCCTGGTTTGGAGTCATAGTTCGATTCAAATTGAGTGGAATTTTGTTTATGAAACTTTATAAGCTTAAAAAAAATCATGGTTGGGTTTGGAGATATATTTCCATTCAAACTGAGTGGAATTTTGTTTATGAATCTTTATAAGCTTAAAAAGAATTCATTTCCAATTTGTTTTCTCCTTCATTTTCATTCTGCAATACATACCATCATGGTTGGGTAATACATACAATCTTGGTTAGGTTTGGACTCATAATTTCATTCAAATCGAGTGGAATTTTGTTTATGAAAACCTTATAAGCTTTTAAAATAATCATTCTTCTCTAATTTGTCTTCTCCTTCATTTGCAATACAATCTTGGTTGAAATTTTTCATCAGATTTCCGTAGGCGTAGAGGGACTATTGCGATCAATAAATCGTTGACGTGGTATTAGATTGTGCATTGACCAGAAATATTTCCATATTGTCTATTGTTGGAACAAGGGAAGTGAAGACATCGATTTTAATATAATAAAAAGTATCATGTTTGTCAAGATCTGATTGGACAAAGGATTGGAGGTCTTATTGCAGCCTTCGCTATTCCCAATATCTTGACCTGTCCAAAGTATTTGGTAGTATATGGTATTTTTGAATTATATATTTTATTATGCATTGGTCGACATTTGTTTAATGCTAGCATTAGTTCGAATGTGTCCCTTAGCATTTTTTGTTGGGTAGAATACATTCTCCACCATATTACTATGTCTAATTTTTGCTTTATTGTTGCGTGCTTCGAGATAACAAGCTTGCCAAGCTGCATATTTTCTTAAATGCTTGCACATGCCTACGCCCTTCAACGATCCTGACAGTCATAATTGTTTACCTAACAGCTCTAGCAGTGTTAAATGATTATTGTACAGATGGGTTGCAATACAGTTTCGTTCATGGTCGGCGTCGGTGCTTGAGTGTTCGATCCTTGTTCAGTGCTTTGTTCCATGGTTATGGTTCTTGTTTGATTCAACTTTGCAAAGTTGAGGTCCTGCAATTGCAGTTCGAGCTCTTCGTGGTTGTTCACTGGTTTGTTGTTTTTCAACTTTTCAAGTTGTTGGACCTGTTGTCGCGGCTTGCAGTTTTGGGGGTTGAGCTCTTGTCTTCCTTTATTGACGGATAAGTTTCCATGTTGTTGTTGTTTTTCAATGGTAGTAATCCCACCATCTTTGTCTGTTCTCTTAGTTTTTGTTCCTGGAAAGCATGTGTCTTGCAATGCAGAGGGCTTTACGAAAAGTAGTGAGGAGCCATCAGAAGAGGGAACCATCAGGCGGGGTCTGTACGTAGGGTATGCTTTCATTCTGTGGGTGGGAACACTGCGTCTGCCTATTCTATTTCTGCTGAGTAAATTTATTGTTTTATTTATTTCTCTGTTTTCTTGTCATCTGTTGTGGGGACTAGGGGGGATTGAAGTTGAGAAGAAGAAGGTTCAAAGATACATATGGTAATTGGTGCCATGCTTTGTTTTTTTTTCCTAGTTTGCTACCTTTTATTTTTTTCTCCTGCTTTTCTTTGTTTTCATAGAAAGTGAAACTACGTAGCAAATGGCTTCAAAGTGACAGTTGAAGAGATGGACGAGGTAATAGATGTTGAGTTGTACGAAATAGATGCACAGTCCATTGTACATGACAACATTGACGTGGTTTTGCATATCAATGCGCTTTTTAGATTGGATGCATTCTCGTATACTGTTGGGGATTGTCTTTTTGATACATTCCAGGTTCTATTGCATTTCCGCTACTCGTCAACAGATCTGCGCAATGGATTGATAGAATATTTCTTGACCTATTTTAAAAATGGCGATGCCGACGCTTTGCAGTCCTATGAATACGAACTGGAATCTGATTTTCTTCAGCAGTTGCATGAAATATAAGATTTCAGCACACATTTTTCAAAAATGTGGTTGTCTGCATCTCCAGTTCTGCCTCCGCATGAGAGGGGACTTTTGGGAGATACATTTTGTATACGATGGTTGTCTAATTGGTTGAATATACCAATTGCCATTTGGTCATTGACAAGAAAAACAAGATATCTACTATTCAATAAAATTGCATCTGACAATCCATATTGCATCTTGTTCCATGATGCCAATGTCATCAGTGGCCATTATGAACCATTGGTGTACAAAAAAATGCCCATATGCAATATAGAAGGTCCTCGTATCTACTTGTCTGTTATTTGCAAAGACCTTCAATTGCAATGCAAAGGGATTTTGCATGGCATAGATTGCCATGGTTTACAGCTGGCAACAAACGTTGTGTCTAGCTATGGAGATAGTTTGTTCAATGCAATTTTTTGTTTGGTACCAGCAGAATTCGATGTTCAGTCGCTTTGAATTTACACTATACAGTCATTTTGCAATGCAATTATAGGCGGCAGCCAATAAGATTTTAGGTGCTTGCATCAGCATCTTTGCCCATATCTCGTAGAAAATATGTCGGCAGTTGGAAGTTGGCAGGAATACCTTGTGAACATGGTGCTTCCATATGAAAAAGGGTGTATGGAGGGTTGCAGATTCTGTTTGCAATGGTTGTTTGTCATATTCAAGGTTAATATCCGGGTGTGATTGCCCTTGCCAGATGCCACTGTCAATTCCTCGGTTATTGATTCAAATTGCGATCAAAAAATTGACATCCTTTCGTTGAAAATAGATACAACACATATCCATTATGAACCTTAGCTTTCACATATCGGTAGTTCAGGGTTGACTGTCCATGCCACCCAAACAGAATTGAATTTGCATACACGTGGAATGTTTTTTTGTGAAAATGAATGTCCTCCCAGTTGCGATATGGGCAGACAGGGCTTGAACAAAAAAAACATGCGTAAAATTCATGACTGTTGTGATGAGGCCATAGACGGCTTAGAGAAAAAACGTAGAGTAAATTATCACAATTTGAAAAAAAATATTCGTCAAATTCATCCGACTTCTGATAAGGTCATAGAGACCTTGAACAAAAAACGTAAAGTAGTTTCTCATAAACTGGGTGAAAGTGAAATTCATCCCAGTTGCCACCAGCTCATCCTACCTTTGGGCAAGAAACGTAGACTAAGTTACCACAACTTGAAAAAGGTCATGCGCGAGAGAAAACAATACATTGGTACACTTCCTTTTAGAGAGAAACTCACATATGACAATGTAAAGAAATCCGGTCATGCAGAACAAAGCATAAACAGGTGCGATTGCATATCCCAGAATGGTGATGCAACTATATGACTTCGTGATCTACAAGCAACACCATGCAGTCGTAGCAATGAAAAGCAGGAAACAATTTCTACGAATACTTCCCTGCGAAAGAAAAATGCAAGACAGAACTACATGAAACAAATTAAAGACACTCCTTCCAATGCATGTGCAATTTGTGAACAATTGAATTTTTCAAAAAATAGTAAGTCTTTCACGCCTGATTTGCAAGCAGAATACCTCCGCTTGACAGCCCAGGATAAACCATTTTCCAGTGTGAAAGTTTGTCTTCCATGCAAACGATCGCTTGAAAATGGAAAACTGCCACAGTTTGCTACCCCTAACCGAATAAGATGTAATACAGCACTAGCAGATGTAAGTGCACTTACGGAACTCGAGGAGAGACTTGTGTCTATGCGAATTTCATTTGCCCAAATCAGACCTTGGGGCTATAAATGGCCCCAGATGAGCTTAACAGGATCAATTATTAATGTGCATGTTCAACTAGATGTTGTGCAAAAAGCGTTGTCACAATCTATTAACAATACAGTTACAATCGTTGTGGCTCTGAAAAGACGCTTGTGATACAAAAATGCCTATCAGACAGGCAAAGTGCGTGTGCATGATGTTATGAAAGCATTAAAGGAATTATGTTCTAGAGCCCTGTACAAAGAAGAAACATTTGTATAAATGTCAACTGGAACAGTGTTCTCGCAAAAGAACATGGCAACTCTACAGATACTCTTGAAAATCCTAGTGATTTTGATGCAAGTGATGAATCAGACAATGAAACAGCTACTGAAACATTGGTGCATGGATTCATTGATTCACAGTGCATTCATGACTTGCAAGACAAAATTGTCGAAATTGCACCTGCCGAGGGGCAGCGTCCACTTGGAATATTCAAGGACAAATTTGCTGAGGAAATGAACTTTCCAACACTCTTCTATGGATATCCATGTGGCACTGATATTACAGAATGTTTCATTTATCATAAAATATTTCGATGGGAGTTGCTACATTCAAGCGGTTGCTTCTCCTGTCACATAACAAATTTATTTTTCAAGACAATGTGCATAATAATCGAGCAAGTTATGTCCTGCATGTGGGTCCGAATAAGAAAAGGTCGGTTACAAGGAAGAAAGTTGTCTGCGAAGGATGTGAAATACAAAGTTAACCTAGAAAAAATTATGAAATCTGATATTGGATACATAGATTTCAAAAAAATCCGCACCTCTCCTGACTATTTGCAACAAAACAAAAAAGAAAAAAAATTGCAATGATCCGGCAATTAGGCCCGCCAACATTTTTCGTCACATTTACAAGTGCAGAGCACTGCTGGGATCCATTGGTGGCTACGGTATCTGACCTGCATAAGAACAAGAAATGTAAAAAAGAAATCGATACACTGGAAAATAGCGACATTGACTACCTCATAAGAAAAGACCCGGTGACATGTACTCGCTACTATAGACATAGAATAAATGCTTTGAGACAATTGATATGCCATGATGAAACATTTTTCAGAAAAATATCGGATTATTTTTTTGTCACTGAATTCCAGAATAGGGGAAATGAACATGACCATGCACTGTTGTGGATAGAGGATGCACCGGTGTATGGAGTCGATAACAATTCAGAGATCAAACAATTTGTGGATAAATACATAACATGCAACACAGATCATTTGGATCCATAACTTGTGAAATTCCATAGACATTACCATACAAGAAGTTGTAGAAAACGAAAAAACTCACATTGTAGATACAACTTTCCTGTGCCACGAATGAGAGCTACAAGAATCATAGAGCCAGTTAGTGTAGAGGAAAATGTTGTTGTTGAGAAATCTAAATCCTTGTTCGCATTTCTAGAAGAAGGGGGATTTGACGAAATGATGAGCTTTGATGCCTTCTTGACACAGGTAAATCTTTCAGAAGATGAGTACATCCAAGCCATACAATGTACGCTTAGGCAACCAACACTTTTCCTTAAACAAAAAATCTCCCATATTTGGAACAACAGTTTCTCCAAGGATATGCCAGTTATGTGGAAAGCAAATACAGATGCACAGTACGTGCTGAATGCATACACTGCAGCATCATATTGTACCTCATATATGATGAAGATTGACAAATCTATGACAAGTGCATTTAGAAAAATACGCAAAGAACATGAAAGAAGTTATATTGATGCCATACAAATGATATGCACACTTGGAAATACATTGCTTAATCTTCAACAAATGTTTTCTCAGCAAGTAGTTCACATTGCACTTTCCTTGCCCCTCACTTGTAGTTCAAGAAAATGTATCTCCATAAACACATCTCCACTTGAAAAACACACATTTGTCCTTAAACCAACGGTTTTGCTACAACAAGAGCCCGACAATTCAAAGGACGTGGTATGTCGATCTATTATTGATTATTACATTCAGCGTCCATCTCCTATTAGGCATATCTTCTTAGCAGAATTCGTATCGCATTACAAAAAAAATGGTGCACCCATATCAAAAAGAAAAAAACCCTCTGTCATACGATTTTTCAAATACAACAAACATTGTGACTATGAAAACTATTGTAAAGAAAAATTGTTGTTGTACGTTCCATTCAATGAAAACGAAGAGACATTAATGCATAACTTATGTACATGGGAGGTTGTGTATCTTGCGTCTAAGACTATGGTGCACATCAATGAAGCTAGATTTACCTACAATGTTAATCCAACATGGGGCAATATAGAGGTTGCACTTAATGACCTAGAAAACCCTGGCGATCATGATGACACATTCAGTAACCCAAAAACAACCAGAACTGCTTCTGAGTCCTATGACTTACAAGGAGATTTGCCTCGTCCTCCAACGGTTGGAAGTGAAAAATGTATCAATCTTGGTTTTCAAGTTACAAAACATCATTTCCTAATTGAAAATAATGAATACCACAGAATAAGACGTCTGTTGAATCGTGAACAACAAACAATTGTAAAAGATATTGCTCTTAAAAAACACTTGAACATGAATAGTCATGTGCACGTGTTCCTTACAGGCAAAGCAGGAACAAGCAAGACATTCACAGCAAAAGCAATGTTCCAAATGCTTATACGAATCTATGATTCAAACAATTCCTCTGATTCTATGAAACCAAAGGGCCTAATAGTTGCATACACAAGAAAAGTTAAATACAATGTTGGTGGAACAAAAGTCCACTCTGCATTTTTAATGCCTTTTAACAAGTCATGGTTTCTTCCACTTAGTAAGGAAATGTTGGATACATTATCTAAGATTTATGAGGAACTCTAACTTGTCTTTATAGATGAAGCATCTTTGATTGGGAGTCGGTTCTTGTATTCCATTGACAGCCGTCTAAGAAGCATAAAACATGTGCAGACGAAATACTTTGGAAACATTGACATGATATTCTGTGGGGATCTTTACCAGGCACATCCCATCCAAGATTCTTTGATATTTGAACAACCCACGGTCAACATAGAAACAGTCACCCATGACTTCTGGAGGGACAATATTAAATTCTTTGAGTTGCATACTACAATGTGCCAAACAGATGAAACATTCATTGCAATACTGAATAGAATGCACACCAACAGCCAAACACATGATGAATTGACCCATATCAATTTGAGATGCTTCCGGCATGCTCCAACAGACCCAACATTCCCTTACCTGTTCTATATAAATAAGGATGTTGCAAACCATAACAGCCACATGCTCTCCCTAGTGCCTGGCGATGATATCATCATCAATTCCATTGACCTGGAAGAAGACAACCATGGAAATGTGCCACGGCATGAACATTCAGTCACTTTACCTTTGCAGCTTGTCCTCAAATTAGAAATGTTGGTTGAAATATATGCCTGCAACTATGATTCACAAGATGGCTTGGTGAATGGTGCAGATGGAATACTGAAAGGCTATACCAAGACAGAAAAAGTGGATGTCCTTTGGATTAAGTTCCATGAACCATATATAGGCAAGCGACAAGCAAGCAAGTTGTCTTATCAATATAATTCAAATACTGGAAGTGATTGGACACCTATTTTGCGAATATAGAAGCCAGTATCAACATCAGCAAAGACAGGTCAACTGAATATTCAAAAACAGTTTCTAATTAAACTTGTATGTGCACGTACAGTCCATAGATCACAAGGACTAACACTTGATAAAGTTTCTTTTTAGCCTGTTGGAATTCGGATACATGGACTTGTCTACACAGCACTGTCCCATGTTAGAAGCATAGAGTCCTTGTATTTACTAACTCCTCTCACAAAAGATAACTTCAAAGTGAAACAAAAAGTTGATATTGAAATGGAACGACTGAGGACCACCGCAAAATGGCAACTGCATTATGATTACCAATCCATACAAACAAATTCATCTGTGTCAATTCTCTCGCTTAACACATGCAGCTTAAATGCACACATGGATGATATACCGAATGACTATGATATAATGCAATCCGATATTCTGTGCTTGCAAGAAACACACATGGCATTATGCACGTAGAACAAACAATTCCCAAATCACAATTGCATATCAAGTTACATTACACATGGGGTCATGATACTGGTGAAAAAACATCTACCAATTTTGGACCATATAC
>ML796368.1:84709-113267 GCA_009831015.1 Picea engelmannii
TTAGATTCTAAATATAAAGAAGCAATTCGTACCTTTTGTGTATGTGGCACATTATGGAGATCAAAGAATTGCTCCATATGAAGTATCCATGTGATTGGGTCCTTGCCATCAAACTTCCTCATATCAATCTTAGGAACGTGGTTCGTCTTCAAACCAAAGTTGGAGTTTCTCCATTCTTGATTCACCTTCCTTGTGTCCTCATTATTAATTTCATGGGATGCATTTTCATTTTCAATTGTCTTCTTTATTACAAAATTTTTCAATACTTCCATGATCTCCCCTTTTAAACCCTCCATCATCTCTTGTAGTTCATATTTTGTAACTATCTTCTTTTGTAAATCATTTATGTCCCTACGCATTTCTTCACCTTCATCAAGAGTCCAAGTAGGATTTTTTGGAGGCTTAGTTGGTGTAGAAGTTCCCTTTTTGGGTGGCATGTTGGCCAAGTATCACTTTTGAACCTTGATTTTGAGGTGGTTCTGCTAGACAATATTTCTTCTGTTGTATCTCCCAAGTTTTAGCCCTTCTGGGTATTAAACTTTATTTTATGTATTTCTATGATATTTCTTCTCTTCAATTCCATAGGTCGGATCAAAATTGGATGTGCCAAGTGGAATTTGTGGTAACTTCCCCACAACTTGTCGATTTTTGGCCTTTCCATGAGATCTCACTTGTATAGTGTGCCCCGCAAAAAATAATTGATATAAAATTTTGAAACTCACAACCAACATACTACAGACTGTTCATGATCCAATGCAACCATTCCCACTCAATTTTGATACTCTATGAAGAATTTATGATTGTTTTACCTAGAAAAAGTTCTTGAGACTAGTCAATAGGACTAATCAGATACCCTACCTTACACAAGGTGTATATACAATTGTAAGATGACCCAAAATCGAAAAGTTTTACCACTGATACCTTAATAATTTATGTAAATGGCCTCCAGAGTTCAAGGTCTGAAACATTACAGAAAAGTTTTTATAGCGAAAATTCCGCAATGACTCAGTTCAGGATGATTCTCAAACCCTATCTTGTATAGGCTGTATATCCGAAATTATAAGGCCTCAGGAGATGAATTTTTAACCCAATGTACCTTGATCCGTCTAATAAATATCCTCCAAGCCGTTCCTTCTGAAACATTGTAGAAAAAAAGTTATAGCAAAAATTCCACGGTGTCTCAGATGTAGCAACGAAACCCCAAGACCTTGATCTCTGATACCATATGTTAAGAATCAAATATCAATATAGCATAGAAAAACCTCAGAAAAAGTACTCAACGCCTTGTAAAAGAGATAATTTTAGATAATAAGCCTCTTTGAGGGGGCAAACTTCTTTTACCCCACTTAAATGTTCAAGTACCAGATGATTCAAAATGAAAATGTCTCCTTGGTATATATAGGAGACTAGGAGGTATAATTACAACTAATGGCCTAAATTTGACATAAATAAAATAACATTACTAATATAATATGCCCCAATTAAAGGGTAATGAGTCAATATTAGGGCTTAACAGAAACCACCTATTTCATCCAATGCCACCACATAGAAATACAAGAATCGGAACAAGATAACTCCAGAACTCCCAAAATCCAAGAACTAATTCAAAAACAAAAGAAGATATTTCAATACCTCCCCATGGAGTTACCACCACAAAGAATAATTGAACATGTAATTGAAGTTAAACCATGATCAAGTCCAATCAAGGTTAGACCATACAAATACCCCCATCATCATAAAAAAGAAATAGAAAGATTATTCCAAGACCTGTTAAAATGTGGTGTTATCACAAAAAGAAGAAGTCCATATGAAGCTACAGTGGTGTTAGTATGAAAGAAAGATGGTTCTTTTAGATTTTGCATAGATTACCAAGGGTTAAACAAGATAACAATAAAGAAAACATTTCCCATCCCATTCATCGACGAAATGTTGGATGAACTTCATGGAGGCAAATTTTTTTCAAAACTTGATTTGAGATCATGGTACTATCAAATTAGAATATGTAGCCAAGACCGCCTTCCAAATACATGAAGGACACTACAAATTCAATGTGATTCCTTTTGGGCTAATTGATGCCCCTGCTACCTTCCAAGCAGCTATGAATGAACTATTTCATCCATACCTGGGTAAATATGTCTTAGTATTCTTTGATGACATCCTCGTGTATAGTGTTGTTCCTGAGTCTGTACTTAAGTCTTAAAAGTACAGTGTCAAGGCATATGAAAGTGGTTAAAAGGTGTAGAAGAGGGAAGCATGAACCTTTCAGTAAAGGAACTATGGAAGATTCCTATGTTGGCGTTGTCTAGCTTCCAACTGTTCCTGGATAGTTATGTCTCGTTCAATGGCTGCCCATGATTGTTCAAGTTCGGCCCGGTTAGTTGTCATTTTAAGGATGGTGTCGAAGAGGTTTAAGGCGATGTGTGTTTGGTTCAATAGTCTGGGTTCAACGTTAGGTTGAGTTGGTACAGGAATTTTCATGGGGGAACAGTGAAGGTAGGAAAGATTTTAAGAACGGTTAAGTGTTGTCTCAGTTTGGTCTTATAAAAGAGAACTTACGGTTGCAGAAATAAAATATGGATGCAAATCCAAGGCTCATTCCCGTAACTATATTATATTTTAATAAAAGGTGTGAGATGGGAGAAAAACATTGAGCCGTTTACAGTGCAAGGTTCCTACCAGGGGAAACTCTCACGACATAAACGGAAGAGGAAAATATGTAAGAAAATAACCAATGTAACAAAGAATATATGTAGAATTCCGAAAATGCAGATTGGTCTTACACCGCTGATAAATGGTGCAGAGGAAAGACAATAAACAATTATAAAAAACCCAAATTCATTCGTTATAGTAGTGGTCGTACTAAAGTATAACGAAGCACATCAATTATGAATATGAATTGAAATGGAAAAATGAGAAACAAGGAAGCAAACTTGTAATACAGTAGTGACGGAATTGAGAATCTCCAGATCTGCTTGTATTAAATCTCAATGTAAAAAAACTCTATTACAAAACCTCAAAAAGGTCCAGCCTTGTTTATTTCTTTCTGGGATACATTTATACAACTTTTTACAAAGCAGGCAGAATCTCAATAGTCACAAAATTTTGGTTATGACAGAGGAGAGAGCAATCGCTCCATTTCTCCTACTCTGTCTTCACTTGGTGCCAAGTGTTTGTCGTCGCGCGGACTCGGTGCAGGCGATACATCTTTCCACTAGCTGGGGTATGAGTTGTGATGGTTCTGCTTGACAGCTGGCCTCGACGAAGTAACATTCTCGGGCTAACTGCTGCAGCTTGTCCTCCATTTGTGCATCGATGATGTCGAGGGCACTTAGTTGCATGTTGGGTTTGATCATGTACTTATCAACTTGGACTATGTCCACAATATTCATCTGAGAGATATCAGCCGAATCTCTTTCTTCCTTATCTTTCAGATCAAGTGAGATCTGTTCCACATTCATTTGCATCAACAGTTCGGCATTGCCTCCACTGTCAATGCCCAGTAGCTCACCATCTATAGAATTAAAGGCTTCTTCTAGGGAATTGGTTACCTTTTGGGCTTGATCCTTGCCCATGGCAATGTTGTGCTCCCAATCCTTCAACGGAATATTTCCTCGGGTTTGCTTCGAAATGGTGAACCTGGGAGTACCCGCCGAAACCCGGTTGTTCGTGGCTATTACCACCTCCTGGAAGGCGACCCGAGCCGATCCTGCATCCCTTTCTCTGACCAATAAGTTCTCGGAAACCTGATTGATCAACAGACAATTTTCTCGGATAGCTCCCACCTTGGCGAGCAAATTCTGCTGTGCCGAAGAGATTCTGCTCCGAATCTCGATCACTTGGGATTTGAATATCCCGATGTCTATCATTTTCCTCTCGGCGATTTCTACCCGAGCCTGCAGCTGTTCAAGCAAACTCCTCTGTTGGCTCGCCTGCGTCCAACCATCCCGGACCGCCAACTGTGCTTGCTCAAGCTTAGCTTTGAGCATCTCTATTTCAATTTTTTCAGCCAATCTGGCCTTTTCTATTTCCACGCTCACCTGGCCTTTATCATTTTCCGTGGTCGAGGCCAATCTGACTTCAAGAGTCCTGATCAGGCGATTTTTCCTTTTAAGTTGGTTCTTTAAAATTCTGACTGAGAATTGATTCGCCGAGGCATATGCTCCTAGCGTCCCTGTGATTTCAGTGGCGAATTGCTCATTCTTTTTATTTTTTTCGTCAGTCGTGACTTTGTACTTTTTAGCAGTCGACTCTCCTTCCTGGTAAAATTCCCTTTTTACTACCGCTTTTCTCTTTTTATCAAAGAAAAACTCATTCGGAGGGAGTTCTTCTACTCTTATGGGCCTCAGCTCCTCATTGAATATCCATCCTTCTTCGATAGTCCCTGGCGTTGACTGCAAAGGAGTGACAAAGGTGATGGGTTCCCCGATCTGTTTCGCCGATTTTCCTGGGGTGTCGACCGGGTTCTGCTTCTTTGGCGGTTCTGGGGTCTTTATCTCGGTCTCCGGATTCTATTTCTTTGGCGGGTCTGGAGTCTTTATCTCTACTTCGGGATTCTTCGTTTGTTCCTCCTCATCCTGGTGTTTTCCCGGGTCAGGAGTTGCGTCTTTAGAACCTTCAGCGTCCTTCTGTTTCATCTCCGAAATTCCTGGACCTTCACCTCGCAATACAGCAAGGAGGAAGCTACGTCTATGTTCCTGGAATTTCAGTACCTCAGCTCTATCCTCGGGTGCCAAGGATTGGATCCGGGCCAGAATTTCTTCATAGGACCTCGCTCCTCGGAAAATGTCATCCGAGGGCGAATTTTCATGCTCAAATCTTTTGATCCCACAATTAGCTAAATGGTTGCTCACGACCCTCTGTGGATCGTGCTTCTTATACTCGATGGAGACCAAATTTAGGTCTTCCAGGGTTGTAGCCTCGGCTTTGGCATGCCCAAAATATAATAAAGAATAAGAATTCAACCGAATGGGAAAAAACAGCCATACCTTCTTTGAGTACCCTTTGAGCTCTTTACTTACACCGCCAATTACCGTCTGCCGGGCGACCTCGCGACAAGCCAGCTTGTCAGGAATGAACAATGGCAGTGCATGAGGGGGAACAGAAGCCCTGAAAACTCTGAAGTACGAAAAATCTGCCTCCATGTACCAGTCCGCTATGCTGCTCAGATTTGTTGCAATTTTGTCCGAGATACGGGGTGGTGGGTGAGCAAAAATGGCGATATGCAGGGGCACCATCACCCAGTTAAAAATTTCATACGCGAAACTCTCTGCTTTATTTTCCCATAGCTTTTCATGATATACATGTATGGGTTTGTCTTCGGCCGGAGTCCAACCCCAGCTCATCAATGGAAATGGTGTCATGGAACATATTGCATCCATAATATATGTGGACATGAAGAATGAGGACGGCCTCCCATTTTCCTTCTACTCCCGGTACTCTGTGACCCGGTTGACCAAACTATCCGAAAGCATCTTTTCCCAATTGAAAGAGCAACCTTCTGTGACCCGAAACATTAGAGGTACCTACGCAAGGAAAAAATGTGATGTGTCCTCTCTCCCATATAACCGGCACGTCATCATGGCCACATATTTATACTGTGGTTCCAACGAAGTGATTGAATAAACACTGTGGTCATTAGCTCTGAAATTTGCGGTGCGTGAAACCCAATCCTTTATCAAACTGGGCATGGTTTTATCATACTGTGTGCACTCCTTCTCCTTGAATTCCTCCAGGAACTCAGCGCCATATGTGTAGTCGAAGGTCGTGGGTAGCTTATACATGGTTTGCAGGTGCTCAGGCCTAAAAGTCCCTAAGGTAACTCTCTGCTCGTCCATGATAGTCCTGGTCGGTATGTCTACATGATCCAATGCCCATCGGACCATGTCATAATATGGTAGCAACCGTGGCCTGGTTGTTATTCTATGCATTCCGGATTGGACGACTATCTTGTATTTGGTGTTTAGATCATCTCTTTCATTGTCGTCGGAGTCGTCGGAATAATCGATCAATTCTGATTGCAGAACGTCTGAAACAAATGACCAGTTAGGGACCGAGTCGATACTTCGGGGCAAAGTATCGGAGATATTGTCTGAGCTTTGTCCTGCAACCTCAACATTCACCTTTGTTGCTTTCCGCGGGGCCATGGCTGAAGCTTGAGTTTTAGCTCTTCTGCGATAGAACTGCGTATACATACAGAAGTTAGTTTACTCGGAAGTGATGAGATCTGCATGCTATGAAAATGAATTTGTTACAATGAATTGCAGCTCTTACATAATTTTGAAAAATCGTTACCTTTCAAAGATAGCATCTCCAATCATATTTAGAAATAAATTGTCACCGTAAAAACCGATCTTATATTCATAGATTTACCCTATTTCCCATTAATGTCATAAATTTTGGCAGTTTAAAAGTCAGTTGGCGTATGGAGTGGAAAGGCTTCCTCGAGAATCGTGCAAGCATCGAAATGCAGGATGTGTTTGATTCAGCTTAATTACCCCAATCTTGCCAACGGTAATTAATATCTCACTATTTGTTATATCGGGAAATTTTCTTTAACATTTTGAGTCTCTAACTCTCGAGACTATGAAGATCGATTTAGGTTTAATTAAAGGTAATCGCGTTTTGGGGCTTGATTAATTTTATAATTATCACCTTCACCATATCGCGACTCGGAGCTTCGAAGATAAGTTTCTGGGAGATTTGTATGCCGAGTCGTGAAACTGCAAGATGGCGATAACAAGACTTAATTAAGGGGAAGATAATCTTGGATTAAGTGATTAATTAATCATGTTGTAATTACATCGTGACTTCGTGAGTCGGGGTTTAGAAGCTGTAACTTTTGAAAAAGATAGTGCCGAGTGGCGAAATGTCGAGAACAACCTTTACCACGGTTAGCTTTTTGCCTTTAATCTTTGACATGGGTTATCCAGAAAAGACCTCGTATTCTCGGCTCTCAGGGTTGTAAAAATAAAAATTTTGGTTTGGCGAACACCGAGGCGCGAGACCCCGACAACATCTAATCATGAGTTAAAAGATTTTACCTTGGTTACTGCTTTGAGTGAAAAATTAAAACGACTTCGCTGTTTCGTGACTCGGGACGTGTGAATTCATGAATTATAGTATCCGACCTGCGAGATCCTGAAGTAAAACAAAAAGAGTGAACATTCTTACGAAAGGTAGGACTTGTTTTGAGAGTAGAAAATCATCGTTGCTCACGTGACAAGGTTTCAGAGGTCCCAAAATCTCGGAGGGAAAAAGAAAACCATATTTAGATTTCAAGTATCAAAATGAAAATTGTGATAGAAAAAACAAGGGCGGCTCCAACATAAGCTCCAACTAGGGATCCCGCCTTCCTGTGAGGCGGGAAGAACAGTAGACCACGTGCCAATATTGGGTAAATGGAGTCAAAAACTCAATCAGGCAGAAAAGTTGTCGAGAAAAGAGGATCGAGGGGGGAAAAAGACTCTGTTCGTTACCTTAAAAGTTTTTTCAAAATCAGATACTCTTTCCAAACACAGTTTTAGTCCCTTTCACAATTTTCTCTTTCCCGCTGCTAAATTTAGGTATGTTTTAAGACAATCGAAATGATCCTAGGAAACCCAACAGAGCTTGTGGCTTTCGGCTTGCATCAAAAGGATGAGATTATATGTTTTTAATCGGGGAGTCCCATCTGAATTTGGGATGTGGATCAGGTTTTAGAAAACATTGGTTACCAGAGTAGAGTGATATTCATGTATAACAGCCTTACAGATATCTCAGACATTGCTTCACTGCCAGTGAGCCTGTTCAGTACCCCGGTGAATTTATATGGCCCCTTTTACTAAATTTCCTTTCACCACTTCAGAATATTTTTATGCATTTAAATGCTGAGACGAGGGCAATCATTTCTGAATTTCCTTTCATCGTCTCTTGGACTAGGTGGGGGCAATCATTTCTAAATTTACTTTCACCACCTGTCTTATAATTTATTCTTTGAGCGCGAAGATGGGGGCAATCAGTTTGTATCAGGGCTGATATCTCTGTAATATTTTTCATTAGAGGTCTGTCAACTTACTTTGATTACTTGGTACCAACCTTCCCTTGACCTTCATGACATCTTCATTCTTTGGGAGAAAAGGAAAATAATTTTTTAAGGGCATCCCATTTGAGAAAGCTTTAATCCTCCGATGCTGTTGAAAAATCTAGGAAAGTTAGGATCGCTCTAAATGTTCCTTCGCTTAGCAGGGGATCAAGTAGTTGTGAAGACCCTCTTTCCTATCAAGATCTGTTTCGAAACTCATGAGGTTTAAAACGAAAAAAATTTATCCCTTCATAATGACACAAGAAGATGGCGACTGGGTAAAAGTTAGACCCAAAGA
Organism: Picea engelmannii; assembly: GCA_009831015.1. Taxonomy (NCBI): domain Eukaryota; kingdom Viridiplantae; phylum Streptophyta; class Pinopsida; order Pinales; family Pinaceae; genus Picea; species Picea engelmannii. The sequence goes on from ML796368.1 coordinate 93,067, forward strand.
TAGACAGGATACCAAGTAGTGATTCATTTACCGAAAATACAGAAGGTCAAACAGTTCGAGACTGACTCTTGTAGATATCTTTGAGGACAGTTCATTTTGACCGACCGTTTTTAGATTTAGTGTATCGCTATTTTCAATCAAAAATTATCGAGCCAAGAAACAATCCTATTATCTAACATTTTAGCCGATATTGCAGTTTGAATGGCGTTACCTCGGTTTTCTTTAACAGTATTTCATAACTTATGTTTTTGAGAAAGTCATTTTTTACCTTTTCATTTCACTTTCTTTGCGCAATAGGAAACTATTTTAGGTATCACCTATTTTATGCCGATCCATTTCTGATACCGACCTGTAAATTACTTTTCCTGCTAGTTTTCATATGCAGCTGGACTCCTGTAAAAGAAAATACGAATCTTATTGGAAATGTGTCGGGAGTTTATGAATAAAAACCAAAAATCAAAGGCAAATGTTTAAATGAAAATATATGTATGTACAAAACATATATAATGAAATTTATTTATTTACGATTTTTTTTTATTTTTTTATTTTTTTTTAATCTGGCGACTGTCACGTCATGTAATGCTTTAGATATCGCCTGTTGACAGGGGTGATGAGGACTTCTCCGTCTATATTTTCCAGAAGGAAGGAATTTTTCCCTTCCGGAGCCGAGACCCTGAATGGTCCATACCAGAGGTGGTCAAATTTACCATGCTTCGCGGCTTCCACTTTTCTTGTATCCCATCTTAGTACTAAATCACCTGGAAGGAATTCCCTGTCCTTCACCTTAAGGTTGAATAATGTTTTCATATAAATTTGGTACTTCTGCATCTTTTCATCAACTTCAACTCTATGTTGTTGAACCTCAATTAGCTGGTTAATTCTCCTAGTTACATGATTGGGTTCTTCGTTTTGATCCTGCCATAACTTTGTCATGGGTAGCGCTAGGTTTATAGGTAGAACAACATCTGTCCCATAGACCATTTGAAATGGCGAAATGTCGATAGACCTTTTAGTTCTGATGAGGTTTTCCCATAATGCGTATTTTAAGTGCACATGCCAAGACCTTTTATTTTCATCCAGTACTTTCTTGATTATGTTCACCAGGCTCTTGTTAGATGATTCGTCCAATCCGTTCCCCTGGGGGTAATATGCAGTGGAATGGTCGAGGACGATGTTATACTTCTGACAGAAGATGATCATAGACATAGATTTAAAGGCCTGGGCATTGTCGGTAACTATCTTTCGGGGACAACTGAATCTTGACAAAATATTGTCTTCCAAGAAATCGATCACCACCGAGTCTGTTGCCCTTTTGGTTGGAATGGCTTCCACCCACTTAGTAAAATAATCTGTAGCATCCACTTATGTTGAGCACTGGAATGGGGATTAATCTCCCCTATGAATTCTAAACCCCATTGTTGAAATGGAGCTTTAGCTTTGACTGGAACGAGTGGCAGTGCAGGGAGCTTCTGTTTACCAGCGAATATTTGACAAGGGTTGCAGGCACGCACTTTGGCATTGACGTCCGAAAAGAGTCTCGGCCAGTAATATCCAGCCCTCAAGATTTTGTAGGCTATATCTCTCCATGTGTGATGCCCCCCACAGACTCCCTTATGAAATTCATCTATAACCTGTTGGGTTTATGATTCTACTAAATAGACTAGCAGGAACCCGAGTGGATCCTTCCAATAGAGTTGGCTTTCGGATATACAATATTTAACTGCATGGAGTTTTAAGGTTCTGCATTTAGACGGTGATAGTTTATCTGGGCATTTTAGGTTCAGCAAAAAAAACACTATGTCTCTATACCAGCCCGATGATAAGAACTTATCTTCGATCTGGTTTGGACTCGTTCCTTCATCTGGTTCATTTAGGTTTGTATCTTCATCGCTTCCCTGCAGGCAATTGATATCAAGAGCCCTAATATTTGATTCAGCTAAGAGTCTGGCTAGGCCTTGCCCTTTTATCAATTTGGTCGGTTTAACTTCCAAATCGAATTCTTGGATTTTAGCAAGCCATCGCCCTCTTTTTCCATCACTGTCTGGCTGTATCAATATATCTTTCACAGAACTGGTAGGCAGGTACACAATAATTTTCGAATGTAGTACATAAGTTATGAACGCCTTTAGTGCTTTTACCATTGCGTACGCCTGTTTTTCTATTATGTCATACTTCAGTTCTACGTCTCTAAGGCTCTTGCTAAAAAACGTGATCGGTCATTCGAATCCTTCGTCGTCCTTCTGTAGGAGCATCGTGGCAATAGTATGTTCAGAAGCAAACGAGAAGATAAGGAAATCTTTCAGGTAATTTGGGCTTGCTAATACAGGTGCCTTGCTTATGACTTTTTTAATATGCGCGAACGATGCTCTGGCTTCAGTCGTCCAATTTACTCCGCTATCTTTCTTCAACATTCCTATGATCAATTTGACAATCTCAGCGAAATTGGGGATAAACCTTCGTAAAATATTTATAGTTCCTAAGAAAGATTGAATCTCTTTTACATTTCTGGGAATATTTATAGTATTTATTGCTTCAATCCTCTTGGGATCAATCCTGATCCCATATCTAGATACGATATGGCCCAGAAGCTTACCTTCTTGCATTGCGAAATGTGATTTCTTTGGGTTTAGAGATAGACCAAACTTGCAACAATTTTTGAAAGTCTGTTTCAGATGGATCAAGTGTTCTTCATCGGTTTTAGAAAAAACCGTCAAATCATTGAGGTAAATGACTACGAACTTGTCTCTTTCTCCTACGAAAGCGATGTCCATAGCGCGCTGGAATGTAGCCCCTGCATTCATCAAACCAAATGGCATTTTTTCATACATAAATGTAACCCATGGCATGGTGAAAGCAGTCTTTTCCCTGTCTTGTTCATTCATGGCGATTTGGTTATAACCAGAGAACCCATCTATCATAGACATTCGGTTTGATCCAACTACTTTCTCTAGTACATGGTCCATCTTGGGTAGCAGGTAATTATCTTTGAGAGACGACTTGTTTAAGTTTTGAAAATCCACACACAGTCTGATTTCCCCGTTCTTTTTCCTGACTGGGACTAGGTTAGCTACCCAATCTGAGTATCTCAGAGGTACGATTATTTTCGCATCCAAGAGTTTTTTAACTTCTTTTTCTATCACAGGTAACAGAATGGGGTTAATTTGTCTAAGCTTTTGCCTAAACGGTTTGACCCCGGGCTTCAAAGGTATCTTGTGATCAATAATGGAAGTGTCATACATTTTCAATTCATCATAGGACCAGGCAAAAACATCTTTATAATGTCTGAGCAGGTCTTTATACTTGACTTTCTCTTTGGGAGGGAGGAACTTGGATATTTTTACTACGCGGGATTCTTCTTCAATTCCTATATCATAGTCTTCCACTTCTTCTGGTTGGGGCTGCAAAGTGGATTTTACAGGTACATCGTTCTGATCAAAAAGCCTTTCCAGCGGAATCAATCCTTTCAGAATCCGATTGCTTTTAACGACCAGCATATGATGATCTGCAATTTTTTCTCAGAAGGTTTCAGGGTCTTCCCCTTCTTGCATGATCCACATTGAGTCATCTTGATTTTCTTGGTCAGCATGAGTTTCAGAGAATTCACCTACTGCTGCAAGGAATTTCTTAATTTGTTCGTCATATTCAAAGACTTGCCAGTGTTGGATATTGTCTGGTATGGAGGGTTTGTATTTGATTTCAATGTGATACTTCAGTTTGAAGGTCGTGGGGGGAGAGAAGGTTGAAGCTGCCTTTCCCAATGCATCAGCATGTAGATTCTCAGTGCGAGGGATAAAATGGACTTTCACGGATGAGAAAAAAATTTCCATGAGATCCCAAGCACAATTTCTATACACTTTTAGTCTGGGATGCCTGGTTAGGTACTGACGGTTTACTTGTTTGACTATTAATTCTGCATCACCATATACCTCCAAGTTTCTTATATTTAGCTTTTTGGCAGCCTCTAATCCTAAGATCAATGCTTCATATTCACATGCATTATTAGTGTAATCTATGTCCCACTGCAAATGATAAGAGAAAGGAACAATGAACTTACCTTCAGGCGCCACTAAAAGCGCTCCAGCACCTGCCCCTTCAAAAGATAAAGCACCGTCAAAATACATTTTCTAGACACCAGTACTACATAGGTCTTCTGTCATGAGGTTTAACTCTTCTTGCTTTGTATTGATTTCCTCTGGACAACTATCCCGACCATCATCAAAAGACAAGATGCAATTTTCCAGATCTTGGTCTGCAATGTAAATAGGGAAGTTGTGTGGGTTTTGAGGGTCACTGACCGTATATGCCAATCTTGTTTCTCTGTACAAATGAGTGAACTGACCACCGAACACAGGGATTGTGGCATAATTCATGTCCAACTATAGAGAACCCCCCAACTTGGCTCCCCATGACCTAGATAACAGCATGCCATACTTAGGGGGAATATCTGCGATAACCACATCCATCAGGATACTCTTAACCGGGACCTGCACCAGGGTAACTACCAGATCCTTTATCATCCCCATACATTTAACTTTCCTCAAGTCGAAAGAGTACATATTTCCATAAGGTCTTGTGATCTGGAGACCCAGCTTTTCCATTATAATCTTGGGCATAACATTATGGGAAGCTTTGGAGTCTAACATACAATTATGCAGCAACTGATCATATACATTCAGAGTGATATAAAAGGGAGCGATGTTGTCTTTGGACCCTTCAAAGTGGGGACCAAAGGTGATGTTAGGTCTATCATCTTCCAAGTTTATAACATCAGACTGGCTTTCTAGTTCAGAGACACTTATCATTTTGGAAATTTTTTTGCAATAAACGGGGTTTTTCACTAATTCCACCAACGAGATTGGTATCTTAATTTTGTTTAACTCATTTTCAAAACTAAAAGATCCGCTCACCTTGTATGTTTCTCTGGTTGAGACTTCTGAATTCTTCCTTTCCAACTTACTTGTCTGGACAGCTTTATCATTCATGGTCCTAGTTGAATATGTAGCTTTATTTACGGGTTCGGTTTCTTGTGTTTGAGTTTCAACTTTTTCCACCTCAGACTCTTGAGTGCTTACTACTTTAGTTTTGTTGTTGGGCGATAGGTTCTGGTTCGAAGGAGGCTCATAAGCTTGACCTCTTTGAAGAATTTTCTTGGGTTGGGTCGTTGAGGTGGGCTTACTTTTAGATCTTAAGTTGTACTTTGGTTGAAACTCAGCCATCGTCATCTCAGTTTCTGGTTGAGATTCACAGATATCAATGTAATCACCTTCTTCCCCCTCATTTGATGGTTGCGGCATATTTAGATATTTTTCATAGTCTTCGTGAGTCATATATGGTTGATTACATTCATCACCAAAGTTCGTGACATCATTATCTAAGTCCTCGAAGTCTTGAAAATCGTTAGCTCCTATAAAATTTTCATTCTTTAAGGGAGCTTGATCTTCATTTTTTATTTGTATTTGTTGGTTCGGGGGGTTTGGGTTCCTCTTGAAATCCTTTTTGGGGTAAGAGTCAGCCTTGGCCTGTTCGAGTTCCATTCGAGCTATTTTATTTGATAACTCTTTAATAACTCTAGCCATATTGTCCACCCTATCGTCTGAGGATCTAGTGGACCCTGAAGGACCTGCTTGTTCTCTAAATCGCTTGGTCTCTCGATTTCCAGTCTCTAATCTAGACTTAAGTTTACCCGAAGCCATCATATTAGATTCTATTTCTACCGCATCATCCTGCATATGGTTTAAGGTGGCTCCCCTTTGTTCTCGCAAAAGTAGTGCGAAATCCGGCTTGAAAGCTCCGGCGAAAGTCACTTTGGCCACAGGTTGGGATGGTTTGACCTTAGCTGGGATTTTATTGTACATTTTTTTGAATCTATGAATGAATTCCATGAGTGTTTCTGAGTTCTTTTTTTTTCCAAAGACCCAAATTTGGTTAGATAATAGAGATGGTCTTTTCGCTCGCCCCATTGTCTGAGGAAAGCATCTTCCAAAGCGTCATATGACAGAATAGAAGCTGCGGATAGGCTCTGAAACCAAGCTCAGACCTGACCTTCAAAATTTTGGACAAGGAGTCTCGAATATACATCTTCATGCTCGACACCGAAGACATCTACGAATTGGTCAAAAAAATTAATATGTTTGGTCGCAGTCAGATCCCCCTCTCCAGTGAATTTCGGTAAATTTTTTATGTAATTTTCTGGAAGATCATGTAGGGGGACGGGCAATACTAATGGAGCGTATCTGGATGCGACTTTTATGAAAACTATGGGAGGGGGGGAAGTCCCTTGACCTCCACCTCCTCCTAGAGGGACACCACCACCTTCTCCTAGAGGGACTCCTCCCCCCCCTCCTCCGATAAACCCTCCGCCTCCTCCTATAAACCCTCCACCTCCTCCTCCGGCGGCTGCCATCGTTGTTTGTGGAAAGTTGTAAAGGGGATTTTGGAAAATTAAAAGGGAATCTTTATTTTCTTCGCGAAGAGGAAAGTCTGGTGAGGAAGGATAAGGAACGCGAGGACTCAGTTCCTCGAGTTTGCAAGAGACGGAATCAGGAAAACTGATGGGTGTGAGAAACGAGTGTGTAACACACTCTTCGAAAATTGGTGAAGTCGGGAAATTCAACTGAAGAAAAGAGGGTACTTTAAGAGCCGACGAACCTCCTAGAGGGCCCTTTCCCTTGTGTGCTAAGGGGATTGTTGGATGAATCTCACTCCTAATTTCGGAGCATATTGGCGTTGAATGTTTAGCGTCAAAGTGAGTACTGAGCGAGGTTGAGGGTTTGGAAGGACTCTCAGCCTCTAGTGATGGGGTTTCAAATTTGTAAAATGCAGCGGTTGGCTTAAAAGAGCCTCTCGTCTTTAGAATTTTTTCGGGATCGGTAACGAGCGTAATCTGCTCACCATCCGAGTTTTTTCTGCTATTCCTTCGACCGAATGCTAGTTTATTTCTTCGTGGAGTCGCCAAGTGAAATATAAAAAGCCTTAAAAGGTGTGTACTCTTTGTTCAATATCAAAGGGTAACACTTTCAACAAAAACAAATGTCATTTTCCCAGGGAAAAAGATTTCGTAACTTCGTTCCCTGGCAACGGCGCTAGAAAGATGTTGTTCCTGAGTCTGTACTTAAGGCTTAAAAGTACAGTGTCAAGGCATCCGAAAGTGGTTAAAAGGTGTAGAAGAGGGAAGCGTGAACCTTTCGGTAAAGGAACTAGGGAAGATTCCTACGTTGGCATTCTCTAGCTTCCAACTGTTCCTGGATAGTTATGTCTCGTTCAATGGCTGCCCATGATTGTTCAAGTTCGGCCCGGTTAGTTGTCGTTTTAAGGATGGTGTCGAAGAGGTTTAAGGTGATGTGTGTTTGGTTCAATAGTCCAGGTTCAACGTTAGGTTGAGTTGGTACAAGAACTGTCATGGGGGAACAGTGAAGGTAGGAAAGATTTTAAGAACGGTTAAGTGTTGTCTCAGCTTGGTCTTATAAAAGAGAACTTACGGTTGCAGAAATAAAATATGGACGCAAATCCAAGGCTCGTTCCCGTAACTATATTATATTTTAATAAAAGGTGTGAGATGGGAGAAAAACATTGAGTCGTTTACAGTGCAAGGTTCCTACCAGGGGAAACTCTCACGACATAAACGGGAGAGGAAAATATGTAAGAAAATAACCAATGTAACAAAGAATATATGTAGAATTCTGAAAATGTAGATTGGTCTTACACCGATGATAGCTAATGCAGAGGAAAGACAATAAACAATTACAGAAAATCCAAATTCATTCGTTATAGTAGTGTTCGTACTAAAGTATAATGAAGCACATCAATTATGAATATGAATTGAAATGGAAAAATGAGAAACAAGGAAGCAAACTTGTAATACAGTAGTGACGGAATTGAGAATCTCCAGATCTTCTTGTATTAAATCTCAATGTAAAAAAACTCTATTATAAAACCTCAAAAAGGTCCAGCCCTATTTATATCTTTCTGGGATACATTTATACAACTTTTTACAAAGAAGGTAGAATCTCAATAGTCACAAAATTTCGGTTATGAAAGAGGAGAGAGCAATCGCTCCATTTCTCCTACTCTGTCTTCACTTGGTTCCAGGTGTTTGTCGTCACGCGGACTCGGTGCAGGAGATACATCTTTCCACTAGCTAGGGTATGAGCCGTGATGGTTCTGCTTTACAGCCGGCCTCGACAAAGAAACATTCTAGGGATAACTGCTGCAGCTTGTCCTCCATTTGTGCATCAATGATGTCGAGGGCACTTAGTTGTGCGCTGGGTTTGATCATGTACTTATCAACTTGGACTATGTCCACCATATTCATCTAAGAGATATCAGCCGAATCTCTTTCTTCCTTATCTTTCAGATCAAGTGAGATCTGTTCCACATTCATTTGCATCAACGCTTCAGCATTGCCTCCGTTGTCAATGCCCAGTAGCTCGCCGTCTATAGAATTAAAGGCTTCTTCTAGGGAATTGGTTACCTTTTGGGCTTGCTCCTTGCCCATGGCGATGTTGTGCTCCCAATCCTTCAACAGAATATTTCCTCGGGTTTGCTCCGAAATGGTGAACCTGGGAGTACCCGCCGAAACCTGGTTGTTCGTGGCTATTACCGCCTCCTGGAATGCGACCCGAGCCGCTCCTGCATCCCTTTCTCTGACCAATAAGTTCTTGGAAACCTGATTGATCAACAGACAATTTTCTCGGATCGCTCCCACCTTGGCGATAAAATTCTGCTGTGCCAAAGAGATTCTTCTCCGAATCTCGATCACTTGGGATTTGAATATCCCGATGTCTATCATTTTGCTCTCGGCAATTTCTACCCGACCCTGCATCTATTCAATCAAACTCCTTTGTTGGCTCGCCTGCGTCCGACCATCCCGGACCACCAACTATGCTTGCTCAAGCTTAGCTTTGAGCATCTCTATTTCATTTTTGTCGGCCAATCTGGATTGTTCTATTTCCACGCTCACCTGGCCTTTATCATTTTCCATGGCCAAGGCCAATCTAACTTCAAGAGTCCTGATCAGGCGATTTTTCCTTTTAAGTTGGTTCTTTAAAATTCCGACTGAGAATTGATTCACCGAGGCATACGCTCCTAGCGTCCCTGCGATTTCAGTGGCGAATTGCTCATTCTTTTTATTTTTTCTGTGAGTCATGACTTTGTACTTTTTAGCAGTCGACTCTCCTTCCTGGTAAAATTCCCTTTTTACTACCGCTTTTCTCTTTTTATCAAAGAAGAACTCATTCAGAGGGAGTTCTTCTGCTCTTATGGGCCTCAACTCCTCATTGAATATCCATCCTTCTTCGATAGTCTCCGGCGTTGACTGCAAAGGAGTGACAGAGGTGATGGGTTCCCCGATCTGTTTCGTCGATTTTCCTAGGGTGTCGACCGTGTTCTGCTTCTTTGGTGGTTCTGGGGTCTTTATCTCAGTCTTTGGATTCTTTTTCTTTGGCGGGTCCGGAGTCTTTATCTCTGCTTTGGGATTCTTCGTTTGTTCCTCCTCGCCCTAGTGTTTTCCCGAGTTAGGATTTGCGTCTTTAGAACCTTCAGTGTCCTTCTGTTTCGTCTCCTAAATTCCTGGACCTTCACCTTGCAATACAGCGGGGAGGCAGCTACGTCTGTGTTCCTAGAATTTCAGTACCTTGGCTCTATCTTCGGGTGCCAAGGATTGGATTCGGGCCAGAATTTCTTCATAGGACCTCGCTCCTCGGAAAATGTCATCCGAGGGCGAATTTTCATGCTCAAATATTTTGAGCCCACAATTAGCTAAATGGTTGCTCACGACCCTCTGTGGATTGTGCTTCTTGTACTCGATGGAGACCAAATTTAGGTCTTTCAGGGCTGTAGCCTCGGCTTTGGCATGCCTGAAATCTAATAAAGAATAAGAATTCAACCGAATGGGAAAAAATGACCATACCTTCTTTGAGTACCCTTTGAGCTCTTTACTTACACCGCCAATTACCATCTACCAGGCGACATCGTGACAAGCCAGCTTGTCAGGAATGAACAATGGTAGTGCATGAGGGGGAACAGAAGCCCCGAAAACTCTGAAGTACGAAAACTCTGCCTCCACGTACCAATCCGCTATGATGCTCAATTTTTTGCAATGTTGTCCGAGATACGGGGTGGTGGGTGACCAAAAATGGCGATATGCAGGGGCACCATCACCCAGTTAAAAATTTCATATGCGAAACTCTCTGCTTTATTTTCCCATAGATTTTCATGATATACATGTATGGGTTTGTCTTCGGCCGGAGTCCAACCCCAGCTCATCAATGGAAATGGTGTCATGGAACATATTGCGTCCATAATATATGCGGACATGAAGAATGACGACGACCTCCCATTTTCCTTCTGCTCCTGGTACTCTGTGACCTGGTTGGCCAAACTATCTGAAAGCATCTTTGCCCAATTGAAATAGCAACCTTCTGCAACCCGAAATATTAGAGGCACCCACGCAAGGAAAAAATGTGATGTATCCTCTCTCCCATATAATCGGCACGTCATCATGGCCACATATTTATATTGTGGTTCCAACGAAACGATTGAATAAACACCGTGGTCATTAGCTCTGAACTTCGCGGTGCGTGAAACCCAATCCTTTATCAAACTAGGCATGGTTTTATCATACTGTGTGCACTCCTTCTCCTTGAATTCCTCCAGGAACTCAGTGCCATATGTGTAGTCGAAGGTCGTGGGTAGCTTATACATGGTTTGCAGGTGCTCAGGCCTAAAATTCCCTAAGGTAACTCTGTGCTCGTCCATGATAGTCCTGGTCGGTATGTCTACATGATCCAACGCCCATCGTACCATGTCCTAATATGGTAGCAACCATGGCCTGGTTGCTATTTTTTGCATTCCGAATTGGACGACTATCTTGTGTTTGGTGTTTAGATCATCTCTTTCATTGTCGTCGAAGTCATCGAAATAATCGACCAATTCTGATTGCAGAACGTCTGAAACAAATGACCAGTTAGGGACCGAGTCGATACTTCGGGGCGAAGTATCGGAGACATTGCCTAAGATTTTTCCTGCAACCTCAACATTCGCCTTTGCTACTTTCTGCGGAGACATGGCTGAAGCTTGAGTTTTATCTCTTCTGCGATAGAACTGCGTATACATACAGAAGTTAGTTTACTCATAAGTAATGAGCTCTGCGTGCTATGAAAATGCATTTGTTACAATGAATTGTAGCTCTTACATATATTTGAAAAATCGGTACCTTTCAAAGCTATCATGTCCAATCATATTTAGAAATAAATTGTCGTCGTAAAAACCGATCTTATATTCATAGATTTACCCTATTTCCCATTAATGTCATAAATTTTGGTGGTTTAAAAGTCAGTTGGTGTATGGAGTGGAAAGGATTCCTCGAGAATCATGCAAGCATCAAAACGTGGGATGTGTCTGATTCAGCTTAATTACCCCAATCTTGACAACGGTAATTAATATCTCGCTATTCGTTATATCGAGAAATTTTCTTTAACATTTTGAGTCTCTAACTCCCGAGACTACGAAGATCGATTTAGGTTTAATTAAAGGTAATCGCGGTTTGGGGCTTGATTAATTTTATAATTATCACCTTCGCCATATCGCGACTCGGAGCTTCGAAGATAAGTTTCTGGGAGATTTGTATGCCGAGTCGCGAAACCGTGGGATGGCGATAACAAGACTTAATTAAGGGGAAGATAATCTTGGATTAAGTGATTAATTAATCATGTTGTAATTACATCGTGACTTCGTGAGTCGAGGTTTAGAAGCTGTAACTTTTGAAAAAGATAGTGCTGAGTGGCGAAATGCCGAGAACAACCTTTACCACGGTTAGCTTTTTGCCTTTAATACTTGACATGGGTTATCCAGAAAAGACCTCGTATTCTCGGCTCTCGGGGTTGTAAAAATAAAAATTTTGGTTTGGCGAACGCCAAGGCGCGAGACCCCGATGACGTCTAATCATGAGTTAAAAGATTTTACCTTGGTTACTTCTTTGAGTGAAAAATTAAAACGACTTCGTCGTTTCGTGACTCGAGACATGTGAATTCATGAATTATAGTATCCAACCTGCGAGATCCCGAAGTAAAACAAAAAGAGTGAACATTCTTACGAAAGGTAGGACTTGTTTTGAGAGTAGAAAATCATCGTTGCTCACGTTACAAGGTTTTAGAGGTCCCAAAATCTCGGAGGGAAAAAGAAAACCATATTTAGATTTCAAGTATCAAAATGAAAATTGTGATAGAAAAAACAAGGGCGGCTCCAACATATAGAAAAATATGGAAGGAAAATATGAAGCATTTGGGACAAGTATTATCTCTTCTAGAAGGAAATCAATTCTATGTAAAAATGTCAAGTGTACATTTGGCGAGGAAGTAGAGTATCTCGGTCACATTATATCCAAAAAGGAGTCAAGGTAGATCCAAAGAAAATCAAAGCAGTCACATAATGGCCTAGGCCAAAAAGCATATCTAAGCTAAGATCATTTCTAGGGTTGGTCGTTTACTATCAAAGATTCGTTAAGAACTATGCTCATTTAACCACTCCCCTAAAAAATCTCCTAAAGAAAAATCCCTTTCAATGGAATGAGGAAGCAGAAACGTGTTTTGAAAATTTAAATAAAATTATGTCCACAACCCTTGTGTTAGAAACACTTGAATTTTTGAAACCCTTCATAGTCAAATGTGATGCCTTAAGTTTTGGGATTGGAGCAGTATTGATGCAAGATGGACACCCAATAGCTTTTGAAAGTAGGAAACTAAACAAAAAGGAATGCTTATAGTCCACATATAACAAGGAAATGATTTCCATCATGCATGCATTAACAAAATGGAAACAATATCTCTTGGGAAGCAAGTTCTTGATACGTATAGATCATAATAGTCTATAATACTTGTTACAATGAAAAACATTGAAAATCGAACAATGAAAATGAATAGTGAAAATTGCCACATTTGATATGGAGATATTACATATAAGACGACAAGACAACATAGCAGTTGATGCTCTCTCACAAAAAGATGAAGAAGCACAAGTTTTTTCAGTATTAATAGCAATTCCCGAATGGTTGAACGAAATCCAAACCAAGTATGCCAAAAACCCAGAGACATGTTCCATAATCAATTATTTAAATAAATGCCCCAAGTTTGAATGGAAGAATGGCATTTTATGGTATAAAGGAAGAATTTGTTTAAATACCAATTCAATATTTGAATCCAAGGTTCTTCATGAATCCCATGATTGTCCAGCTGCAAGTCACGTCGGATTTTTCAAAACATACAATAATGCTCGTAAATCATTTTTTTGGAAAGGGATGAATGCAAATGTTCAGAAATATGTAGCAGAATGTGACCTTTGCTAGAGTAACAAGAGTAAAAATATATTAACACATGGTTTACTCCACCAGTTACATATTCCAAACCAAAAATGGGAAGAAATTTCAATGGATTTCAATGAAGGATTATCCATATTAGAAGGGAAAGATAAAATATTAGTGGTAATAGACAGACTAACCAAGTATGCACATTTTATTGGAGTAAGGAAAACAAACTCCGCAAAACGAATAGTTGAAGTCTTCTGTAAAAATATTTACAAGTTACATGGGTTCCCCAAAGTCATCATTAGTGATAGAGACACAAAGTTTAAAAGGAATTTTTGGATAGAGTTTTGCAAACAAATTAGGACCTCTCTTAATATGAGCTCAGCTTACCATCCTCAAACAATGGTCAAACATAAATTTCAATAAATGCTTAGAAACCTACCTTCGTTGATTTGCCACTGACAGGCAAAATAAATGGGTTCAATGGTTGCACCTCGTTTAATGGTTGTATAACTCCACATATCACACATCGGCCAAAATGACATCATTCCAAGTTCTTTATGGATATGAACCGTTGTCTTGGAAAGAGTTAGCCATAAATCAAACAAAAGTTGCATCAGTAAAAGATCATTTAGAGGTATAGATCCACATTGTACCTATGGTGGACATATCATGGAGGTTTGGATTCACATTGTATCTCTAGATTAGGTTGTTGACTTTAGTTGACTCCAGTATCAATATTTCAGTTCATCATTTCACCAAGTTTTTAGGTTGTTATCATTTCAGCAATTTTTTAGGTTGTTGTCAAGACTAGAGTCAACAACGTAATCCAGTTCATGTCATGTAGGTATGGATCCACATTGTATCTCTGGTGTCCATATCTTTAGTCAATATTCTTATGGATCTGTAGTGTATTGGTTGGTGGCCATGCTTTGAGTCATCTCGTATTCTGAGCATAGGTATGCCTACCTCAAAAATAGAACATATATGTGTACTAATTGATGATTATCTGCAGCTTTTGTCAGGGTCTCCTACTCCAAAACCCTTGCATTGAAGAATTTGTAAAGTGTTTTGGCCATTAGTTTCTCTTCTGACCTCACACTTTATGGGGCATCTGTTACACACCAAAATGTCACAGTTGAGTTTCGCACCCTAAGTGTTGCAAGTGTTGCAAAGTGACGTATGCACCTTGTTAAGTGTCACATGCATTGTCACAAGTGTCGTATGCACCTTACCAAGTTTTGCATTAATTTTTTTGAGTGTTGCAACCCCTTGACACCATAAAAACATTTGTCTCAATCCCTAAGTCATATTAGAGGAAGAAACTCATCATTTCAAGGCCAAAAACACTTCCTGTAAAATCGACCTTTTTGGGGGAAGTTATGAAGGGTGGTGCCCCCCTAGCCATGATAGGGGAGTTCCACTTCATGGAATGGCACCCCCTTTCCATGTTATAGGAGCACCACTTTATAGAATGGCCCCATGTGTTCAACTGTGGGGGAGTGTCAGTCTTGTTAGAGAGAAATTAGGGATATTCCACCTTTTCCTAAGGGCTAGATCCGACTTGGATGAGGTTGTTGTGGTCGAATCCTACCCTATGGGATCTATCCTAGGATATCCTCAACCATATCCTTCATTTTCTCATGGTGGTTGTGGCCCTCAAGCCTATATATTGAAGGTATTTCCAAGGTGAAGGGGGCAAGATTATAGGTATCAAACCTTTGATTCTAGAGGAAGCATCAGCATTTTGATGTCAAGATTCATGCAAGGGTTGGATACATCGTCAATCATGTTGTGTAAGTGCCTTCTTTGGATTTCCAATTAATATCAACTTGGCCTATTCCATTCAATTTCACGTTTTCTACATGTTTTCTTGTCTATTGTCATTTTGGTCTTCATAGATAGATCTTATTTATACAATAATATAGAGTAGGAGGAAGAGTTCCTTTGATAGTCTTTGTGGGACTTCAGTTGTGTTGAGGAGCTTGGAGATCAAGCCCAAGGATTGGAGCAGCGAGGACGAACATCGCAACAAGGTACGCCACATTCTTCTTCTCTCTTCCTTGATTGATTGAGTTAAATCTATAGGGAAAGTAGTAACCACTTGTTCACTTATGTCTTTGGAAAAAATATAGGAGTCTTGGTCCAAAGGGGAGCTTAGCTTGTCCGCAGGGTAATATTTCTCGCAACACACACCTATATCTTTACGATTGTATTAACTAAATTGTTCATCAAACAATATTTGTTATTTCACAAGATCAATCAATCCTAATCCTCTAATCAATATTAGATTACATCCCTAATCCATTAACTGATATTAGTTACATTGGATCAAAACCATTAGCCAAAAAGCACAAAAGTGGACAAAAAATAGACCCCTTTCAAATTTTGTTGGGATGCACAATCTACATGAGAAGAATAAAACACATATCCAGCACAAGAGGAAACGAGTGGTTGTCCAAATTTAGTACATGAACATAATACATTATGTTATCACCCCATAAATTATGGGAATCAACTTATGACTTGGATATTTTGGATAGTATATGTATCTAGTGTCCCTATTGGCAATTGATTTTTCATTTTGCAAAAAGAAAAAGAAAAAGAAAAAGAAAGGAAAAGAAAAGAGGGCAAAAAGAATTGAAACAAAAGCCCCATACAATAATAGTAACTTGGTCATACCTTTCAAGCATGACCAAGTTCTTTTAAATTTTCAATGTTGATAGGTTAGTGAATACATCTGATCAGACCATCTAATCCTGGTCAGATAGTCCCTAGGTTTGAACTAGTGAATACATCTGATCAGACCATCTAATCCTGGTCAGATAGCCCCTAGGTTTGAACTAGTGAATACATCTGATCCGACCCTCTAATCCTAGTCAGATAACCCTTAGGAAGAATAATACCTTAACCCAACATTTTCATCTGGGTTATTTGCTTTGTGAAAGTAGGTTAGAATGTAGATTAATTGCTTTGCTTACCTTGCCCAAATAAAACCCACTTGAGGAAAATGCTGCATCAAGTCTTTCCTTGCATTAGGATAGTTGGAATAAGGTCCCCTTGGTGGTGTCTATGACAAAATTGGATAAAACCCATGAGAAAGCGTTAATCCTAAGTTTTTCCTACACATGTTGTTGGCCGCTCCCAACCTATGCTTCATTCACCTTTCAATGGTCCTGATCACAGCGTTTGGATCAACGGCTCACATAGCATTCCGGACCCCCCTTAGTGTTCTGCTTTTAACCAAGGGGGCGGGGTCCGGAATCGGGGATAATATTCACGTAGATCTGGATGGTCCAGAACAGAGCGCACAAATCCACGACCTACATTGGATTCCGAACCCCCCCGCCCGTTCTGCCTTTAACAGAGGGGGGGGTCCGGAATTGATAATAACTTGGGCGCAGATCTGGACGGCTCGAAACTGTGCGCTCAAATCGACGATCCACATTGAATTCCGGACCCCCCCCCTCCATTCTGCTTTTAACGGAGGGGGGGGTCCGGAATTGATATTAAAGAACGCGCCAAGATCTAGAGTCAAAAATCCAGTGTGCAGATCAATGGATCACGATGGATTCCAGACCCCCCTTGGTGTTCTGCTTTTAATCAAAGGGGGGGGGTCCAGAATGAATATTCCTTACGGCGGGCCCCTTTTTACATGTGGCATTGTCCTATTGGTTCAGAAGTCCCATCCTCCACATGTTGTCTGACTCCCCTTCGCCCCTGGACGTCACCCTCCACTGAGCCCACTTGGCCCACTTGTTCCTAGGGTCGTGTCACTTCCCATAACTTTCGTCAGTCCATGTTGTCAGTACCATAACCCCCTTCACTCATGGACAGCCTCCTTCGGCGACTTTTACCCCCAATCACAAGCCTCCATGTCAGTCGTCCGTATACTTTGGTCACCGTCACCTGCCATATCACCCCAAGTGGCCCGTTGTCCATTAATAATAGGATAACATACCCATTGTCACGCTGACCATTTTCCCGCGTCCGACCGACCCATTTTTGAATAAAACTATCGTTTCCCTTTGTATTCGTTATTCATCCATCGCGCCAGAAACCTCCTATTCCTCCATTGTTCCCGCATCGCTTTCACCTACAGTCAGTCGACCCCACTAACGCATTGTTTATTGTAGGTACAGTTGCTGAAATGGTGTCTAAGACAAAGCAAGCTGAAGAGGAAGAGAATCCGTTCGTTCCTCCTCCGGTTGACCTAGATAAGATTCCCCTGGTCGATAAAGATCGCTTGATAGCCGATACTATATGAAGTTTCAACTTCTCTGATCTCCAGTCGTGGTTTCGGGAGGTTTTCCTGGACCAGAGCGACAAAATTAGACTTTGGGAGTCCAATTTTCCCTTGTATATTTTCCCCCAGACTCATAATTTCCCCGATTTCACCCTCAAATGCTAGGCCCATTACGTCCCCAACCAGAAAGCCATCCTTTCTTCATCCGAAGATGTCCTTCTCTTCATCACCCCTGAAGATATTGACCAGATGATGCAGATTACCCGCTCGAAATCTGCGTCCCCATTCAACTTAGAAATCCTCACCGAGCTTTACCAGAAAATAAATTTCCCTCAGAGAGCTCATATTTTCAAGATTTTTCTCCCCACTTCCGCTCCACTCCCGTCCATGAATCCCCCATACCCTTCTTCCATGTTTTCCACCAAAGGAAATCAGATCATTTCTTCTTTGTGTGCCCTTCTTGGGAACTATTCTGATCAATGGGTAGATGAGCCCATCCTGGGTTTTCTATCTATCTTCTCAAACGATGAACAGCTGACCATGCAGTTCGATTATAGCACTTTCCTAGACAATAACATCCATGAACAATTTGTTAATTTCGCCACAGAAGGTATGTTCAGGTATTCATCCATTCTGGCTTACATGTTCATCTATTTCCAAGCAGACAGGTTCAATTTCTCCATGCAGAAGATGGACGCCGACAAGAGGCCCCAGCTAGTCACAACGTGGACTTCTCTTCTGAAACATAATTCTGTTGAATACAACTTCACAGCGTTCATTGACCAGTTTTACCACCCTGTGGTAAGTATGTTGAGCGGCATGCCTGAGCCACGAATTAATAATGAAGTCCAGAGAATTCTTCATCTCTCGGACAGCGTTAAGACGGGAGACTGGTATCTGTGCCAGAATCACACTGAAATCAGAGTCTTTGGGTGCGAGTTGGCACCCTACAAACTACCCCGATATGTGTCGGTAAGGATTTTTGCACTAGATTATATTAGGCAGATGATGAACTCTGATGATATTCATTTTGTTTCCCTTAAGAAAAAACAGCAATTGAGAATCAAGGGACAAATCGGTTCTTTCATCTGCAATAGTCGAGGCGCAGGGGAAGAAGTAGATAGAATGATGAAAGAGATAAAATTCTCCATGAGTTTCATCTGGCACTAATGATCCGTATGGGATCATTTCATACATGAGGGTGAAAAACAAAAATGCCCCGTATGCTCACGAGCCCAAGCCAGAGATCGAGAAATTCGTGAATCAAGCTGTATGGTTGCCAGATACTCTATTGGACTTAGAACAGCAGGAGCCCTCTACAAGTGCACTGCCCTCTTCCACACCTCAGGTCCTCAAGGAGAAGAGGCCCCGACAAGAGTCGTCTCCTCCTGTAACCGAGGTGTCATCTAAGGAATTTTAGATTCAGATTCACTCCAAAAAACCGAAGACGGTTTCGACACCCGACGCAACAGTAGAACAGGAAGTTTCTACTACCACAGTGACCACCACAGGGCCCAAGCCCTTCACTCTACCTTTCGGCTCGAGTCAGCATAAGGGAGTTACTACAGCATTGAAAACCACAGATTCTCCCTTAGATACTCCGCCAAGCAAGACGGGGCCCAAGTTGGGCATTTTTGAAAAATATGACTTGATCAAGAAGAAGAACTAGACGCTCACTAGCAGCACATATGCACAGTTCCAGAAGCAGTCATCCACTGCCCAGCATAGACTTCTTTTGGCATTTGATACAGAAAAGGGTAGGATGCATATGGCTTTCCTCCAAGCACAAGTGCCTGATCCCAAAGTGATATCAGATTACAAAAGGGCCACGTTTGAGTTTCAAGCAAAGGATGTGCATCCAGCAGATCAGATGGATCTGCACAAGCAAACTGGGGAGATGATTTTCCACACTTTGGCCCACGCTTCAGCTTCGGCATCAAAGTTTTGGATAGCTTTGAACAATGCCCAGACCCAACTTAAGTTAGAAAAAATATCTTCTTTCGCAAAAGACAACAGGATAAAAACGTTGGAGGAGCTGGTCCTCAAGATCGGTTACGACCTAGCGAATGTCAAGGTTGCCAAAGAGATGATTAAAAATAAAAATGTTGACATCGCATCATTGAGAAAACAGCTAAAGCTCCCTCCAACAGAAGACCCTCAGGTAAAGGAAATAGCTGAAAAGGAAGGTGAAAAGGATGAGATGTTGAAATTACTCCTGGAGCAGAATGCGCAGTTAAAGGAGATGGAGGCAGAGATGGAGAGACTGCTAAAGGAGAAAGAGCAGGCAAAGCCAATGGAAGGAATTCCATTGAGTGTTATCCCAATTGCAGGATTGAGCACAACAACAGTGACAGTCATTCCATCTACAACAGTAGTGCCCCTACCAGAAGGAGCAACAGACCTGGCCAAGTCTATGGAGAGAATGAACCTGCAAGATTCAGAGATCAGCAGGCTTAAGAAAGAAGTGGATAATCTCCAAGAGCTAAAGACTTCTTTCCAGACAAGTCTGTCCAAAGAGAAACAGGTGAATGAGCAAATCAGGAAGGAGTTACAGCAGCTCCAGAAACAGACAATGGCAGGAAAAACTTTGGCTGAGGTCAAAGAGATCGTGTGGACTGATATTTCCAAGTCCATAAATGAAATCTGGCCAATGGTTCA
>ML796368.1:113317-157702 GCA_009831015.1 Picea engelmannii
CAGGTGAATGAGCAAATCAGGAAGGAGTTACAGCAGCTCCAGAAACAGACAATGGCAGGAAAAACTTTGGCTGAGGTCAAAGAGATCGTGTGGACTGATATTTCCAAGTCCATAAATGAAATCTGGCCAATGGTTCAAATCATGTTTGAACAAAATGAGTTGCTTGAGAGGAGCAAACAGGCTGTGGAGAAAATCAGAACTGAGCTGGGAGACATGCCCGCGCAAGCTAATGAAATCATAAGGTTCCTGAATTCCAAGACCCGGGAGGAACTCAAAGAATTGAAGATTGAGGACAGGACAGAAACTATATTGGAGGTGAAAAGAGTTCTAACCAAAAGAGGCCTCATGCTTCAGCTTGAGGAGAAAATTCAAGTTATGGATCAAGGAGTGCAGAAGTTTTTCGACAAGATAGATGCTCTGCAAAGGAAGGGCCTGCCTAGTATGAAGGTCATTAATGACAAATTAATGACACTCCCTGATTATAAGAAAAGGTTGGCTGAAGTGTCTAAGGACAATTCTAAGTTTGCAGGTATACATGGAAGAATCACAGGAAAAGCATTCATGGATGCCTTGCAGTTGGATATTAGTATCCAGCACGAGATTAAGCACATATTCGTCATCAAGCCCACATTTTCTAAGTACATGGACATGGATGAAGTGTACCGGAGATTGCTTAAAGTCACAGTGCCAAGTCATATTAGATGGGAAGAGTTGTGTGATCTACTAGATTAGCTGATGAGCTATCGCATCCATTCACCTGTCCTGTCAGAAGAGGTTGCGGAGGCACCTCGCCAACGACCTACCCCATAAATTCAGCATACAGTTGTATTGAGTCATCGAAACAGTTTTGATTAGTTAAGTTAGTTAGTCTAAAAATAGTATGAGCACGTCCTGATCAGTTATGACAGGAGCGTTTGTATTTTGTATTATAAATACTTCATTTTCTGAAGTATTGAGGGTTGTTCATTCGCACACCCTCCTGCTATCAAACTGTATCATTTTTGAAGATATCTACCATTAATAAAGAAGGGGCATTTTACAGGATTCTTGCGTATGTTCACTGGTGATGTGATTTTCTAAGTTAAAGGTTTTCCTTCTCTGTATTCATTTTGTTTTCTGAATCTAATCTTTATGAATAGCGTTATGTTGCAGGATTTATCTTTGATACCCTGTTTCCAATTCTAAATGATTTAAATGTTTATCTTCTAATATCTTCAATTAATAAATTCTTAATTGCTTGTTAGTTGAAGTTATTTTCCTCATCTGTTCTTCCATTCATCATTTTAATTACAAAAAGATCCAGTGAATGTATTACCTCGCCCTGTGAAAATATTCTTTGGCGTTTCTGGTTATTTCTCATATTTGGCTAAACACAGACCCCATAGCCCAATGGATGTGTAGTTTGTCTCAACCAACTTTAAAAACCCTTTACAACCAAAACCAACAATTATTTTAACTAGCCTAATATCTGAAATTAAAACAAAGCTAAATCATATAGAGAGATCCCTCTCTGAAGCTGGAAGGGCTAGATCCCAGCTTTAAAAGCGGTTGGTTAAGGTTACCTTTATAAATTTCTTCTTCTTTCAACCTCTAGGAAATTTACCAAGTGCTAACACATTATTGATACAAAATCTTCCAATGAAATGATTTAGACGTTTGTGTGGAGATATTGGTTTCACAAAAGGGCCCATGCCATTATGGTGTCATTTTTAGAGGCTTATTAGTTTGACAAAGAATCGGGCCAAGTTCCATTCAAGAAAAAAACATATCAAGGTAAAATTCCACTATATCATAGAAGTGGTAGAGTCACATAAAATAATACAACTCGATGTGAAGAGCGAAGCCAATGTAGTCGATGTTTTGACCAAGGGTTTGGATGGAGGGAAGTTTTCTTTGACCAAGGGCTTGGATGGAAGGAATTTTTTTCGGTGCAGAGATAAGGTGGATATATACAACCTTGTGAAAAACAATTTCCAAGTGGAATATTATTGACACTGCAAGGAAAAGATCCTCTAGCAGATGTTTTTGTGGACGCCCCTATAAAAATAGCCAAAAAATCTATTTATAGTGTATGATACTAGTGGAGGCGAGCAGGTGGAGGTTTTAATGGATGTTTACACCGGTTCTTTTATAAGTACATAATGCACCGATGCATTTTATACAACAGGTGCATTGGTGCCCTCAAAACTAGTGCATCGTAGCAAGGTTATTTCAAATAAAAAAATATTATTTGGTGCGCTATGTAAATAATGGCGCATCAGGGCACACAATTGCTCTAAAAAATTGCGCAACATTGCAAGGTTATTTTTAATTTTATATACGACAGTGCGCTACTTAAATAAGTGCACCGGGACGGATGGTTTCTCCCAAAAAATGTCGCACCGTGGATAGGTTTTCGAAAAAAACATAAATCGGTGCACTCATTAAATAAAGATGCACCGGTGCATCTAATTATTTAGCGCATCGTACAAGTGTTAAATAAAATAAATTTACCAGCCATAATATTAATCATACAGAGATGTCAGTAGAGAGAGCAGCAGTAGCAGCAGAGGGATTGAGAGGCGAGGGAGAGGGAATTTTGTTTTCATTGAGAGGTGATCCGATTTTATTTTCATTCATTGAGAACTAGCGAATTTTTCATACAAGATTACAATAATGCTAGATTCGGTCACCATTAAAGAGGCATGTACTTACTCAATTCTGTGTTCCTTGATACTTAAAGGGTCATTTATTCGTTATAAATGAGAACCTAGATTTTTTTATGAGCCAAAGCTGGAATTTCTATCAAATCTAGTAAAGACGTTACCACTGACTCATCTCGGCCAAGGCCTACACAACATGAACGTTTTAAATTTACATGCTCTTTGAACCGGACACTTACACAAGTTGGTATTAATGAGTTGTTTGATAGGATATGTGGTTAGTTTCAAAAAAACTTAAATAAATTGTTTTACTGTTATATTTTTGCAGTTAATTGTCACCTTCTATCAAGGGAAATTAGTCATTTCATATTCCTTTGACGATGCATTTATTAATAAATAATTACCTGGTGCGGGTTATATACCAAATGCACCGGTACCCGCAAAACTAGTGCACTGTAGTAGGATTATTTTTAAAAAAATTATACTCTAGTGCACTACGGAAATAACGATCCACTCGTACGCAAAGTTGCTCTAAAAAATTGTGCGTTGTTGCAGGGGTATTTTTAAAATTTTATATATGACAGTGCGCTACTTAAACAAGTGCACTGGTGTGGACGTTTTCTCCCAAACAATGGTGCACTGTAGTAATGTTTTCGAAAAAAAAATATAATCTGGTTTGCTAATTAAATGAAGACGCACCGATCAAGTGTTAAATTAAAAAAAAAAAATACCGGCCATAATCTTAATCATGCAGAGATGTCAATGAAGAGATAAATAGTAGAGGGTTGACCTATACAATGTTTTATGGGATTGGGAGGTGAGGGAGAGGGAGAGGGATTTGTTTCCTAGGTGTTTCTATAAAAACATTTGTCTACATTTCAATTATAAAGACTTGAGTCTAAAGTATAGGAATTTTAGTTGTAAAGACTTGAGTCTAAAGTATAGACATTTCAACTGTAAATACTTGAGTCTAAAGTATAGGCATTTCAGCTTTAAAGACTCGATTCTAAAGTATGGTGATCTCGTCGATGATCATAACCTTGATCTTGACGTCAATGATCATAACCTTGATATCGTCGATGATCATAACCTTGATCTCATCATCAATGATCATAACCTTGATCTTGTTGTCAAAGATCATAATCATATCTCAAAATCCTAATCTATAATCATTGTTTGTTTATAATATAGTTGGGAGTTCACCAAATCCTTGAGTCTACAGCATATTCAGTCTAGCAAAATTGTAATTTATATTACTAACAATTTATAATCTATATTAATTGCTAATTCACAATTGTCTGTGATTATGATGACTATATTATTTTAAGATAAATATAAGATTAATATATTATTTTATGTGAAAATAAATACTTCAATAAATTTTAAAAAATAAATAAATACCGATGTATTACATCAATAACCACACCGTAATAGCATTCTTTAAAAATGATCTTGTGTGCAATTTAACACTGGAAGCACCAGTGCGCTATTAGTAGAGTGCATTGTTATATGATTAAATAAAAAACAATTACGCACCAATGTAGGATAGTGTCAAAAAATATATTCCGGTGCACTCCATTGTATCATGGGCACCAGTGCTCCAATATGGAGCACCATGTTAGGGTCAATTTCCAAATTTATGCAGTACGCTCTCTAAAACCAGTTGAACCGGGGTGTCTATTATTATACCACACTGTTTCATGCTTAAACAAAAAAAATCGCACCATTGTAGTTTTTCAAAAAATGTACGACGGTGTGCTATGTAGTAGTAAACTCACTGACATGCATGTGTTCCCAAAAACACGTGCACCATGATAGGGATGTTTTAAAAATATATATAATTGTTGCGCTCAGCAAACATGTACGCATCGGTGCGATTCATCATCGGGTGCACCGGAACAAGGTTTTATAAAAATAAAAATAAAAAATCGACGGTAAAAATTATTTTTACCATTTTCAACATTGTAGAGCTCAAAATCATAGATGCAACCTTTTCCTATCTGAAGTGCCCTATCGTCGGTGCTTTCCTTGCTTTATTTCCTTTTGTCTATTGCTTGGTGCATGAATTTCGAATTTTTCCAAACAATGGGAAAATTTGGTTTTTTTTAGTACGTCACAACCATGCCTTCCCGATGAAAAAATGTCTAGGTAATGTCCTTATTTCTTCATAACTTAATTTTTCACCGTATTAAAATTTAAAATTGAGTGAAATTTTAAGTGTTAAATAAAAACAAAATTATGCAGTGTGTTCAAAGCGCTCCGCTTGCACCGCCTATGGTGCAACCTGTAAATTTACAGGGTGTGCCATGTACCTTGTTACCTTTCTTGGTGGTGCATTGGTAAACATAAATGAATCAGTTCCTTCGTTTAACGACGCACCGAAGAAAAGTATATAACTGGTAGGATCGTGCGTCAAAGTACAGATAATGCACCGGTTCATTAAAGTAAATGGTGCACCGCCCTTATCAAATATATTTTTACGTGGTGCATTTGTAAATGTGTGCACCATGGCATTCATGTTTACCAAACTCACCATTGAGAAATGTAACATTGTATTGCAGTACAACCTGTAATTGTTTGGTGGCACTGTACGCAGTGCGATAGTAACGACCGGAACGCACCGCAAAAAGTTTTGTACTCGGTAATTTGGAAAATTTTATGTGACGGTGTGTCGACATTCGTTACACACACCGGTGCATGTAGTGAACGTGTACACGTCACTTTTTTGATAATTTCTAAAAACTTGTGTGCGTGCTTTAAGATTTTAATTTGTTTTTTGGTTTAAGCGATGTGTAGGATAAATGTAATGGACCAGTGTGTATGTATTGTAGTGTAGTGCCCTGGTGTAGTATTGTTTTACAATGCATCGCATAACATTGTAGAACATATTTTGTTTGGTGTGTTACTTTACACTGACACACCATGGATGGTGCTCACAATATATATGCACCGCCTACAGCGTGTGACTATTTTTTGGGCACACTGGTAATGAAATTAACTTTTTTTTTGAAGGAAGTTATTTTTTCATATTTATAGATAAATTTACCATTTAGTAGATTTGTTTATGTTTTATGTATGAGTGAGGTTGATGTATTTCATATGTTAATCATGCAAAGATGCGAACAAAGAAAGAAATTGTGGCAACAGGAGCAGAGGGTGGACTTGTACAATGTTGTGCGTGAATGGAAGGAGAGGGAGAGGGAGAGGATTTGTACCCTCACGCTATTACTGCAGTGACTCATGCTCTCTTGAGGAGTGCAAGCCTCCTTAAGTACTATGAGGAGGCTACATCCCTGAAGGGGCACTCTGTCTTGTTGATGTACCTGATACGTCGATGGGATGACCATCAACAAGATTTTCATGTGGGTCCTAATCAGTGGTACCATCCCATTGAGGAGAATATTTATTTTATCATTGGGCTTATATCCAGGAGAGGGGAGGATTTCTCCAGTTTGCAGATGTCCCAGTAGGTGTCGCAGCAGAGAGTAATCTCATGTACTCTCAGGGATATATTGGGGTTGATGTACATTCCCCAGCTAATTTTCAAGTGTCTGGTGGACAACTACAGATCACTTCTTTTGATGCAGAAGAGGTTAGTTTCCTCTCACTATTAGTGACGACCATAGCAAACTTTATCAGTGATGGGCAGTGCATTAATTTCCCTCTTTTGTATTATGTTGATTTTTTGGTAGAGAGGTGTTGGCCCTCGACCAAGTTTTGTGGAAACATTGATCATGTTTGACCATTTTTCAGACTTCGACAGGCTTGTCGAAGATGGAGCACCCAGGCGAAGCCAAGATCGCGGGATCTCGCCCTTTTTGCGAGATTTTTTGGATTTTAGGGTTTATGTAATAGGAATGGGATGTCGGCCCATGGGTTTACCCATGCTTAGGCATCTTTTTTAATGTATAAATAAGTAGTTAGGCGATGTAAGAAGAGTCGATGGCTTAGTGCTAATGTTATCTATGTGCAAGAAGATGTGTTAAGACTTGTATAGCTAAGTGTGAGCGTTTTGTAAGTGCTTTGTGCACAGACTATGTAAGGCTTTGTGCTTTGATCTAAATCGAGGAAGGAGGATATGGCAAGGTGCACGCAGATATCATGTCCTATGCAGAGTTGGATTTGTGGTTTGGTTCCTGTAAGAAGATTGAAGAGACTAATAAAGAAGAGAAGAAGAGTTGGTGGATGTAGCCCCACACTAAGGTGAACCACATATATCCTGTGTCGATGTGCTTTGTGATATGTTGTTTGTACTGTTTATGTATTTATCTGCTTAGTGCATTGATCTTGATGTGTAATAGATAGATCTACAAATTCTTAGTGCTTTAGGTATGAATGAATGTTAGATATGCTCGGATGTTATGTGTTGAATGGTTAGATGTACTTAGATCTTGAGTAATACTGCGTTGTTATGTAATCAGGGTTTGACCTGCAATGTGAATACGGGTTAAAGGCTAATAAATGTTAATTGCTAAGTGATTTGTTAGGTATTGTGATCACAGATCTGTGTCCCAGCTAGGTTTCAGACACCTAAGTCTTGTAACCCCCCTGCCTCTACCTCAAGTGAGACTTCATCTGCTTCGCAAGTGTTTTCGAAAGGGTTGATAGTTAGAGTTTTGTTGGTGCATTGTTGAAGCGTTGAACCCTGGGTCTACCCCTGTGCCAACAAATGGTTCAGTTGTCGGGACCTGAAACTGTGATTGTTGGGAACTGAAGAAAACAGAAAGCTATGTGCGTAGATTTGTTGTTGTAGTGTGCAGTATTCTACTTGACTTGTGAAGCTCTGTGCTGAGAAGGGAACTGGATCTGAAGAAAAGAGGTAAGATCTTAAATCTTTGTGCTCTGATAAAGGTAATATAAGTGGAAATTTTTGCTTCGAAAGTATGAATCTAGGTATGTTAGATAGATTTTGTCCTAGTCTGAAAACTAGGGCACAGCTAGAAGAAAGAAGATTGAATATGAATAGATCTGGTAGAGATAGTGAAATACATGTTATTCCTATGCATAGAAAAAAAAATTGGACTAATAAGTGGATGCAGGAACCTAGAAAGAATTTTTGCAGATTGCAGGTCCATCAGTGTGATTCAAGTGAACAGTACAGAAAGGATTGGGAATCATTTAAGAGAAAGAGAGGATTGACATTATGTTATAATTGCATAAGACTGAGACATCTTGCTAAGGAATGCCCTGGTATAGGTCCTATTTTTCTTTGTTGTAAAGTTGTTGGTCATGAGGTTTTGGTTTTCCCTAGAATGATTTCTAAAGTTGAAAATCTGAACCTGAGACAAGAAAACCATAAGGAAGGTCAAAAAACTAAGGATATGCTAGAGAACCAAAAAGAATCATATAATATGTTATTACAGATGAGAGAAACATTGAATGATCAGAGAGACGTCAATTTACCATAGATCTTAAAAGAAAAGCAGTGCATAGAAATAAGAATAGGAGACTTCGACATAGACTGTGTCTTGGATGAGGAAACACAGGTGAACATTATGCCAGAAAGTACTTGGGAAATTTTGGGAAAGTCTGTTATGATTCCTTCATTAGGAGGGATAGGCTTGGTTAAAAGAAAGATGATAACCCTATGTGGAAGACTTACTCATGTACCTATGATTTATCATGGAGCATCAACTGAAGAAGACTTTGAGGTCATTAAGTTTGTTGATAACAGTGCTCCTTTTTCACTTTTGTTAGGAAATAATTGGATTGAGAAAGATCATATCCGGAGGAAAGTAGAGGAAGAAGCCACAGAACATAAAAAGCAAGAATTAAGGGACTTCATAGCCAAGAAAATAGAGCGACTAGTAGAAGAACAAGAGGACAAGTCAAAGCAACTGAGGGCCAGAGACTTAGTTTTCGAAGTTGAAAGAACACAAGAAGGCTTAAAGAACCTATCCATGCAGGAGAGAAGAGAACCTACCCCAAAAGTAGTAAGAGAATAGATATTGCAAGCGAAACGTTTGAGAGAACATCAGTAGTGCAAAGTTACTATGCTAAGAGAAAATAAGAATAAAAATGGAAAGAGGAATCCAGAAACTCAAATCACAGGGAAGAAGGCCAGAAAGCTCAGTAAGAAGAAATCAAAGTTAGAAATACTGCAAAAGGTTCCAGTGAAGACTTCGCAGGAAGAAGGCTTGCAAAAATTGAACATCGTCGGAATAGCAGAACAACGTAGAATGGAACTTTGCCATAATGAAGCTATATGACCATTGGAGGACCAAGGTTATGAATTCCACTTCAGCTAGTTACTCATTCTTATAGAATTTGTCACTTGTGAGATGTCGTAGGGAGCGACATTCCCAGAAGTTGATCCATCAGAACCATTGGCCGCGAGGTTCACCACCTTGTGGTATATAAGCGATATGGAAAAGCAATGGTAGTCGAATGTTGTCTTCCACACCTACTACCTACAGCTCACACACGCCATTGAATTTTTCCCCCGAATGACGTCGAATACACTCCATAGGTTCAGGCCACTCGCAAAGTTTCGTGCAAATTGACACTTCAATATATCACCGTGCACAGGGATGAAAACAAGGAGGAGCTGCAGTCTTACTACAAATTGACTGAGGAAGATATGGAGGAGATAACCAAGGAATTGCCTACAAAATTCCTTGTACCAGTTGGAGATGCAAAACTCTCTGACCTCAACCTCATTGGAAGTCTTGTGGTCACCAGGAATGAGTATGATGGACCGAGAAGCGCTAATAAAAATAAAAATAAGGAAGAAGTTCAGGAGATAAACAACGCATCAGAGGAAACTGTGCCTGACTCACCTGGCGGAGGAGGAGGTGACGAAGTAAACCAAGAAGAGGAAGGGGAAGAAGACAAGCAAGAAGAGGGAAAAGTGACACTATTGAAAGATCCCCTTACAAAGGCAGAGACTTCAAAGAAATGAAAGGTTTCCCCGAAGAAACCCTCAGCGCGGAAGAAGTCATGATCCAATAAGCCTCAGTCGCAAAATGTGCTCACAGTGGATGATATTGACCTCATCATCACAGCTGTAGAAGATGCTTCGGAGGATATTTTGCAGTGAAATGAAGAAAATTATGAGACAATGTATGACATAATTGAGGCGGAGATGAAGGGGGTACAGGAAGCTCTCTATTCGAGCCGCACAATGTCTACTACGTCGTCATCATTAGAAGGTGCAGAATTGAGGGATGAGCCCACCCAACTGCAAAGGATAGCAGATGCTACAGAGGCTCACCTTCGTTGAGTACAGGTAGAAAACGAGCAGGCCATAGAGGCCTTGAAGCAAGCAAAAGAGGAAGCCCTAAAGCAACTTTGGTTTGTGCAGCAAGAAAAATATGACATGAGAATGAAGTTTGAGGAGGACTGAGAGTATATTCAGAGAGAAAAAGACCAGCTGCTCACGGAGCAAACTGTGGTCAAGGAGATAGTGGCTAGAGAACTTCGCTCTGTGTCAGGATTGGTCTAGATGGAAGAAGAGATAGCTAAGAACCAAGTGGGGAATCTTACTAAAGCCATTCAACAGCTTCAAGAAAGAGTAGCCGAGTTAGAACTGCAAGCAGTACCGAGCACTCTACAAGAAGTGTGAGATCAAAGGGAAGAAACTTCTAGGAGTGTAATCAAAAAAATCAAGGCGTTGGCTTTAGAATGTAATCAACTCAGTAAATGAAGTGCGCAGACCTATGAGCACCTGAAAAAAGACCCGAAGTTGAGGATATTGGAGGCACAGCTCCAGGAGGTGAAGCAGCAGGCATCAATCGTGCAAGCACAGCTGAAGTAGCTTACGACTATTGAGAATATCTAGAGATCGCAGGAGCAACGTGTAGTTCAGTAGTAGGTTACTACTATCCAGAGCAGAGTGAATGAGGTGACACAGTGACTCCAGTCAGTGGAGGGCGAAGCCTGCACCCTCTTTGAATAAATCGAGGGACAAGGATCACAGCTGGAACATGTGGTCGCAATAGTGGAACAGCGCTTGGAAGGGCCTGTCACCAAGAAAGTCATTCAGGAGTTCATCGAGCAGGAGGCTCTGGTGAAGCAGCAAGTCGAGGTAGCTCAAGCTAAGCTCGAGGTATTCAAAGAAGTGTTTCCCAGATCATATGTTTCCCAGACCAGGGATTATGATCACAAATCTGTGTCCCGGCTAGTTTGCAGACACCTGAGTCCTGCAACCTCCCCTGCCTCTACCTCGAGTGAGACTTCATCTGCTTCATAGGTGTTGCCGAAAGGGTCGGTAGTTAGGGTTTTTTTGGTGCGTTGTTGAATCATTGAACCTTGGGTCTACCCCTGTGCCAACAAGATTCCACAATGTATTAGATGGTCTGCCATTTTTTTGCAGCAGTTTTGTATAGCTCTAGATAGATGTCGTGCTATGATACATGGGAGGTCAAACTTCCCTTTTTATTTAGAGTTGTTTTGTTTATTTTTTGAGAGGTTTTCGAAGACGAGGCCTAATTTTGTTCTTCATCCTGCTAGGTTGAGGACTAAGGTGCATATGCGCATGTGGGGGGAGATGATGCCCAAGTGGGGCCAGACAAAGTTTCCGGTCAGGATTTCCATAAAGGCATTGGGGATACTATTCAATGATGTGGATCACATGGTCATGATGTTGTTGTGTCCTTGTGCGGGTTTGGATTGGTGAGGATGTCCAAGCATCCTCTTCATAGCAAATGAGCTACCAGATGATAGAGGTAATATTTTTGTTTTTTTTAAATTAATCTAGTTTCATTTTATTGTCTTACTTAATTAGAAAAAAAATAATTCTAACACGTTCTTTAACTTGTTTTATTAAATTGTTTAATGAATTAACTATGTAATTATTTTTATGTACTATATATTTTACATATATTGGTACTTTCATTGGGAACTTAACTCCTCCCCCATTAGATGATGATGGGGAGATGATTCCTGAATTTGTGGCGAGTCAGGGTCCTCAGGTGCAGATCCCCAATGGAATGCGTCGTAGGCCCGATACCAGATTTAGGTTGGAGTTGGGCAACCGACTCTCTGCACTTTTGGCTAAGGTGGGAGTCCGCCCTGCCATGATGCGAGACATCAGGGCAGATCCTACGCTCTAGGAGATTTGGATGGATATGTCGCATGATATGATGCCTCTTATGCATCATATCATCGAAGCTACCAATATACTAGTAGCGAGGAGAAATATCGATGATAGGCACAATTGGCACGTTCATCCAATACCTCGTCGATTGATGAGGGTGGTTGTGATCATCCTTATCCACATCCTCCTCCTCCTTCACCTCACCCAGATCATGAGGAGGCAACACATATTCCTCCTCCTCCTCTAGCTTCACCTCACTTAGATCATGAGGAGGCAGCACATATTCCTCCTCCTCCTCTTTCACCTTACCTAGATGAGCATGTCGGACCTATTCTTCATCCTCCTCTTTCACCTCACCCAGATGAGCAAGCATGACTTATTCATCATCCATCATCTTCCACTACATACCAGGCCTCCACTATTGTTGTAGATATGCAGATTATCCCACCAACTGGACCACATATGTTATAGCAGTTATTTGACTTGTCCATGATATATATATATATATATATATATATATATATATATATATATATATATATATATATATATATATATATATATATATATATATNTATGGTGTTTTTTTTCCTATTGATCATGTTGATGATGTACTTAATTTATATGTTGATGTTGATGTGTATATTGTTAGGTCATGTTAGATATGTTTGTTAAATGTCCTTAATAGATGTGTATGTTATAAGTTGTTCATTAGACATGCATTTTTCTTGTTGATCATGATGATGTACTTAATTAATTTATATGTTGATGTTGGTGTGTACAATTTTAGATCATGTTAGATATGTTTAATATTAAATGTGCTTGATAGATGTGTATGTTAAATGATGCTTGTTAGATGTGTGTGATGATGATGTTAGAAAATGTTTTTCTTTTGTTAGATGCGATCACAATGATTATGCCTTACTAAATTATTAGATATGTGTGCTAGCTAATTAATGGCATTTATATGTGCTAGAGGTATATTTAATTAGATGATGTTAGCTAAAATATATAAATGTGTATTTTATATGTTGTTTATGTTTGTTCTAAGATGGTTATCATCATCATGTTTATTTTCATAAATTACAAAGTTCAATATGGTTGAAACTGTAATTGTAAAATTGAAACTATAATTTCATAGATAGTTCGTTATACATATTCATTCTAACTAAAAAAAAAATCAAAAAACAAATTACATATGAATAAATATTATTTTGCATTGTACTAATTATTCTTTTTGAATATAGACTCTTATACACTAAAAAATGTTATTATAAAAAGTTATGATCTCCAATGATAAGCATTCTATTGGCTTTAAAATTTTGTGGATGTAAATCTTCCTATTGTTATTTTTGTCATTATTCCGAAAGTTGATTGCTATCAAATTTTAAATTACTTCATTAATTGTGGTTTTACTCAACATTGGGAGCATAATTTAATAAATATTTTCAAAAACAATGACAAAAGTATGTAAACTAATAAGCACTACTTTAGTTAAAAACCAAATTATCACAAAATCATGTTATAAATTTAATTTTTTAATTATACACCACATTTTTTTGTTAATCTTACTTTTAAATATACAAAATAAATGAACATAAACTCAGTTTTTGAATCATTATGTTAACATATCCTCAAAAATGTTTTACTATTAAACATGCATATCAACCATATCATTACATCTAATTATATCAACATAAAAAAGTAGAGTTTCATATCCCATTAAAAGTTCAACTGGACATTTAACATTTTTCAGGATTTCACAATTGGAAATACTTAAAGAAGATGAAAGACTTTTAAATATATGCAACGACATATAAATATGTTCAAATAACAACCATTCCATGCAATCATGAATACTTTTAAAGACAAACACATTACGCATCAAACTGACAGTTAACCAACTAAAATTGTTCAAAGATTTGATATAATTAACTTTACATTTCCTTTGTCAGAAGATGAATAAAAAATAATATAATTAGTGAAATAAAGAATATAACAAAAAGATACAAAAACACTATTAAAGATCAAATAAAACATGTACATATCAATCTTTGTTGTCATCACCCTCATTATCATCATCGCTTGTCATGATAACACTATTGTTCTCAAAAATATGTTTTGATCTAGGGTCATGTCTTAATACGAATCACCAATCCCTATCCAACATATCCGGGTAAAAAAACACTTGGTTGTGTTTTTGGAAAACATAAGGCTCCTTAGCTTCATCCCACATCTTTCTAGAGTTGATACATATCATCCCACTATCGCAATCTTCCTTTACATTATTCCAATCAAAGGTGTCCCACCACTTGCACCGAAAAATAACACATTGGAAAGAAGAGAAGCCCACCTGAATGATCGCTTGTATCTTTCCAACATAACCTAACATCCCTCATATTAGGTTTTGATCGTGGTGGCTAGCACGGCTACATTGGTAAAACTCGACTTCCACTCCATAGTCTTTCTTCATGCATCCATCTTCGGCATCCTCTGTGTGAAAATGATGTCCATATGCCCACATAGATAGGAACAAATGCACCTATAAAAAAGTGAAAAAGCATAGTGTCATGTGTCTAATAAGTCGACCAATAAAATATAAAATATAAAATATAGATGTTATAATTCAAAGGTGCATTTAAATGTTACAAAATGTGTAAAGGACTCTGGAAGACAAAAATCTATTTTTTGGGTCCTTAGAGCATCTCAAACCCCAGCAGTGGTTTCCCCATGAAATTCCTCTCCTTCAACTGCAGGGGCTTAGAAAGTCTCCAAAAAAAACTTGTGCTAAAAAGGTTGATTACTCTACATCATCCCGTTGTAATTCTACTACAAGAAACGAGGTCTTTGGAAGCTACAGTAACCTCCACACTTGAATCCCTCTTGCCTTCCTGGCATTTCCTCAGGATAGATGCAATAGGTTGCTCAGGTGGATTTGCAGTTGATTGGGGAAAAAAATCATTCAAGCTACAAAACTCTTGGGCATTGGAGTCTTACCGAGGGGTTGATATATTCCTGGAGGGATTGGGGCTAGAACTCAGGGTTCTAAATGTGTATGGTCCATATTTTGATCAAATCACCTTTTGGGATTCACTCTTAAAAAAGGACCTCTTGAAAGAAAATCTTCTGATTCTTGGAGGAGACCTAAACCTCTCCCTTGGAAATGCTGAAATTTGGGGACTGTCGGCCCGACCATACCCCCATTCTACTCGTATCTCCCACCTTTTCAATGTTATGGGATTCATTGATATACCACCCATCAAGATCCTTCCCACCTAGAAAAACATGAGGACTAGTAATGCCAGGGTGGCTAAAAGATTAGATCATTTTCTTGTACATGAATCTCTCTTAAATTCCCCCCTTCAACTAAAACAATGGATTGGA
This sequence comes from Picea engelmannii, assembly GCA_009831015.1. NCBI lineage: Eukaryota > Viridiplantae > Streptophyta > Pinopsida > Pinales > Pinaceae > Picea > Picea engelmannii. The sequence continues at coordinate 128,381 of ML796368.1, forward strand.
AATAGAGGAAATTCTGACCACTACTCTATTTGGTTGGAACTTAATTCTAGGCCAAAGAAGCCAGCCAGTCCATTTAAATTCAATGCTAATTGGATTTAGAATGAAAACTTCCAGTCTTTGGTCAAAATAAATTGGAAGATTTACAATCCAGCAGATGGCTCCCCTGCTGCAGTACATTTTGTGGAAAACTTAAAGAGATTAAAAAAACTTCCCTTAACTTGGGCCAATGGAAATCACATCAGAGAAGAATCAAAACTAAGACAAATCGAAGAACGGCTTGAACATATCTCCAATTTAGAGGGGGGAGGTTTTCACATACAACAGTCAAAAGAAAACTTAAGATCTCTAGAGACCCATCGCAAAAATTTGTTGGATGAAAAAGAAGTCAATTGGCACCTCAAAAGTAGAGCCATATGGTTGGACAAAGGAAATGAAAACACAAAATTCTTCCATGCCTTTGTGAAAGGTAGGAAGGAAATAAACACTATCTCAAGATTACAAGGCCAAGGGGACTCTCCAGCCAACTCTTTCGAGGATCTAGTGCAACTAGGGATCACACATTTCAAATCCCTCTTTAAAGACAATCCAAGAGAAATAATTGCAGACATTATTAAATCGGTACTCTACTTCCCCAGTTTTGTGGACGAGGATGTAAACAAATATCTCTTTGTTGAAGTCACGGAAAAATAACTAAAAGAAACAATTGAAAGCTTTCAAAAGGATAAATGTCCAGGGCCAGATGGGTGGACTATTTAATTCTTTGGGGCCTTCTTTGTTCTAATTGGAGCATATCTCCTTCAGGTTGTAGAGGAATCAAGGAAAAATGGGCATATATATGCACCTATAAATACAAACTTTATCACCCTCATCCCCAAAAAAGATGAATCTCAATCCTTCAATGATTTACGACCCATTTCTCTTTGCAACTGTCTCTACAAAATTATATCCAAAATTATTGCGAGAAGACTAAAACCCATCCTCTCAAAAAAAATATCAAAAGAACAATTTGGGTTTCTGCAAGGAAGACAGATACATGAAGCTATCAGTGTAGCTCAGGAAACTCTACACATCCTAAAAATCACAAAATCCCAAGGACCTATACTAAAAATTGACCTGTCAAAGGCTTTCGACATAGTTAATTAGTCCTACATTAGACTCCTCCTCACTCATTTGGGATTTGAAGTTCCATTTATCAAATGGATCATGATCTTCCTAAACACAGTATCCTTTTCTTTATTGATAAATGGGGCAACCACCCCTTTCTTCCACTCTAAACGTGGTCTGAGGCAAGGTTTCCCACTCTCACGATTGTTCTTTCTTTTGGTGGTTGAGTGCCTCAATTGAGCTATAAACCACGAAGCCTTCTCCGGGAATCTCATTGGAATTTTGATCCCCCCAGGCCACAAAATCACCCACCTCCTCTTTGTGGATGATATTCTTCTTTTCTGCAGCGGTCGACGACGGGATGCTAAGAAATTGGCCAAGATTTTAAAAATGTTTCATCTCACCACAGGTATGATCATAAATGTTCATAAATCAACAATTATGTTTTATCGGATGGAAGAGGGAACAGAAGATTTTTTCAAAGCCTTATTCTTCTACAAGATTTTGAACTTCCAGGAAGGAATAAAATACCTCAAGTTTCACTTAAAACCAAATGATTATCGGAAGTTAGACTGGTGTTGGCTACTAGCAAAACTAGAAAACAGATTAAAAGGTTGGAGTTACATGTGGCTATCAAGAGCGGGAAGGCTCACTTTGAAAAAATCGGTACTAGAAGCCATTCCAGACTACTAGATGTCTCTTGCATGGATTCCCAAAGCCCTACTACAAAAATCCAAAAAAATATGCTTTCATTTTATCTAGTCTAGAACACAGGAAACATTTACCACACCCTGGTCCAAATGGGATCATTTATCTTGCCCCAAAGCTTGGGGGGGATGGGGCCTAAAACACATTTTCCTTTTTGCAAAATCTCTCGCAACCAAATCTAGTTGGAGATTACTCATCACGGAGAGTCTTTGGACAACTATTTTGATACAAAAGTACATTAGACTGAACTCTTTAGAAGATTGGATTTGAAAACCTGAAAAACATCTCACAAACTACTTCATTATCTGGAAATCCATCCAAAAATCATTTCAGGTAATTTCTGATGAACTAGCCTAGAAATTGGACAAGGGATCCCATTTACGAATAAGACTAGACCATGGCCGGGAAGTGGGGTCAACCATTCACTGAGCCCCGCATTGATTGACAGACTACACCAACAAGGTATATTCTACCTCACACGGGTATCTAACCCCTACACAAACATTTGGCAACAAGGTTGGAAAAATGTTGAAACCCTCGAGTTACATGATCCACTCTCAAAACCTTGGAACAGATATATCCTTTCCCTCCAATCAAGTTACATTTGCATCACAGAAGAAGAAGATGAACTTGTTTGGAAAAAATCCCTGTTGGGAATTACACTCCAAAGTTGGGTTACATCTCATTAAATATTGACTTACAAAAAAGAGAACCAACCTGGTGGTGGAGAGGACTCTGGAAAATAAAGTGTCCCCAAAAATAAAAAAAAATCTTCATGCGGTGTGTACTCAATAGAAAAACCCCACTTGGGACAACATGAGGAAAAGAAGCATCAAAGGACCTGGATGGTGTGTCCTTTGCAAAGAATAAAATGAAAACATCATGCACCTCTTCATCCACTGCCCCTTCACCAAACAGGTCTAGCAAGAATTATCTCTACTCTTAAACCAAAGACTCACCTAGGATGGACCTTCTATTGAAACAATTTGGCAACACTGGACCCATCAAAAGCCCCTCAAAAATGTAAAAGCCCTGCCCTTTATCATTTGTTGGGGGATCTGGCTAGCACGCAACAAGGAAATATTTCAAGACAAACCCTCCCTTCCCGAAATCACAGCTTCCAATGGAATAGCAATTCTCTCACATTTCCCACAAGAAAAAGTCCCCCTTCCTTTCTGCTCTGCTCCCCCCCTCCTATTAACCTTACAAAGCCTTGGGATTTTCTTAATGAAGCCTCAAAAAATCACCTTTGCGGAGGCGGTGCATCCCTTTACCTCTCCAATAGACACTTCTTTAAAATAAAAATGGGACTGGGAATAGGAACAAACAACCTTGTTGAACTCTTGGCCCTAAGGTTACTTCTACAATTTGTTGGGGAAAAGGGGGTCCAAAATCTCCAAATTTTTGGAGACTCCAAAATTGTAATCAACAAACAACAATCCTACCACAACATCCTTTTGCATCCAATCTTAAAGGAAATCTTCAGACTACTTCACACTCTTAACGATTACTCATTTAATCATGTTTACAGGGAACGAAACCAGCTAGTTGATTCTCTCTCAAAAGTTGGACTACATCTTCCACATGGATCCTAACACATTTTGGAAACAAAGGAAGGAGACACATATGAGTTCTTCCACCACCCCTTTATAGAGGCCTTGGGATAAAAATCTCTCCAACACTTTTTTGCTTTTGAAAAGTTTTGGAAAACAAACAGTCCTACCATAAGAATAATGACTATATTTCTCTAGCAAAGTACAGTATCACTCACAGGCAACCTGTAGGATTTCTGCAAATCTTCTTGACATTTTATCTTGGTATACGCATTGTATTTTCTCCTACTAAAGACAGAAGGATAACTCACCTGATGAAATCAAATAGAAAGTGCTCAACACCTACAGAATGTAATTTTCTCTCTATGGATGAATAAAATTATGCTTTTTTCCAAGGAAAAAAAAAATTATTACCAAGTTGTTGCACCCAATCCCTATGTTTAGTGTATCCTCTTCATCACGCGGGTAATGACCGGATGCAATGTACTTCTCTCTGAATTGGTCAGCAACCCAACTGTTGGGGCATATCACTGGCATATTTTCTTTTAAATGATCAGGATAAGGCATGCTTCTACCATTAAACCATCTAAATTATTTCTTGTCACTATCCCATTTCCTCCTCTTCTGTTTGTACAATGCGACCCATGGTTGTGTTGCCTTTGAATTGTAAAGAATGAATTTATTGATGGCATCAATTTTTGAATTCGTTGGTGTGTATATATATTCATGAAATCAAATTGACATGTAGTATGTATCAGATCAAAATATACATTATGAAGTTTAGTGTGAATAGCTACTGTGTAGAAATTTGACAAACGATAAGTCACTTACTCTTTATCAAGGGCCTTTTTCAGTTGGTTTGCAGAAGCTCCCCTTATATTTTGGCTTCATCCCTTTTGTCGTCCCAAATCACTACACATGTTTTGTTGTCGATCTGCTTAATGTAGTCACTGGCATAATATAAAGACTCATATGATATGTACCCCTCCATTTTTTCCCTTTGTTTAACAAATCCTTTCAATTTCTTCATGTACCTCTCTAAGAAGAACATCCAATGACAGGAGACCACTCCAACTAATTCAACCTCATCTACTAGGTGAATTAGAAGATGAACTTGCAAGTACATGAAACTCATCGGCATTTCCTTCTCAAACATACAAACAATCTCAGTTGTCTCTTGACACCGCCATGGAATGCTAGCCATATTAATCTCCTTTGATGTGATACAACGTATAAATGTAGATAATTTAAATATGGCATGCATTAGGTTCTGGGGGAATTCATGGTTCACACACCTACGCACCAGTAGAGGATAATGACACTACAAAGTAAACACATACAAAATTAATTACGTTTTATCCCATAGCATGAATTTATAAAAAAAAAAAATAATATCATGTTTTTGACATTCATACTCTTAGAATGCTAAAATGATCATGTGATTTTAACCCTGAAAAATGTATTCCACAGTGAACATGCATCATAGTGAAGACCCATATAAAGAAGGCACCTTCACACCCAATATAATTTCATTTTCCAAAGAAATATCAACTTTCTTCGATATACATGGGACATCACCTTCTTTGAAAGACCAAGAGGGACCAACATCTCCTCTACTTTCTTTTCTTGGCCAATGTTTCTTTTTACTTTTTGAAGAAATAAGATCTCTACTAACAACCAATGTGTCACTTTCCTTTGATGATATGTGCCTCCATAAAGAAGATGAAACATTTTTAAATATATGCATGGGATCTAGTAAGTGGGAAATCTTAAGATGCTCCCAATATGGGAGCTCATAAAAGACAAATTTCCTTTTCATCCCAATGGGCAATTTATCAACATAGGTGTCGAAGAATTCTAGATCATCGAACATAGGCTTCCCCATTTGAATCAAATATTTTTGTAATCTCTTTCTCCTTCTCTCTCTCATATTCTCTAAGCCATTCTGTTGGTATCATTATTGCAGGCCTTTGGGCTCTCTCTGGTTTACCATTGAAATCGGGTGTTTCTCTTCTATATGGGTGTTGTTCTGGGAGGAATACCCTAGAGCAGTCATACACTGGATTTTGTAGGTGGTTGGACCACCTAGCCTTCAAATAAGGTCCACAACATTTGCATCCATGATATCCTTTTGTTACAAGACCTGCAAAATTATTAATGTATACATTAGAGCATGCTACCATCGAAGTCCAGAACAGTCGCAACGAATCAAATATGCTAAAAAATATTGTTACATATATAAACAAATCAATAAACATGTAATTTTCCAGAGCAAACTCCTAATCCTGGATAATCATGTGTGGTGTAAGAACATATGCCATACAATTTAAAATCCCTCTCTTTTGTTGTGGGTCTTGATACATCGTATACATGTATCCCTTCCCATAATTCCTTAAATTCATCTACCAATGGTTGTTGGTAGACATCCATATTCTTCACTTGTCTTCTACCATGGACTATAAGAGCCAACATAAGATGTTCATTCTTCACGGACAACCATGGGGGGGTATTGTTATTGATCACTACTATAGGACAAACAGAATATTTGGTCTTTTGGAGGGAATATGGGTTGACGCCATCCATGGTTGTGCTAAGTTTCAGACTTCGTACTTCATCCTTGAATTATTTGGGCCATGTATCCTCTATATGCTTCATGGCTATTGAATCTGTTGGGATTCACATAACTCTCGACTCACTTTTGTGCGAGGCATGACATCCCTGCAACATATCTAATTCTTTGCAATGAAAGAGACTTTGAATCCTTGGGATTATAGGCATGTGCCTCAATATCTTATGAGAAGGGTCGTGTGATTTACCCTTTTTATTTGATTTATGATATCTTTTATGCCCACATTTTGGACATATATCTTTGTGATCCAGGAGGATCTAGGGAACGTCTCAAAAGTCTCAGAAGTGTCCTAGGAGGCTCAGGATGGCCTCGACAAATGAAAAAGGGAAAAAAATAAAATTCATCAAAGCTCAGAAAAATTGGCACCATTTAGAAAATCGTGTCGTAAGCTTTCCAACGATGCAAATGGTTCATCAAATGGAGTTACGAATCAAAATATATATGCAATCAAAGTTTTGGTCAACCTAGCCCAATCAGCACGGGATGAGTCAGCATCTGTACTACTGACATCAACATCAATATGGATGATGTAAAAATGTGTACATGTTACATGGATCCATCAGAGAGAAACATGTTTCATGATGATGTCATCATGCTGACGTGGTATCACCAAAGGCTGCCATGTGTCACTCATTTTCGGCATTTTCAGGTCAACATGTGGACCAATGATAAAGTGCCATGTGGTAGTCTATACAACCATGTGGCATCCATATAGCCACATGGAAGGTGATGTGGCATTTGTACTAGACATGGCACGTGATGTGGTATCTGTACAAGACGTGGCAAGTGATGTGGCAGGCACAGTGGCAGTGACGTCAGCATGCTGACATGGCCCAATGATAGTGTGCCACATGGCATGTTGATTTGGAATTTTGGGCTGCCAAATGGGCCAATAAAAATGTGACATGTGGCACTCCTAGGTGACTCCACGTGACACCACCCAGGAGTAGTCACATGGTCCTCTCGCAGACTAACACATGGTGTCATTTGTCGGATGACACATAGGCAGTGATTGTATCAGTTTTATCCAACAACTGAATTTCCAATTTAAAAAAGGGGTTGGCCAAATGACCAACTCGATCTACCAAATCTAGCAACATTCCACCATATCCAGACGATCCGCCAATTTTAGCAGCAGTCTTCCAAAGTTAGTGCCAATATGGTATTTGGTTATAACAACGTGCCAAAAAGGGAGTCCCGTGGGTTTGACCCTAGGACCTCCCCAACAAATAACTTAATATAAACCCAATCTCCAACACACCAAACGGTCTTTGTTGGGTAATATGCCAACGATTTTATTAAAAAGCGTGTTTTTCCAATGCACGGAAAAGAGGAAGCGTGTGCACAAGTCTAGACATAGATTTATATGCAGGTTTAAATGCATTAATTGCACAGACTTGCATGTGGATTGAGGCAGAGGTCCATAGAAGGCCTGAAGGTGACAGTGTCCAATGGAGACGATTTGACAATCAAAATTATGTTATTCAACGATGCAAATCCAATGGTGATGTATGTTTCAGCAGCAGAGACTCCGATCAGCAAGCTAAATTCTGAAAGAGCCAATGTAAGCATGTTTTTTAATATGTTGTTTTCTCATTGAATGTTGTAGCATAGTATGCTTGATACATGTCTGAAGGAACATAGAGAAGTTGCAGCAAGGCCAGATTATTCCTTCTATTTTTTTCTTTCTTCTCTTCTTGCACATAAACAGTTCAGCTACATGTGAAGGAGAAATTGAGGCACTTGGATAATAAGTGGCCAACGAAGAAGTCAAGAATCTCATAGTTTTTAGGATCTAAGTATGAGTTGCATAAGCACTTGGATCTAGGTAGCTGATCCTAGGCATTTTATGGCTCCATGATGATGGGGGTCATTTCTTATTCTTCCTCTTTTTATGCCTTGAGTATGTGGGAATGATGTCAATGCCAGCATCGTGGATGCCTCATGAGAATGAGAACTTATGAAGCTTGTAAACATTCCTAATCACATTACGGTCTCTTCTTGTTGTCACTGAAAGGGGAATTTGTCCTTACAACTTGTAAAGGAGAGACATCATTACAGCGAAGAGAATAAAGCGGTCAAGCTTTGAAGCGAGACTCGGAGACGTAGCCCATATCGGGTGAACTTCGTTATCAAGGGAAGTGTCATCTCTCTTATGTGTTTATGTTCTTATGTTTCTTTCATGATTTTCTGCACATAGATTAATAAATGCAAGCATGACATGTAACACTAAGGAATTTAGCGAGTCTTTAATTCAATTTGGATTCAAGTCTATAAAGACTTAAACTATACATTTTAATTGCAATCCTCTCAAGTAAAATGATATATAATTGACCCTTTGGGGGAGTGATAGGATCAAACCATCATTGGAAACTAATCACCCCAAGTTTATATCAAGTGGTATCAGAGAAGGCTTGATACTGGTTGTAGGTGTTGAAGATGAAAATGGCGAGATCGCCAAAATAGCTATGGTTCGATGAGCTTCGAGAGCTCAACCAAATCCTTCAAGAAGAGAATGTTGGATTGAAGACATTGTTTAATGTTGCAGAGAAGGAGAACCAAAGGTTGAAAGAGAAGCTACAAACCATGAAGGTGCATATAGGAGAATATTCTATGAATGAGACAGCGATAAGACCATTTTGTGACCATGGAAACTTCACCAGTTATGGATTCGAGCATGATAGTGAAAATGTATGCACACTTTTTCAAGCAAATGAAGATGGAATCCAGGCATCCAAAAACCAAGGAGGATTCCTAGGAGCATCATCCATTGATCCTTCTCACCAGGAAAAACTAGACACATCTCAGGAAGCAGACCAATATTTCCAGCTTGGGATGGAGGTAAATAAACCATGTTTAGTCCCTTTATTTATTAATGTTGATGACTCTTTTTAACTCCTTGAACAACATACTTCATGCATCGGCTTAAAGTTTATGAGAATGATTGGATACGAAGGAGGAGCCCTTGGATCCAATGGAAAAGGTAATGTGGATCATGTTAGCAGCATTACTTGTCTTCGGCATCGGGATATCTAGGTTTGCAGGTTGCATGAGGAGCGCCCAAGTGCAGCGCATAGAATAAGTCCTGTTCGGACTTAAAATTAAGAGAGTGGGCAAAGTTATAGTGTCAATGGTCCTGATCTATCCACATGAGTATATCAACGGTTGGCGGGAAATCGCAGATAGAAAAGTTGCGCCAAGGATAACGCAATGGATCGCACCCATATTGTATGCAGGGAAGAATAGTAGCCATCCATCCAAAGGACGTGTGGCACGAGATCCAGTCGCGTCGGCTTTTTGACAGTCGCGAGTTCGAAGGGTGAAAGTTCCATATCACTCTGTATCGCAAAGCCCCGAACCCCGAAGTGCCGATAGCGCCCAAAGTCGGGCCCACAGTATCAAGGGGCAGTCTCAGCCATCTATTTGAAGCAGACACCTGGCGTGCATTAGGCTCCCTGCCTTTTCGCCCATCGCGGTTTCGAAGCGCAAAGAGCAGCTCCCTCATATCCTGATACGCGAAGTAGTGAGAGCATCCAGGACCTGGGGCCCACAGCAACGTCGGGTGAGTTTAGGACCGTCATATTTGAAGGACGCGTGGCGCACAATTGAGCCATCTCGACGTTTCGCCCATCGCAACTATGATGAGCAAGGATTAGCTCCTTCCTATCCACAAACGCTGAAAGCTCCTACGGGAATAAAAGCAGGGTCACGGTCCGTGGTCACTTGGGAAATAAAAGAGCTAAGCAAAAGGCGTCGAAAGCGTCGGGTCCAGTCGCCGAAAGGATCCTCGCGATTTCTAGGTTCCATCAGATATGATTTTTCTCCTGGTTTCCACTTGGAAGTAAATGAAGGCAAGAACGGGTGGTTGAAACCTCCTTTCACCCATTAAGTGTGGGGAATGGCGAGTCTGGCAAGCAGTCTATTCGAAGAGGTCCTATGTATCGACTTTTCAAAGAAACCATGCCGAAGTCCTCAGCTAGACAGATAAGTCTGCACACGCTAGCCCAGCACTTAATGACTCAGCTACCCTCCCCTTACAGGAGTCATGCGTAGTTAAGGTGGCATATGACAGGGATTATCCGTTCGAATTTGGCTGAAGGGACACCATGCCCTAGATGGCTGAACAGACCTCTATTAGGTGAATTTTCCTGAGTATATAGACTCAGTCTTTGTATTTTGTAAAGAATCGATGGTTGAGCGAGGCTCCCGATTGTAAAGTTTTGATGAAGCGTTGGTCGCTCTGGTTAATATTGAAGGCATTTGAGATTTGTTACTTTATGGATGTCAGTTTCTTTTCCATCTTTTTGTATATTGTGTTAGAACAACTCGAAATTGGAGGATCCAGTCGAGTCGCAACTGTTATAGGATGATGTAGGTTGGATCACTGTAACAGTTGCATTGTTTCTAATCGGTTCCTGTGATTTTCTCAGCGCTGAACGACTTGGAATTGAAGGATTCAGTCGAGTCACCCCTCATCTCCTTGAATCTATGGACCAAGAGGATCTTGGCCTCTGAGTTTTTTATCCTCAAGCTTCCGAAGGCCTGTAGCCCGAGGCAGTCTTACTCACCTTTCTCACAAGTCTTCCATATATCACCCTTTAATCCACTTACTGATGGAAGTTGGATCAAGACCTCCCTTTCTTTCTACATACCAGGCCTGGTTTCCTGAGTTAAAGCCATATTTTCTTGAGTCTTTACCCATCCGATCACCCCATTATTTAAACCGTGACATAAAACTGATGGGTGTTGGGCTCTGCTCCTGCAAGCAATCCAGGGGTGACTTCTGACGCTAACATTTCTGGCGCCGTTGCCGGGGACAAAGTTGAAAATTTTCCCCAGGATTGAGCGACATTGAACCTCGGATTCCGAAGGTGCATCGGGTATCAGAGCCTTTGAAGATTGCTACTATGCACCTAGCGACTCCATTGTGATGACTCCACTGGGGAGAACCTGCTCTATTAATTGTGGCTTTCAGAGGCAGACACACGCGGTCTCATCCACAGCTGCCTCTAGCTACACCTGAAACTGATACGGAGGTGGTTCTTAGAAAAGGAAAGAACTCTGAAGAAGAAGCTTCCATCGTCGAACCAGGTAATCCGCCATCTCCTTCTGTAGGAACTCCATTTTCTCCTCCTCAATTTCTCGATAGGCCTCCTTTAGAGGTTTCTCGTTTCCTGAACTTGGGGAGTGTTCCTACTGAGTTTTCCCCTCCTGGTCTGGGATTGGAGGGAGAAACCCTTGTCACTCCCCTCTCCTCTAAAGTTGTACCCTGGCGTAGACCCAGGACTGCAGAAGATTTCCCCATGCCTAGTTTTACTACTCTTGCGCAAAGAGGAGCACCTATTGACTTGAGATCACTGGCCCTCTCCTTAAATCCCCTCTTGTTTCCCACTCCACTTCGAGACTCATTCCCAGTATCCCCTTCCTGAGCTCCTTCTCCTCCAAGTTCTCCTCCACCTAATATTCATATGGCTGGTGCTAATCCCCCTTTGAATAGAATGGACGCCATACTCACTGCCAAATATGCTCCCTTAGTTCTACCCCATCCTATGAATCCTCTCCCTGCTGGAGATTACTTGAAATACATGCCCAAGTTCACCAGAGAAGGGGATGTAACTGCGGAAGAGCACCTGGCTGCTTTCTACAGTTACGCAGAAAACCTCAACATTGAAAATGAAGATGTCTAGATGAGAGTCTTCGTCCAGAGCCTGGATGGCGAGGTAAGGAAATGGTTCAGAGGATTGGCCCCCGGATCTGTTGTTGGGATCGAAGCCCTGGATAGTGATTTCCTGAGGCAGTGGGGCGATAGGAAAGATTTCATGTACTACATGATAGAGTTTGGGTCTCTGAAGAAAATGGAAGGAGAGTCTATCTTTGACTTCTCCAAAATATTTAATAAGATGTATAATAAAATTCCTGCCGAAATAAAACCCTCATAAGCCTCGGCCAAAATTTCTTATGCTAGTGCGTTTGGCCCCGATTTTTGTCTTTTGTTGAGAGAAAGAAGAGCCACCTCCTTAGCTCAAATGAAAGATGCGGCCATAGAGGTGGAATCCAATGTATTAGCAGCTGACAGACTGAGGAACAAGGTCGACGTAGATAGAATAAAGGGAAGGTTGGAAACCTCAACTTCTGGATCATCGGTGCCCCACCCTCAAGTGGATGAACTGACCAAGATGGTGAAGTCTTTGTCTGCAGAGATGGAGAGAATGAAGGTTGAGGGGAGGCAATCATACAAGGGCCCTCAAAACGCTGAAAACAAAGGAGGTTTCAGGAGGCCAAACAATTTTACTCCCCTGAATGTGCAAAGAGAGAGGGGAAGAGACAGAGAAGACCAGAAAATTCAGGCCCCTTTTCAAAAAAAAATTGTGGCTGAGGGGGAAGAAGGAGAAACAAACAAGCTTGATCCTGAAATCCATTACTTCGGAGACACTCCTCCTTTTCCTCATCTCACTCAATCAGCCTATGAGGATTCCCTCATGGATAGTCAGCTAAATGAACTGAGCAAAGGAGACAAGGCTACTGACAACCAAGGCAAATATGATCTGAGGTCGAAGAAAAAGACAGCAGCACCTGATGCTCCTGAGCGATCCACTAGAACAGAGAAGCCCGCTAATGAAGTAGCAGGCAGTCATAGAGGTAAGAAGCACCAACCCCTCTTTCCCATAGTCCAGAGTCATGTTCTCGAAATAAGAGAAATTTCGAAGCTTACATCTTCTTTTAATTTCGAGCATGAAATTCAAAAGATTAGAATTCCTGTACCCCTGACCGAGTTGATTAAACATGAAGGGTTCAAGAAATGCTTCTCTGAGATTTTACAGTCTGAGACCTCATGCCTTCCCACAGACTCCATCAATTTGCAAGATGAAAAACCTGCAGTTATCCTAGGTCCTATGGTAGAAGATAGGAATGACACGTCCCATCCCTTCTACACTTCCCTGAACATACATGACAAGGTGCTGCACAACTGCTTGATGGATTCGGGGGCTTCTCATAACCTCATGCCCAAAACTGTCATGGAAGAGTTAGGGCTAGAAGTCACCCGAGCCTATCATGACCTCTATTCCTTCGACTCCAGGAGAGTTCAGTGTCTTGGAGTTATCAAAGACCTAGTCGTGACCTTGTTTCAATTGCCCATGAAAAGTGTGGTCATGGATATTGTAGTGGCTGATGTCCCCCCCAAGTTCGGTATGTTGTTATCAAGATCTTGGATAAAAAGACTGGGGGAAACTTTGCAAATGGACCTCACATATGCTACTATCCCAGTGTTTGGAGGAGAGCATAGAAGGCTATACAGAGAAGCCCAACTAGCCTATATAATCAGTGATGAGACCAACCCTACCAACCATCCCATTTTTGCCTTAGACACTGATTTAGGTTCCAATGTGCTACAACTCACCCATGCTCCCGAACCTCCTCTTAAACTCAGAAAGCAGCCCACCATTTCCCCTAAATTTCCTCCCTCCATCACCCTCGTCTGGAATATGTTCTTTGATGGAGCCTCTTCCAGGGAAGGTGCTGGAGCTAGGGTGGTTTTTGTGTCACCTGCTCAGGAAACCATATCTCTATCATACAAGCTAGAATTTGAAGCTACCAACAATGTGGCAGAGTATGAAGCTCTCGTCCTGGGGTTAAGAGCCGCAAGGGAAATGGGAATTCAAGAGGTAGCAGTGTTCGGTGATGCACAGTTGGTGGTCCAACAGATCAGAAGCGCTTACCAAGCTAAGCATCCTTGACTCAGGAGTTACAGAAATGAGGTATGGGATCTAATTGACAGTTTCTTCTCAGCATTTAACATTTCTTTCATCCCAAGAGAGGAGAACACAATGGCAGATTCCTTGGCTACATCAACAAGTAATTTCAAAGTGCCCTTGCCACCCAAATTCAGATACGATGTGGAAGTAAAATACAGGCCCTCCATACCTGACAACGTCAAACATTGGAAGGTTTTCGAGGATGATCTCGAGGTCAAGAAATTCTTGGAGACTGTCGAACAATTTTCAGAGATGCATATCGACCAAGACTCTGTCTCTGAAGAAGAGTTTGATGGGGGTAATTTTTTGAATAAGATTGCAGAGCATAACATTGTGCAGCTGCCCAGCAATCATATTCCAAGAGGATTGGTTCCTCTGGAAAGGCTTTTTGATAGAAACGATGTGTCATTAAAAGGGGAGACCACTGAGGATGACACTGATACTATTCAGTGCAACATTGGGACCGAGAGTGAGCCCAAGTTTGTCAAATTGTCAAGAAGCCTGACAGAGGAGCAGAAGTCCGAATACACTGGACTTTTGAGGGAATTCGCTGACGTGTTTTCCTGGACCTACGAAGACCTCAAAACATATGACACTTCTGTCATCGAGCATAAAATCCCATTAAAAGAGGAGGCAAAATCATTTAGGCAGAAGATGAGACAGATCAATCCTATGTTGCTGCCTATGATGGAGAGGGAAGTGAAGAAGCTGCTTCGAGCTCATATCATTGTACCGCTGAGGTATTCAGAGTGGGTGGACAACTTGGTGCTAGTAAGGAAAAAGAGTGGAGAGATCCGGCTCTATGTAGACTTCAGAAACCTGAACAGGAGCTCACGAAAGGATAACTACCCCTTACCAAAGATGGAACATATACTGCAGAGGGTAACAGGAGCTTCCAGGATGTCCATGATTGATGGCTTCTTTGGCTACAATCAGGTCTTTTTCCTGCCTGAGGGTAGGGAAAAGATGGCATTTACCACTCCATGGGGCACATTCATGTACGCCAAGATGTCGTTTGGATTAATGAATGCAGGGGCAACGTTTCAGTGTGCCATGGACATAGCTTTCGTCGGAAAAAAGGATAAATTTGTGGTTGTCTATCTGGATGAAATCACAGTGTTTTCAAAGTCTGATAAAGAACACTATCGTCATCTCAGGAAGGTTTTCCTGAAATGCAAGAGTTTTGGCATTTCATTAAACCCCAAGAAATATATATTCGCCATGCAGGAGGGAAAATTACTAGGCCACATAGTATTAGCGGAAGGAGTCAGGATTGAACCTAGCAGAGTTGAAGCAATATAGGCCTTATCAATCCCGAGGTCCAAGAAGGAGGTCCAATCCTTCCTTGGTAAGATCAATTTTCTGAGGAGGTTTGTGCCTAACTTTTCTAAGGAAGTAAAACTTATAACAGCCATGCTAAGGAAAGAAAATGAAGTGAGGTGGACTTCTGAATCACGACATTCCTTTGAGAAAATAAAGAAGGCCCTGACTAAATCCCCCATGCTTATTAGTCCCGACTACTCAAAGGATTTCCTTATTTTCTCCTTTGCCTCTCCTGACACGGTGGTTGTTGTTTTATTACAGACAAACAAGGTCGGACTTGAGCAGCCTATTGCCTATTTCTGCCGAGCATTGAGGGATGTCGAAGTTGGGTATAACACTATGGAGAAGCAGGCCTATGCCCTGGTAAAGGCTCTCAAGGCATTCAGAATCTATGTCCTGTAGTCAAAAATCATCGCTTACGTCCCCTCAGTTGTTGTTAAAGACATTCTCATCCAGCCTGACATAGACGGGAGAAGGAGTAAGTGGATCGCCAGGATTCTGGAGTTTGACCTGGAAATAAAGCCTACCAAATTGATCAAAGGTCAGGGCTTAGCCAAGCTGTTGGCAGAAGCCAATTGCCAAGCTTTGGGGATAAGTTTCATCAACGAATGCTCAGGAATCTAGCAGGGTCGGTTGTCTGAAAGAGACCCTCAAAATGAGCCCCCATTGACCCGATGTCCTTGGTATAAGGATGTCATATGCTTCCTGCAGGAGTTGCGGCCTCCAGATGGCCTGCCGAGAAACAAAGCAAGAGCTCTGAAGCTCAAGGTAGTAAAATATTTCCTTATTGATCAAATCTTATACTGGAAAGACCCCCTGGGGGTACTGTTAAAATGCATGGATCCACAAGAGGCCAACAGGATCATGTTTGAATTTCACAGCGGCCTATGTGGATGGCACCACTTCTGGAAGGCCACAGCCCACAAAATCCTCAAGGATGGATACTACTGGCCCACCGTATTCACTGACGTCTGCAGAAGGGTCCGGGCTTGTATCAAATGTCAAAAATTTTCAGGAAAGCAGTAGCTCAAGTCTCTGCCTTTACAGCCTGTAGTTGTTTCGGGACCCTTCCAACAATGGGGCCTAGATTTTATTGGAGAAATCCACCCTGCTTCCAGTGGGAAGCACAGATGGATTCTGACTGCCACGGACTTCTTTACCAAATGGATTGAAGCTATCCTCGCCAGGAGTGCTTCCCACAAGGTAATTATTGGATTCCTGGAAGACCTCATCACAAGATTCAGATGCCCACGAAAGATCGTTACAGATAATGCAACCTCATTCAAGGCTAAACTGTTGGTTAGGTTCTGTGAGCAATTCGGAATCAAGCTGATTCACTCCACTCCATACTATCCTCATGGAAATGGTTTAGCAGAATCCTCCAATAAAAGTCTCATAAGGATCATCAAAAGATTATTGGAGGACAACAAAAAGGCTTGGAATTCAAAGTTGAAATTCGCTCTATGGGTTGATCGGGTGACTACAAAGAGATCTATAGGCATCTCCACTTTCTAGTTAGTTTACAGAGAAGAAGTTGTCCTCCCTTCTCAGCTGGGTATTCCCATAGCGAAATTCTTCCAGGATCATCAGGAGGAGCCTGATGACATGATCAGAAGGATTCATCAGCTAGTGGAGTTCCAGCAGGCTAGGGAGTAGGCAATGGACAGAATTCAGGATCATCAACAAAGGATCAAGCAGGTTTTCGATAAGAAGTCCAAGAAGGAGAGGTTCCAGATAGGATACCTGGTGCTGAAATGGGATGCTCCTAAGCAAGATAAGGGCAAGCACGGCAAATTTGAATCCCTGTGGATCGGGCCCTTCAAAATACCAGAGGTTTTCTCGAATAACACATATCGACTACAGGATTTGGAGGGTGAAGAAATTTTCAGCAGCCCAGTAAATGGTCATTTTCTTAAAAAATGTTTTGTCTGAGCCTTTCGTGGCTCCTGTGTTTGTAAATATTGTTCTTTCGGTTCCTTGTTTTATTTTTATGTTTCGTCTTAGTAAATGAATCCATAGCCCAATAGCAAGGCACTGGAACTGCAAAATGAGTCCTTAGAGCATCACAGGGACGAATCTATCCCCCATGGAGCCTAATGTTAGCAGCATTACTTGTCTTCGGCATCGGGATATCCAGGCTTGTAGGTTGCACGAGGAGCGCCCAAGCGCAGCGCATAGAAGAAGTTCTGTTTGGAATTAAAATTAAGCGATTGGGCAAAGGTATAGTGTCAACGGTCCTAATCTATCCACATGAGTAGATCAACGATTGGAGGGAAATCGCAGATAGCAAAGTTGCGTCGAGGATAACACAATGGATCGCACCCATATTGTATGCAGGGAAGAATAGCAGCCATCCATCCAAAGGACGCGTGGCACGAGATCCAGTCGCGTCGGCTTTTCGGCAGTCATGAGTTCGAAGGGTGAAAGTTCCATATCACTCTGTATCGCAAAGCCCCGAACCCCAAAGTGTCGATAGCGCCCAAAGTCGGGCCCACAGTATCAAGGGGCAGTCTCAGCTGTCCATTTGAAGCGGACGCCTGGCGCGCGATTAGGCTCCCCGCCTTTTTTCCCATCATGGTTTCGAAGATCAAAGAGTAGCTCCCTCATATCCCGATACACGAAGTAGCGAGAGCATCCAGGACCTGGGTCCCACAGTAGTGTCAGGTGAGTTTAGGACCATCAGATTTGAAGGATGCGTGGCGCACAATTGAGCCATCTCGGTGTTTCGCCCATCGCAACTATGATGAGCAAGGATCAACTCCTTCCTATCCATGAACGCCGAAAGCTCCTATGGGAATAAAAGTAGGGTCATGGTCCGTGGTCACTTGGGAAATAAAAGAGCTAAGCAAAAGGGGTCAAAAGCATCGGGTCCAGTCGCCGAAAGGATCCTCGCGATTTCCAGGTGCCATCAGATATGATTTCGCTCCTGGTTTCCACTTGGAAGTAAATGAAGGCAAGAACGGGTGGTTGAAACCTCCTTTCACCCATTAAGTGTGGGGAATGGAGAGTCTGGCAAGCGGTCTATTCGAAGAGGTCATGTGTATCAACTTTTCAAAGAAACCATGCCGAAGTCCTTAGCTAGATAGAGAAGTCTGCACACGCTAGCCCAGCACTTAATGACTCAGCTACCCTCCCCTTACAGGAGTCATGCGCAGTTAAGGTGGCGTCTGACAGGGATTATCCATCTGAATTCGGCTGAAGGGACACCATGCCCTAGATGGCTGAACAGGCCTCTGTTAGGTGAATTTTCCTGAGTATATAGACTCAGTCTTTGTATTTTGTAAAGCATCGATGGTTGAGTGAGGCTCCCGATTGTAAAGTTTTGATGAAGCGTTGGTCGCTCTGGTTAATATAGAAGGCATTTGAGATTTCTTACTTTATGGATGTCAGTTTCTTTTCCATCTTTTTGTATACTGTGTTAGAACAACTCAGAATTGGAGGATCCAGTCGAGTCGCAGCTGTTATAGGATGATGTAGGTTGGATCACTGTAACAGTTGCATTATTTCTAATCGGTTCCTGTGACTTTCTCAGCGCTGAACGACTTGGAATTTAAGGATTCAGTCGAGTCACTCCTTAGCTCCTTGAAGCTCTGGACCAAGAGGATCTTGGCCTCTAAGTTTTTCGTCCTCAAGCTTTCGAAGGCCTGTAGCCCGAGGAAGTCTTGCTCACCTTTCTCACAAGTCTTCCATCTATCACCCTTTAATCCACTTACTGACGGAAGTTGGATCAAGACCTCCCTTTCTTTCTACATACCAGGCCTAGTTTCCTGAGTTAAAGCCCTATTTTCTTGAGTCTTTACCCATCCGATCACCCCATTATTTAAACCGTGACATAAAACTGATGGGCGTTGGGCTCTTCTCCTGCAAGCAATCCAGGGGTGACTTCTGACGCTAACAAATCCCATCGAGGTAGTGTTTTGGCCTCGATATGTCGGGATAGGTTATGTCCCAAAGGATGTTGGATAAATATCCAAAACCATTAGGGAAGAGGACCACAGGAGATTCACTGAGACTCCATAAGTTGACGGATCATCCAGATATGGGACTGATTTAGTGCAAGCTAAGAGCACATATTCTCATGATCGAGGATTCGAGACATCTCCAAGGAGAGATGAGCATCACAATGAAAGAGTTGAGGCCAGCTCTTCTTTCCAGCCTAACTCCAGAGACAATTCACCGAGGTATAAGAAATCTTGAAAATCTAAAATTCCATTTGATTATAAGCATGTTACTAATGTAAAACAGCGCTTATGGCATCAAAGACCATGCACTTTTTGTGGATTGAATAACCACGCAGTGTCCCAGTATTGGAAGAGAAACTCCTTGTATAGGAAGGTTATGGCAACCAGGAAAAAGACGAGGATAGAAGATCACTCTCCACACATAGAAAAGAGCAGGGGAAATGCACCTTTGAAGGAGAAAGGCTATTGCAGCCATTGTAGTAGAGATGGACATCATGAGGCCACATGTTGGGCCTTACATCCAGATCTACGTCCAAAGAGGAACAATAAGACCATGCAGACACCTCTGAGGGAGACAGCCAATCAAGCAGTGTTGCAGGAAAATCCACCACCATAAGGAAACCAACTACCAGAGAAAGGACAACTCGGTAAAGAGGAATTTTTCGACATAATGATTGAATGGATGGGGAAAATCCTTGAGTTAGTCGAGAGTGGCCATCTTTGTAAATCACATGTTTCGATTCAGACCCAATAGAAGAGCATTGCGTAAAATTAATAATTGTTTGATATCACTTCTTTCTTTTTTTATTGCACATGTTGATATTTTAGGCCTTGTGAGGTAGTTTGTGTGTGGGTTTTCTTTTGTAAGTCCAATGGACATGAATCTAAGAACTCATACTTTAAATACTTTTGGGGACCAAAATTCCTTTCAGTTGGGAGGCGTGATCCGGGAGGATCTAGGGAACATCTCAGAAGTCTCAAAAGTGTCTTAGGAGGCTCATAATGGCCTAAAAAAATGGAAAAGGGGAAAATTCAAAGTCCTCAAAGCTCATAAAAATTGGCACCATTGTGAAGAGTGTGTCGCGAGATTTCCAACGGCACAAATGGTTCATCAAACAGAGTTATGGATCGAAAGATATTTGCAGTCAAAGTTTTGGTCAACCTATCCCAGTCAACAGGGGATGAGTCAGAATTCATACTGTTGACGTCAGCATCAGTACAGATGACATCAGCATTCATACAAGGTACGTGGATCCATTAGAGAGTGACACGTGTCATGATGACATCAACATGATGTCAGCATGCTGACGTGGAAGCACCAGAGGCTGCCACGTGTGACTCATTTTTGGCATTTTTAGGTTGATATGTGGACCAATGAGAAAGTGCCACATGGCAGTCCATACATCCATGTGGCATCCGTACATCCACATGGCAAGTGACGTGGCATCTATACCAGATGTGGAAGGTGACGTGGTATTTGTACAGGATGTGGCATGAACAGTGGTAGTGACATCAGCATGCTAACATGGGCCAATGATAGCATGCCACATGGCATGTTGATTTGGCACTTTGGGCCACCAAATGGGCCAATAAAAATGTGACATGTGGCACCCACAAGTGGCACCATGTGACACCACCCAAGAGAAGTCACATGGTCCTCTCACAAACTGACACATGGCGCCATTCATCAGATGACACATGACAGAGACACATAGGTAGTGACTGCATCAATTTTAGCTAATGGATGGCCACCAAATGGCCCGGTCATGGAATGCCACGTGGCAACGAGAAAATTCCCAATGAGAGCCAACAATCGAATTTCCAATTTAAAAAATGGGTTGGCCAAACGGCCAACCCAATTCGCCAAATATGGCAGCGTTCGACCATATCCAGACGATATGCCAAGTTTAGTAGCAATCCACCAAAGTTAGCGCCAATATGGTATTTGGTTGTAACAACGCACCAAAAAGGGAGGCCCACGGGTTTGACCCTAGGACCTCCCCAACAAATAACTTAATATAAACCCAATTTCCAATAGACCAAACAGTATTTGTTGGGTAATCCGCAACAGTTTTATTAAAAAACGTTTTTTTCCAATGCATGAAAAAGAGGAAGCGCATGCACCAGTTCGTACCAGTCTAGGCATGGATTTCTATGTAGGTTTAAATGCATTAATTGCACAAACTTGCATGCAGATCGAAGCAGAGGTCCGGAGAAGGCATGAAGGTGACAGTATCCAATGGAGATGATTTGACAGTCAAATTTATGTTATTCGACAACGCAAATCCAATGGAAATGTTTGTTTCGACAGCAGAGACTCTGATCATCATGATCAATTCTAAAAGATCCAATGTAAGCATGATTTTTAATATGTTGTTTTATCATTGAATGTTGCAGTATATTATGCTTGATACATGTCTGAAGGAGCATGGAGATGCAACAAGGCAGCAAGGCCAGCTTATTCCTTCTATTTCTTTCTTTCTTCTCTTCTTGCACATAAACAGTTCAGCTACATGTGAAGGGGAAATTGTGGCACTTGAATGATAAGTGGCCAATGAAGCAGTCAAGAATCTCGTAGTTTTTAGGATCTGATTATGATCTGCATGCACAATTGGATCTGGGCAACAGATATAAGGCATTCTATGGCTCCATGATGATGGGGGTCATTTCTTATTCTTCCTCTTTTTTTTCCTTGAGTATGTGGGAATGATGTCCAGGTCAACATCGTGGATGCCTCATGAACATGAGAACTTGTGAAGCTTGTAAACATTCTTGATCACATTACTGTCTCTTGTTGTCATCGCCGAAAGGGGACTTCGGCCTTACAACTTGTAAATGAGAGACAGCATTACAACGAGAAGAATAAAGCGGTTAAGCTTTGAAGGGAGACCCGGAGACGTAGCCCATATCGAGTGAACTTCGTTATCAAGGGAACTGTCATCTTTCTTATGTGTTTATGTTCTTATGTTGCTTTCATGATTTTCCGCACATAGATTACTAAATGCAATCATGGCATGTAACACATAAGGACTTTAACAAGGCTTTAATTCAATTTGGATTCAAGTCTATAAAGACTTCAACTATACCTTTTAATTGCAATCTGCTCAAGTAAAACGATCTATAACTGACCCTTTGGAGGAGTGACAAGATAAAACCATCATTGGAAACTAATCACCCCAGGTTCAGATCACATTGTCTACATATTCTCCTCTATATAGAATACAATCATACAGACATGCATGATATGATATGTACTCAACACCCAATATTTTCAACATTTTGTTTGCATCTTTGCAGCTATCAACGAAGACATTATCACTCGGAAGAACCTTATATTTGAATAACCTGCAGTTAGTGGGAAATATAAATGTACAATGTTATTTAACGTTCGTAAAATAGATCGTTTTTAATGTTGCTTGTGTGACAATATTTCTCAAATTATAAGGGACTTAATGATGATCAGTTACCTCAATATTGCCAAGAAACATGTGTTTGACATGCCAAACTTTTCTTTCAAGTTATACAATAACATTGTTATCCCAGTTGGGTAGAATTTGACTGGCTAGGTCCAGAGAGAGGGGTGGTGGAATCATATTTCAAACTTTCGAATAAGGTATTAGTGATATGAGCATCATCCCCTCGCTCATTGTTCTGGAATGCAGATCTAACAACATTGTCTCCATAGCATTTGTATCTCATAAATAATCATCCATACCAACCTCTATTTCATTGACTCCATTGTCAACTTGTGAAGAACTACTATTGTTGTAGTCATTCCTAATTGGTGAATCTAGACGTAGTGGGAATTGAATAGGTGGTTGATTCAACCATTCTTGGTATGCTTCCTCTCTGAGTTGTGATATTATTGCATCCTTCTCGAGTTGACATTGTAGTGGAGTGCAACGGAAGATGATAGGTAGGTCGCTCTTCATTACTAGAATCCTAATTTCAAAAATATTGAATATTAGTAAATCAATGATATTAGTAAGCACAATGCAATTGGTTTGTTCAAATCACAATATACAAAAACAATTATTACCATTGTTGACCCAGGATTGCTGCTGGAAGATGGCATGTTACTATTGGCAGTGTAAAGTGGTTGTTTATTTTCATCTACCAACTTCTTGTAGTATGTTTCTCCTGATAAGAGCTTCTGACGTTTTTGAATTGGTACTGGAATATTATATGCATCTGAACTTGATTTTGAATCAGGATCCTAGAAATTTGGATACATTTTTATTCATATTGACATGGATAACAAAAATAAATTCAATTAGATAATCGAAATATAAATAAAATCCGAACTTACTCGAGATTGAAAGGGAGAACTCCACAATGGAATTTGAGCAATATGGAACGGGCTAGAATTTGAAGAATTGACCATTTGATACTGTAATCTTCTCTCCCTTCATTTGAGAAAAATCAACAGTAAATTATTTTTAAGAATAGGGCGACTTCAAGCGCAAAATGTTTACTATGATGTACTACAATTCATGTGGATGCATCATGAAAAATAATTTAAGATGAATATATTAATTTTTGTGCAAATAAAAATTCAAATAACTTTGGAAACATAACAGTGTGTTACTGTAACAAACACACATCGGTGCATCTATAACATTGTAAAGCATCGGGCATTTATATACGCATCGCAAATTTCCAATGAATTCAAATAATAATAAAAATAATTATCTAATATCAGTGCTCCAAAACTTTAAATGCATCAGTGCATCGTATACATATCAGTATCGATGTGTTAAAGTAATAAATGCATAGAAGTTTCGAAAAAAATTGAAAAACAAATAAACG
This sequence comes from Picea engelmannii, assembly GCA_009831015.1. Taxonomy (NCBI): domain Eukaryota; kingdom Viridiplantae; phylum Streptophyta; class Pinopsida; order Pinales; family Pinaceae; genus Picea; species Picea engelmannii. The sequence goes on from ML796368.1 coordinate 152,223, forward strand.
CGACTTTGTTTTTTTACAATTGAAAAATGAGCGGGAATTTAAAATCTAATTTCATAAATTCATTTAAATAGTAAAAACTATTCATTGTTGTTGTACTATATTTTCATTGATGTCAAAGGGTTGATTTCAAGTATTGTCTTAGTAATGTGTTTGTATCATTGATGTATTGATTGTTGGATCATGTGGTCATGGATGTAATTGATGTCAGAGGGATGATGTCATGAGGTGTCATAGTGATGTGTTGATAGTAAAGAGATTTGTATCATTGTTGACATGTCATGGTTGATAGGAAGTACCAAATGGATGAACTCCAAAGTGGTCCCCTTATGGTGAAATCCCTCACGGGAAGATGCTTTTTGAAGTCCAAATGGTTAAGTGGTCGAGTCGTCCTAGATGTGTGGTTAGGGAGCCCAAGTTGGTTTAGGAATAATGTAATGAATATCAGTGAATATGTAGGTAAGACTATTCTAGATGGATATTACATGTCATTCCATTTCCGGTGTTATGTAGAATGTCACATAACTCCTCACGATTAGAGAGTTATGGCCATGTGAAGTTGGAGAACCCTCATGTGTTGTCTAGAATCCCCTAGAAGGTAAAAGAATTCAAATTATTCTAGAATCTCCTAGAAGAGGTTGACCAGTCAAAGTGGTTAGTCATGGGTTAAGTGGTTGCAACAAGAAAACAATTAAAAATAAATTAGTTGCAACTAGAAGTGGAGAGTTTATTATTTGTGGAAAAGTGGTTGTAAGTCGACAAAGTGGTTAGAAGTGGGTTATCCCTAAAAGAAGGAAGTTGGTTAAAGTTGGTTAGAGGATAACCCCTAGAGGAAGCTACTTGAATAAGTATAAATAAGAGAGAAAGGGTCTCTTATCATATGAACTTTGAGTATATTGAAGATCTATTATTTGGTGAAAAGTTCATTGCAGGTACTCATGGACACATCAGAAGTTTCCCAAGTCTGAGGTAGCAAGGAAGTTTGACGGTAAAAGTTTTGGAAGTTTTTTGAAGTTGTATGCGCGTTGCAATGGGCCAAGGCACATACATACATGGGTTGCAGAAGGCCAGGGAGCGTATATTTGAAAAGGCCAAGAAAAGTGTGAGTAGATGTACCAGGTTCCTGAAGCCTGAAGCAAGTTCCCATCATATCATTCTACAGGTTCATATATACTACAGAATTCATGGTATGGTTATATATTTTCTGGATACTTAGATTTAATCATGGTATGGTGAGTTCTTGAAGCAATATTTGTATGGTTGCTATGATGTTTGGATGTGGTATATGGTGGGTTGTTAGTTGAGTAGTTCAATCCTGATATGGTTGAGAGATATATGTGTTTTGTTATGGTGTATGCATGAGGAACATGCATAGGATGTTGGATGGTGTAGATTTGTTTGTGGTACAATTTGGGAAGTGACAAGTTGGTTGCAGTGACAGGTTACAGATGGATATAACAAAGGTAGGAAGGATCTAAAGGGAAGAATTCATGAAGTTTCAGAAACCCTATTTTCTGAAGGTGTACGCAGGTTGATAAATAGACAGGTCACATACATACGCATGTTTCAATATAGACAAGTCATGTACATATGTGTGCTACAGTATAGACAGATCACGTATACGTTGGAAGATTGATTTATGTCTACAAGTTGGGTCTTGTACTTTAGGGTTGGATTCCTCACATCTCGATTGGTGTTGAGATCTGCAAGTTGAGTCTTGTATTTAGAGTTGGTACTCTATTGGAGTTGTTATTATTTTTAATTGATGTTGATAAAACCCTGAGATTGTAGTCTCTTGTAACACATAATACAAAATTTTAGATATATATCTTATGCTCCTTGTGTTATTGATGGTGATGGTTTATTGATGATGTATGTTGTTGATATATTTTTACATGCAAACAACTTGTTATGAATGGAAGTAATGAATAATGATATTTGAAGTGGTTTCTAACTAAAATTTTTGTAAGAAGTGTAAGAATATCCTCACATTGATTCACACCCCCCCCCCCTTAGTGTGATCAGTGTGTCCAACAATTGGTATCAGAGCAAGCCTTCATCATAATCCTTACAAGCTTGAACGAGATCCGTGGACACACAAATGGATGAACATGCAGATGAAGTTGCCCTCTTTGATGAGACAGATTACTTGTCATGGAGAATAGAGATGAAAGGGTATTTGAAGGAAAAAGGAGCAGGTGTTTGCAATACAGTTGTTGTTGGACCAGTTCCCTTAAAGAATCAATCAATATTTGTAGAAAAGAAGAATAATGCAATAGCATTGGAGACCATCTTGAATGGAATCTCAGGTTCTGTTAAAGAAAGCATAGGAAAATGTACATCTTCCAAGGACCTATGGATGAAGTTAGAGAAGGCATATCAAGACTCAGTCATCAATGAAGGTAAAGACTCTCCAAAATCTTATGATTACAATACTCATGAATGCAATGAAATTGAATGTTCTCCTACAAATGAAGAAGAGGATCTAGAGGTAGTTTGTGTAGAATCGGATAACAATTATCTTATAGATGAAGAGGAAGATTTGTTGAAGCTTAAAGATAAAATTATGAATGATTTAGAAGAAGTAAGCATGGAAATAGAATATGGTTCAATTTATTTTGAGTATCTTGAAAAATACACTAAGGAAGCCCTAGAAAAGTACCAAATACTTACCATGACACTAAGACAAATGCTCAAGAAACAAGAAGGAAGTGAAATAACCCAGCAAAGGACCCAATTAGAAGAAAAAGAAGAAGAGATCAAAAGACTAAAGAATGAAATAATTAGTCAAGCAGAAGAAAAGAAGAAGGTAGATGATGAGCTTAGAAAAATACTTGAAGTCAATGTCAATCTAAAGACCCAACTTGAAGAAGCCAAAAGGATAGAAGAACTATTGAAGAATCAAGTAAATGAAAAAGAAGAATCATGCCATAAGTTGGAAGAAGAAGTTGTTGATATCAAAAAGAAAGTAGAAAAGTCAAATACTCATATCAAGTTCATGAACAACTCAACCATATTGAATGAAATATTGGATAGCCAAAGGTCACCAAATGATAAATCAGGTCTTGGAGACAACAAGGAAGCTACACACTTTGAAGCCGGCACCTCTAAGAAGCATGAGATAAGTCCTTCACTCTCAAAAGGTGGAAGAAATGTTGCAAGTCAACCATATACACAAAGCAATGAAACTTTCAAAAGAATGGAGCAAGGAATACATCAAGAAGCCATCATTACACCTCAAAGCAAATTTAGAAGAGAGACACCTTCAAGGTGGACACCAAAGCAAAGGTATGAAAATGTTTTTCATGGTCACTGCTTATCATGTAATGAATATGGTCATAAAGCTTTGGATTGCAAACATTATGCAAGGAAATATATTGGAAGGTTCCATAAAACCCTAAGACGTTGGAGATGTAATCAAGTGGGACACATTGTCACACCATGAGATGTTAGAACTGCAGTGGATTTGGCCACAAAGCTTAGGATTGTTGGAATTCAAGGAGACAGTCAATGAGGAGTGCTTCATATAGCATGGCAAAAAGATCACATGTAACTTGGAAGGAAGACAATGTTGAAAGGATGGAAGCTCAGAGTACAAGTATAAACCTAGACACTTTCAGAAGTGGATGAAGAAGACTGAACAACCAGAACAGAATAGCAACCATGAGGCAAGCTCAAGCTTGAAATTTTCTGATGCATACGCAGGATCTTGTGGGAAGAGTCGTGTATATACATGGTTTGTATGAATAAAATTCGCATACATACACGAGTTGTATGCGGTGAAATCGTGTACATGTGGTAAAATCCTCAAAAATATGGGTGTACAAATGAGTTGCAGCATGGTTTAATGATCTAACTCTATTTTTGCAGGGTCTGGGATGGTATACTTCAAGTTTCCTGTTTGTATGTGTGTTTGATGAATGTATGGTGATAATATGTGGTTGAGTTTTTGGAGTCTATGCTTGATTCCCATCTTGGATGCATGGTACTAACCCTAGAGTGTGGATTGAGGTATTTTCTATTGAGGAACAATGTTGGTTATGTTATGTATTTTATCAGTGAGGTTACGGAACTTTTTTTATGAGATATATCATGATGATGTGATGCTAGCTAGAGATATATCATTGATCGATTGAGGGACACTCTTGGTACATGTTTTGGAAGGTACTATTGGTTTCTTAGTACTTGTTGTAGTTTAATTATTTTTTTTAATATTTTAAGTGTTTTTTTGTTTTTGTTTAATATATTTTTTTAATTTTTTTGGTTGTTTTTTGTATGTTTTTTTCTTTCTTTTTTTAAATTTTATATCAAATTTTGTATTTCAATTAGTTTTTTAAATATGTTTTTTTAATTTCTTTAAATATTTTTGAGTTTTTTTTAAATAAATATGGTTGATGCCTTGTTCATGATTTACTATTCATTGCTGACATATATTTTGCTTCATGATTTATGGTATGGCACGAGTATGATGCATCGACAAGTCCAAGGATCGTCATAGGAAGAGAAGATCATTCTTCAATAGTTTATCTATGTTATGGTTGAGTAGTAGCATTTGCAGCAAAAGAATATTGCAGTGGTATCATAATGTTCATATTGTAGAGAAGATAGGGGGATATATACTCACATTGGGAGTTATTCTTCTTCCCATGATTGGTTGCAGCAACATGATTCCAAGAGGAAATATGATTGGCATCCATGCCATCAGCATTGCATCAGAGTGATATCCCTTGTCCAGAAGGGGAGATATTATTTAGATGATGGAGTAGCAGACAGGGGGAGCATCCCCAAGATGATAATTCAGTCAGGGTGATACAAAAAGGATCTAGAGAATTCTAAGGATAACTCAGAATTCACAAAACCACCTCAGGAAGCTTAGAATGGCCTCAACAGACAGAGAAAGGACAAAACTTGAAAGTCCTCAACAATCAATGAAATTAGCATCATTGTGAACAGTGCATTGCAAGATTTCCAACGATGTAAATGGTTCTTCAAACAAAGTCTGGATGAAAAAGATATGGCCAGTCAAAGTTTGGTCAACCAGGTCAAAGTCAACTAGGACACATCAGCATCCATAGTGCTGACGTTAGCATGACATCAGCAACTGACTGGATAGGGTGACATCAACATGACATACTAATGACATCAGCATGCCAAGTGGCAACCCCACAGGTTGCCATGTGTCATGTTGATTTGGAATTTTTGGGCGCCAATTGGTCCAGTGAAAATCTACCACGTGGCACCATTAAGGGGCCGCCATGTGGCCCAGTATCAGACTGACACTTGGCACCTCTAGACGCGACACGTGGATCCGATAGAGAAGGTTACGTCAGCACCACATGGTAGCTGACTAGGTCAAATGAGCCAACCATTGAATGGCACGTGGGCCAACCAGAGGGTGCCATGTGGCACCCATGGTTTTCACAATGACAGATGGGGAAATGACTAAGGGAAAAAAAATCTGGTCACTAGACCGGATGGGGCCA